>CM065737.1:53536408-53701408 GCA_033310375.1 Conus canariensis
GTAATGGATGGAGTGAGGGCAGTAGTGGTTTGGTAATGGATGGAGTGAGGGCAGCAGTGGTTTGGTAATGGATGGAGTGAGGGCAGTAGTGGTTTGGTAATGGATGGAGTGAGGGCAGCAGTGATGTGGTAATGGATGGAGTGAGGGCAGCAGTGGTTTGGTAATGGATGGAGTGAGGGCAGCAGTGGTGTGGTAATGGATGGAGTGAGGGCAGCAGTGGTTTGGTAATGGATGGAGTGAGGGCAGCAGTGGTTTGGTAATGGATGGAGTGAGGGCAGCAGTGATGTGGTAATGGATGGAGTGAGGGCAGCAGTGGTTTGGTAATGGATGGAGTGAGGGCAGCAGTGGTGTGGTAATGGATGGAGTGAGGGCAGCAGTGATGTGGTAATGGATGGAGTGAGGGCAGCAGTGGTTTGGTAATGGATGGCATAGGAGTGATACCATGGAGACAGAAGGGAGGATGTCAGAAACCAGCCAACCAAACAACCCCGCCCCCCCCCCCCCCCCCCCCCCCCCCCCTCCTCAAAGAAAAAAAGCCGAAAACCAACCAACCAAACAAAATCCAAGAAACTAACCAACTCAACCAACCAAACAAAAGAACTTCAGCTCCTTGTACATTTATGACTATGAAGTGGCGAAGACTTTTCTGTTCTAACCCTGCGGCCAGGAACACACCACACCTTCAGTGACAGTATTGTACTCGTGAAGCTCAGGTCACAAGGTTCTCCCCGCCCGCTACTGGCCGCCATGCAACCCAATAATACCTGCCGCATATGGGGAATAACCCCAAGAAAATGTGATCAGTAGAGGGGATGGGCCTCACCAGGTTCGATTTGCCTTAGGCATGCTGCATGAAAGCAAAGAACACCATGATCGGTCGCAGCCCTGATAGACAATGACCGTTGACGAGAAAGAATGAATGATAATGGGTTATAATCACAGAATATCTGCGGAATGACCATCATGTTTTGGCCACATGAAATGTTGAGAACACTCAGGCAGATTGGAAAAACTGGAAGAACTGACCCATGAGATAGACGGACACTCCTGGCTTATTCTGGGCTGTCTCGACCTACATGTACTCATAGAGTCCACTGGATACTATGTTGTGAGGTCAGCACCATATATAGCGCCATGGTTTTTTTTCTCCACTTTCAAGACCTGGACTTTTGTTTTTTGTTTTTTTCTTCTCCACAGCCTCTTCGATGAGACTGAAAAGAATCCCCATCAAGAGTAGACTGGCAGTCCATCGTCAATCCATGCTGTTTGAATAAACCGGCGATCATTTACACACTGTAGTGGTGTTCCCAGCACCTTGGCAAAAAGAAAAAAAATCACATTACAATTGTTTACTAATGCTGCGATTGAAAAGTGGTGATCGAAAAACAGGACAAAAATATCACGGGGAAATAAGTTGCAAAACAGCATGTATTTACGTCCCTGAAAGTTCATGTCCCGTGTGTGGGTGAAGGGGGAGGTGGGACGGTGTGTGCGTGTGCTGGAGTGAAAAGGGGTATGCGGTGTGCGTGAATGTGTGCTAGTGGTTCCATGGACAGAGACTGTGAATAAAGTGCCTTCGCCCTGCTTGCGTAAGATTGCATGCAATGCTTCAGTGAGTATATCATGCGTATTAAGATCCATAATTCATGTATCTTTCTCTTTCTTTTCATGACTTTTGACTTCCGTAGACTAAGATCAGACCTTTTGTTACGAGGCAGAGCTGGCTCTCTGGCTAAGGAAACAAGTTTTAAAAAAGACTTGTTAGTCAGTCCATGTTTCTCCAGTTAAATGCGGAGAAAAAGAGCAGGGTACTGGTGGGGGAGGGGGCGGGGGGTGGGGGGGGGGAGAAAAAAAGAAATACAGTATTAACAAATCAACATCAGAAACATTTCATGTCGGTGAGACATGGTCAGGTTGTCAGTACAACAGTGTAAACAAATGAACATGAGAAACATTTCATGTCGGTGAGACATGGTCAGGTTGTCAGTACAACAGTATAAACAAATGAACATCAGAAACATTTTATGTCGGTGAGACATGGTCAGGTTGTCAATACAACAGCACTGTTTGTTTACCCCACCTAAAATCACATTGCCACTGCTTTGGCTTCATTCATTTGGGTATTACCTATTCTCCAGAGAGCTCACATTCTTTCTTTCTTTCTTTTTCTTTTTTTCTTTCATTTTCTTTGTCTTGCTTTCTTTCTTTTTCTTTCTTTCGTTCTTTCTTTTTCTTTCTGTCTTCCTTTCTTTCTTTTCTTCCTTTTCTTTCTTTTTTTTCTTTCTTTCTTTTTTTCTTTTTCTTTCTTTCTTTTTCTTTCTTTCTTTCGTTCTTTCTTTTTTTTTCTTTCTTTCTTTCCTTTTCTTTCTTTCTTTCTTTTTCTTTCTTTCTTTCATTCATTCTTTTTTTTTTCCTTCTTTCTTTACTTTTCTTTCTTTCTTTTCTTTTCTTTCCCTTTTTTTTTTGATTTAAAAGAAGTTTGCCTTGTATCAGTCTTGCATATTCTCCAGAGAGCCCACATTCTTTCTTTCTTTCTCTTTCTTTCTTCTTTCTCTTTTTTTCCTTTCTTTCCTTTTTTTACAAACGGGTTTGCTTTGTTTCAGCGTCCTCAACAGCTTTGTGTCGTGTCTGAACGATAAAGTCCAGGACGGCTCATGCACCCTGGACGAATCCAGAGTCACCATCGCCAAAGTCAAAAAATTGATGAATGATTTGTGCGGAGGTGAGTCGGGGTACTTGCAGAGACCTGGATTGCTGTTTCGTGTTTCTGTGTGAAGTTTCAAAGAAGCATCTCAAAAGAACTTCCCTTTTCACATCATTGTATGGCTGTTTAGCTGCTATGTTTGTATGAATGTAAGTAAGCGTCTGGAGTTGTACTGTCTCCATCTGTCAGATGAACAGCAATGAATGAGGCTGCAGGATTGATACGGCAGTTGCTTGTTGGTGGCATTTTTCGCCAAGGGACTCTGTAGTTGTGAGATATGGGCTGGTACACCCATGGGAACGCTCCCATGGAGGGTCTGTCGTGTCACATCCAGTGGCCATTAGACGACGACATCTGCCAGGGAGCAGTTATGTCCCTTGAAGGCTTAATGGAATGCCCTGTGCGTGCCTGCACCCTATGTAAACACAGCGCAGGTTTCCATGGGTGGTGCAGGATTGCTCCCAGTTGGTTTGTTCGGCAGTTGAGGACAGTACTTCTCTGGATCCTACCCACACCTTCAGATGATTTTTTTCTTCTCGGTGTTCAAGACTACTTGAACAGAGAAAAGTAGAGGAGGCAAAAATGTGTGAATTATTTTATTCCATTGAAATGCCTGGAAACAAAACAGCAAACCACACTGTTAGGCAGTATGATACAGTACAGTCCCTCACAAACCAGCATGATACAACACAGTAAAATACAGTGCTTGACAGGATGGTGCAGTATGTACAGCACAGTACAACCTAACACAGTTCAATTCCATACTGTGTAATATAGTTTTGTATGAGTATGAATATATGCTTGAGGTGTTTGTGTGTGTGTGTGTGTGTGTGTGTGTGTGCGTGCGTGTGTGTTGATGTGCGGTGCGAGTGAGAGAGAGAGAGAGTGTGTGTGTGTGTAGACATACAAAATACACATGCGTTTGAAATTTAAGAAAAGGTGCGAGATAAGGTACAAAAACTCTGTATGTGTGTGTGTGCATGTGTTTTGATGTGTTATGGATGTGAGTTTGTAAATATACGTTAACGTGTGCGTGCGAGCACATGTGCGCACCTTGTGTGTGTGTGTGTGTGCATGCACATGTGTGTGTATGCACGTGTATGTGTGTATGTATGCACATGTATGTGTGTGTGCATGCATGTGTGTGTGTGTTTATATGGTGTGTGTGTATATGATGTGTGTTTGTGGACTGGATGCACGTCATGCCCCTCCAGAGGTGAACAAGCAGAGTTGTCAGAGGGCATCAAGCTGCATGATGCCGTCAGGATTTCCCAGCGACCCACCTTCCAGAGGAGACCCTGCTTCCAACCCCATGGCGCCCACGACCCCCAGCCTCACTGACCCCGCCTTCATCTGCAAGTGAGTCATCCGCCCTTTTTTTCAGTATACGTCTGGGAGAATGTGGAGGGTTCGTGCCTGTGGGCTGTTCCTTTTCATTCTTTGGTCTGTTTGTTTTTGTACTTTGTTGATGTGATTCAGGGAAGAGGGAGGGGAGGGGGGGGGGGGCTATGGATCATCTACCACTTTATGCACATGTGTGTGCAAACACACACACACACACACACACACACACACACACACACACACACACACACATACGCACACACACACACACACACACACACGCACACACACTCATGCACGTGCGTGAATACAACTGCAGTAGCAATTGGAACATTGTATCTAGGCATTTAAAGTTCGAACAGTGTGTTCGGCTGATGACAAGGTCAAGCAGGTGCAGACTGACATCCCCCCCCCCTCCCCAACCCCTCCCCCACCCTAACCCACCCTCTACTCCCCCTTCTGATCAACATCGCCCTCCCAGTCCCCACCTCCAATCTCTTTTCCTTCTTACCCCCCCCCCCCCACCCCCTCTCCCCTTCCATCCTTGTTTGTTTAGTCTCAGTCTCAACTGCAGGGATTCATGGGAAACTATTAGCGTCATGTAGCCACTAGCCCCCCACCATCACAGAAGACCCCACATTACAGCAGTGCACCCCATTTAACATTCCGCGATGCCTGTTCCGATTCAACACACGCATGGCACCAGCACGGTTCCCGTGTTGAGTGCCACCCTGCGGTAAAGTGTGGGGGTGTACATGGGTTGAAACAGAACAAATATCCCCCCGAGCAGCAGCTGAAGCAGTGTGACCAGATGGCAGTGGATGGGGGCTGTGTGTATCTGCTCTCTCCAGCATTCTGACATAAAAGGCTTTCTTCATGAGATAAAAGCATACAGCCTACAATGGAAACTGTTCAGTTAGTGCAAACATGACCATTCTAATTGTATCCACGCAGTTGTAATAAAAGGTCACATATCAGATGACAAAAAAGAGTTTCCGCAGGTGTTTCTCAAGGCTGAGTACTAGGTCCATTTTAGTTTCATATCCATGTTAACATTACATTATTTGCAAAGGACAGGAGCATGTCTTTAATACTGAACAAACCAAGCATCCGTGCACAAGTACGTAATTCTGATATGATGATATATGTTCTTGGGCTAGGGGGGTGAAAAGTTTAAATCAAGGAAGAGAAGACAACATTTTTAATGTGTTTTTTTTCTTGCAGAAATAACACAGTGATACCCTTTGCATTTGGCTTGGCATGCTTAACTGAGAAAAGCATAAACACTGAGGCATCATACTCCAAATGTAACAGCAAGATCCGAAATATGATTAGTACTGTCATTACATTGGTTTCATGTTTACAGTCTAACAGCTACAACCTTCACAGAAAAGCATAAGGATTTATATACAAACCCTTATTCACTTCCATAATTTTTGACAGTTCTTTGCTGATCCTGAAATCCAAATAGGGAAATCTCCCATTCCAGCTATAAAAGAGGCCAAATTTCTAGGAGTTATTTTCGACCAAAAGCTCAACTTTCTTAGTCACATTAAACACTTAAAAACTTCTTGCCAGAAAGCTTTGAGCATTCTGCAGGTCGTAGCACACACTGACTAGGGCGCTGATAAGAAAACTTTGCTGCACCTCTACAGAGCCTTGGTCCGTTCCAAACTGGACTATGGTTGTGCTGTGTACGGCTCTGCAAGACCGTCTTACCTAAAACTCTTGGACCCTATCCACCATCAAGGGCTTCGTCTCTGTCTTGGAGCATTCCGCACCACCCTGTGTACAGCCTGTATGCAGAGGCAGGTGAACCCTCACTGTCCAACCGCAGACAAACTATCCTTGAATTACTATCTCAGACTGTTCTCAGAACTGGAAATCCCTGCCTATGACTGTTTTTAACCCTAGGTTTCAAAGTAGATTTGAAAAAATTCCCAACTGTATTCCTCCGTTTGGACTTTGTATACAGCCTCATGCACAGAATGCAGGTCTTGATCTAGGAGTTGTGTCTGACTTCTGCAAGTTTCCAGATAAGCCTCCATGGACCTTTTTTACAAATCTGCTTTTGATCTTGCTGCTTTTTGCAAAGAATCCACCAGTTCTCAGACATGCAAGGCATTGTTTGCCGATCTCTGTACAAAATTCACATCCTTTTAGAAAATATTTACTGATGGTTCAAAGTCTGAAGATGGAGTGGCCTGTGCAGCCTATTGCCCTGGTGCTCCTTCTCAAATATTATCAGAACGTATTCCATCGGATACTTCTGTTTACTCTGCTGAACTTACGGCCTTGGTTCTAGGACTGAAAATAATCTCTCAGTCTACAAACAAGGACTTTCTGATTTTGTCTGATTCACTTTCAACTTTGGAGGCGATAGCTGGCCGTAACCTCCATCATCCTGAACTTCTACACTTTTTAAAAACTTTTTACCTCATTGAAAGCGGAAGGTCACAACATTGCTCTTGCGTGGGTTCCCGGTCATGTTGGCATCGGAGGGAATGAAATGGCTGGTCGTTTGGTCAAGAATGCCACAACAGGGAAACTGTCTAACATATCTATCCCCTAATCAGATCTAAAACCGAAAGTTAATGATAATGTCAGAGACCTCTGGCAGGAGGACTGGGATACAAAGACGGATAACAAACTTTTCCAGATCTGTCCAAACCTAAAAGTGTTCCTCTCATCTACCTCTGGAGGTCGCAAAGAAGAAATGGTTTTATGCCGGCTGCACACTGGCCATTCATTTTACTCATTCGTACCATTTAAAGAGTGAAGAAGCTCTGTGGTGCATTACATGTCATTTATCACTCACAATGAAACATATTCTTTTAGAGTGCCAGGACTTGCATGACATGAGACATAAACATTTTACAGCCGACTCCAGGAAAAACTTGTTCGGAGATGTTCCACCTGAAGTGATCTTTGACTTTCTGAAAGAGATTAACATTTTTCATCTGATCTGAGATTTTACAGTGGAAAGATTTTTAACAAAATTTCGGGTATGTTTTTAGAAGAGGTATTTTAAAGGGTTGTGTGAATGAATGGCTTGTGAGTTAACTTCAACACAGTGACAGCCCTGATATGCCCCTTTGCAAGGGAAACTGCTGAAGAGTATTATATTGTCAACACCTTACTGTGGCTTTAGCAAACACATTTTCGTCCTTAACCCCAGACTGCGCTCTGTTACAGATGCTATTGATCGGAAATTCTGACTTCCGAAACAAAGATGAATATGATCATATTCAAAACAGTTCATCCATTCATTTCTTACTCAAATAGATTTTAACTTTGAAAAAGTTGCTTGTGGAGAAGGGGCCTGACATGATTGTTACAGCTATTGCCTCTTGAGATGCTCAATCCTGGTCTGGTAGTTGAGCCACAATACACTGTGTGTTCCCACTCATCTTATTAAAGCCCACAATACACTGTGTGGTCTCTGTCTTCTCAGTTCAGTCCATAACACACTGGTCCCCAAGCCCACAATACACTGTGTGTTCCCACTCATCTCATTTAAGCCCACAATACACTGTGTGGTCCCACTCAGCTCATTTAAGCCCATGATACCCTGTGGTCCCAGTCATCTCGTTTAAGCCCACAATACACTGTGGGTCCCAGTCGTCTCCTTTAAGTCCATAACACAATGTGTGGTCCCAGTCATCTCATTTAAGCCCATAACACAATGTGTGGTCCCAGTCATCTCATTTAAGCCCATAACACAATGTGTGGTTCCAGTCATCTCATTTAAGCCCATAACACAATGTGTGGCCCCAGTCGTCTCATTTAAGCCCATAACACAATGTGTGGTCCCAGTCGTCTCATTTAAGTCCATAACACAATGTGTGGTCCCAGTCGTCTCATTTAAGTCCATAACACAATGTGTGGTCCCAGTCATCTCATTTAAGCCCATAACACATTGTGTGGTCCCAGTCTCTCATTTAAGCCCATAACACAATGTGTGGTCCCTATTGTCTCATTTAAGCCCATAACACAATGTGTGGTCCCAGTCGTGTCATTTAAACCCATAATACAATGTGTGTTCCCAGTCGTCTCATTTGAGCCCATAACACAATGTGTGGTCCCAGTCGTCTCATTTAAGCCCATAACACAATGTGTGGTCCCAGTCGTCTCATTTAAGCCCATAACACAATGTGTGGTCCCAGTTGTCTTCTTTAAGCCCATAACACAATGTGGTCCCAGTCGTCTCCTTTAAGCCCATAACACAATGTGTGGTCCCAGTCGTCTGCTTTAAGCCCATAACACAGTGTGTGGTCCCAGTCGTCTCCTTTAAGCCCATAACACAATGTGTGGTCCCAGTCGTCTCCTTTAAGCCCATAACACAGTGTGTGGTCCCAGTCGTCTCATTTAAGTCCATAATACAGTGTGTGGTCCCAGTTGTCTCATTTAAGTCCATAACACAATGTGTGGTCCCAGTCGTCTCATTTAAGCCCATAACACAATGTGTGGTCCCAGTCGTCTCATTTAAGCCCCTGGCATACTGTGTGGTTCTTGTCTTTTTCACTTAAGCCTATAACACACTGGTGCCAGTCTTGTCAGTTAAGCGCACTCCACACTGCATTGGGGGGGGGGGGGGGGGAGGCATAGTGAAAAGCTGCTACTCTGTGTACAAACCCACAACCTCCCCCCCAGCTTTCCGGGGCACGAACCATGGTGCCCGCAGTGGCTGTCCTGGATTCCTCACCTTTGACCTTGGTTCCAACTTTCAGCTTCCTGGTCAGCGCCTCCAACTGCTACGTCGGTATGGAGACCGACTGCAGCTACGTGAGTGAATTGGTGGAGAGCATGACGGCCACACACCAGGACATCAAGAAGGAGTGCCCAGCAGGTTAGACGTTCTGCAGCTTGAAATCCGCCGCAGTGCTTTGCGACGTTCGTCAGCATCAGCTTAACCATTTTTAGATTTCGGTCGTGCCAGACTCAAGTTTTGGTCGTGCCTGGTAGCAACGCAAACAAACAACAAAAAAAAGAAAAAAAAGAAACAAGAAGAAGGAGAAAGAAAGACAGAAAGAGAGATGCATGAGCTGAATTGCTAGTTAACTGACCAGACCCACTTTCAGGAACTGTGGGTCCATGCAAGTAGCTAAAAATGCAGTTCCCTTATATCTCTTAAGCGTCTGTAAGTATTTTGTCATAGTAGTTTCTCGCCCCCACCTCGGTTCTTTTGAGGGTACGATGTATGGAATTGTGAAAAGGACGACACAGAGTGAGATGAAAAAAAAAAGAGAGAGAAAGTTTGGCGTGTGTGTGTAGCTATATTCTCGTATGGTTTTTTTTTCTTAATTTTAGCTTGATTTATTTAATTCATCCGTCCATTCATGTATTTGCTTATTTGGTGCAAAATCATTTGGACCCTTTGGTGGTCTGAAAAACGAACCATCTTTCTTTTTTTTCTGACCACACAGTATTGAATATCTCCCTGATTCTCACCCATCACATATGTATGTAAATAGTATTTCACATGCAGGTTAACCAGTCAGTCATCTTGTTAGTAAGTCACATTCAGGTTAACAAATCAATCATCTTGTTAGTAAGTCCCATTCAGGTTAGCCGATCGGTCATCTTGTTAGAAGTCCCTTTCAGGTCAACCAATTAGTTGTCTTGTTAGTAAGTCACGTTCAGGTTAGCCAGTCAATCATCAGGTCACATTCAGCTTAACCAGTCAGTCATCGTGATAGTAAGTCACATTCAGGTTAACCAATCAGTCATCTTGTTAGTAAATCACATTCAGGTTAACCAGTCAATCATCAGGTCACAGTCAGATAACCAGTCATCTCATAAGTAAGTCACATTCAGGTTAACCAATCAATCGTCAGGTCACATTCAGGTTAACCAATCAATCGTCAGGTTACATTCAGGTTAGCCAATCAGTCATCTTGTTGGTAAAAAGTCACATGCACGTTAACCAGTCAATCATCAGATCACATTCAGGTTAGCCAATCAGTCGTCTTGTTTTGTCTGCAGGTCCCAGCGGAAGTGCCACGGGCCTAGTGCCAGAGGTCATCTGTTTTGCCACTGTCATTCTGACCAGCTGGATGTCCGTCTACGCACGTCTTTAGTAGGAGCAATCACCTGCAGTCTTTTTTTTTTTTTTTTTCTTTAATCCACTCTGAAATTTGATCATAGATGACCGTGGCTTCAGTTTGGTTGTCAGTTGGCTTGTAGTGATTTTTTTGTTGTTGTTTTTTTTGGAGAGGCTCAGATGCAGGAAACTTTATGTCCCGCCTTCACCCATGAACAACAATCCTAAAAACCATTCAGGAACAGGATTACTGAGGAAATGTCACCTTGGGTTGTTTGACAAGTTTGACAGCAATGCAGGCAGTAACCTGCAGTCCAGCCCCTACCCACTTATCCCTCATTCAGCTGTGACCGTTATAGCTATACACGAAAGTAGACACTGCTTTGGCAAAATGATTGATTCTGTGCAATTTACAGCATTCAATGGTTCTCATAGCAACAGGTGATGGGTCTGATATTTCTACTTTGTTTTTCATATTATTTCTCCTCCCCAGTTCAAAACACAGCACTTAGTAATTCTCCTAGCTGTAGGTGATGGATGTGATATTTCTACTCTAGCAGTGTCTTCATAATTCCCTTCCTCTTCCCCACTTTAACACTGTCCTTTGCATAATGATCTCTCCTCCCCTGTTCAAAACGCAGAATGGTTCTCTTACCTGTAGGGGGCGGATTTAATGTTTCTACTTTAACAGTGTCCTTTTCATATTCTCTCTCCTCCTGCCCTGTTCAAAATACAGAACTCAGTAATTCTCCTAGCTGTAGGTGATGGATTTGATATTTCTACTTTAGCATTGTCTTTTTGTTATTCCCTTCCTCTTCTCCAGTTCGAAATACAGAGCTCAGTGGTTCCCATGTTTAATGTTTCTACTTTAACATTGTCCTTTTCATAATTATCTCTCCTCCTCCCCTGTTCAAACTGCAGAAATCAATGGCTATAGCAGAAGGTGGTGGATTTAATGTTTCTACTTTAACAGTGTCCTTTTCACAATTCTCTTTTTGCTCCACTCACGTTCAAAATACTGAACTCAGTGGTTGTCATAGCTGTGGGTGACAGATTTGATGTTTCTACTTCAACATTGTCTTTTTCATTATCATCTCTCCTCCTTTCCTGCTTCTTTGAAAAAAATGTTGGAGTGTTATAGCGAACATAGAAAATATAGGTATTGATCTGTAACTCTGAACTCTGACCTGACCTATCCTTGGCCCAGGTCACATTTCAGGCTTTAGAACACACCCACCACTCTTACCTTGGCACCTACTGGCTTTCATAAAATAGTGCCTTTTGTTAGAAAATATTTTTAATTGCTGCTGTTCATAGAATAGTGCCTTTTTGTTAGAAAATATTTTTAATTGCTGCTGTTCATAAAATAGTGCCTTTTGTTACAGTTTGATCTGTTTGCTTGGAACAACGTAGCATTTTTTTCTTGACGGGCAGATGAAGGAAAGGAAGGGGGGTCATCGACTTCAATACACAATGAAAATTGTTAGACCAATCTAATTGTGCCTGTCTATCCTCGGTTGAGCAAGGATTTGGTGCATTAATTTGTACGCTCTGCTCCTCCAAATACACCATTTCCATGGCGTATAAAAAAGAATGAATTTAAGTTGGTGGATATATGGCAGATGAATAGACGACAGTGACTTCAAGAAAAAGCATAAAGCAAGAAACATTCAGTTGTTTTGGCCTTGTAAACAACGTTGGCTTCTGCTTTTTATTTGTGTCCTCCTTGAAGGTAGGCAACAAGTGATTTTAGCCAGTTACTTCCTGAGCGACATTGGAGGCTTCTCAGATTGGTCAGTAGTCGTACAGTGACATTCCTCACCATGTTCTAGATGCCCTACAGATGGATGCTGTATGTCATGCCTGTTAGATTTCGTACAGGTGGGTGTTTCATAGTGGTGTTACATACCCCGTTAAAGCCATTCTCTTCACCGCCTCTCCTTTCCACGCCCTGTCACTGATCCATTCACACACACACATGCACACACACACACACTGATACACTGACGCACACATATACGTACAAGCACATATGCACGCATACACACACACACACACACACACAAGCTGACACTCGCAAACATGCTCACACATGCACACACACAAACACTGCGTTATATTTTAGCAATCTGAAGTAAAGTCTGCGAAGAAAGGAAGAAAGAAAAGTCACAGGAAGGAATAAAAGAACAGAACTAGGAAAGAAATACAGTAAAGAAAGTGAAGGAAAGAAAAAGTATTTCCCGCTGAACATTTCTCTTTTTTGTTTTGTTTTGTTGTAGCGTTTGTATTAGCAGAGTAGCAGCATCAAGGAAGAGCAGCAGTATTGTCTTGTGACAGTGTGAAGGCGCCGTTGACCTTGACCTTTGTTTCCCATGTCTGGCATCTATCATGGGCGTGCCAGAGATGCCCCTCAGCCGTGAGCAGTGTCCTCACCCTCAGGAAAGGGTGTGCTGAAATCTTCCTCTTTTCCAATTCCGACTTTTTAAATTTCTGGTCACATTTTTCTTTCTTTGTGTTTGTTCCCTTTTGCCTGTCTGTTTTCCCAAAGCGGTGACCACACTGTAAAGGTACTGCTGCATGGATTGCCAGGGAGGCCTTTCATACCTTAACATGGACAGTGCTGTCTGCTACGTTCTGATCGTGTAGTCTGTCCCTAACGAGGGAAGTGGGTGTGAATAGTGCTGTTTGTTAGGTTCTTATCCTGTAATCTGTCCCTAACGAGGGAAGTGGGTGTGTGGAGAAGCGTAGGCCACTGGCACTGTCTTTGGTTCAATGATGCAATCTCGCCACTCCCACCGTGCCAGTCAAGACGGGCTCTCTCCGTTCAGGCATTAGGTCCGATAAGGCTGTGCCAGCCAGTTTCGTGAAACGTTCCACCTGCCACACATGAGGTGGCTAACTCCAGTGAACTGATCTTCGGTTGATGCTGCAGCAAGAGCCAGTCAGTGGGAGGAAAGTTGAACATGGAGTGTCCTGTACCTGCTGTTCTGTTTCACGTGCCTTTATCGTGATCCACGCATTCCTACAACTTGCACGCACATGCAGCTACATCCAGGTCTGTTTTGTTGTAGTCCAGCCGCCAGCTGCCCGCAGGGAGCTGTCAGGATCGGGGTTTCTTCGGGCCACTTATTAGAGGAGACACTGCACTGCTGCTGAGTCCCTGTGGTGGTTTTTGGTGGTGTCTGTTCTGATCACTCACACACAGAGGACACCACCTACAAAGCTAATGACCCCTTGCCCCTTCCCCCCTCCGTTTTCTCCAATGGACAAAAACGTTGTCTTAAATTCAGAATCATATTGAGTGACACCTCATCGCCATTTCTGGCCTCCGTTCGAAAGGAAACCACCACCGAAACCCTCCCAATGATAATCTGTATGAATCAGCTGTGTTCTGTTTGCATGTCCATGGAAAGATTTTCTGTCCGACCAGAAGTAGTACGAGGTGGGACAGTTTTCCGTAGAAATCGCACATTAAGATACAAGTTTTGCACATTTCCTCTTATCTTTCATTACTAATCTAAAGACCAGCATTAGAGCTAATTTGCTCCTGTTTACAGCAATTATACTAGACATTTTGAGCCGTTCGATTGATGTGTCATAGACTGGAGGTCATTCAAACTGCCGGAAAAAGCTTGATAGTGACTCGTCTGCTGGGGTACACATCAGCTTCATGTCATGCTCACTTTGTCCTGGGTTTGAATAGATTCAGTCAGATGGGCTTCAGATTCAACCACTTGTGGTGCCTGATTTCTATGGCATTAAAAAAAACACCTTTGCCTGGTCAGCAGAATAACAGATGGCTGATTCAGTCCAGGGAAGAGTAGGGCTGCGGAAGGAGTCAGTTGGGGCTCCACGTTCCAATCCCATGCCCTAGACACAATGAACCTCTTTTAACGTTTTACGGCCTCCAAGGGGGGTTAATCTATGGGACTTAAAGTTCAAAGGTTAATCATGGAGGCTGTCCCATGCAAATTTTTCTCAGCTGAAGTTTGTTTGGCAGTAATGGATGTAAATCATTGTCTTTTAGCATTTTACAGCCTCCAAGGGGGTGTTGATCTGTGTGACTTAAAAGTTCAAAGGTTAATCATGGATGGCTGTACCGTGCAAATTTTTCTCAGCTGAAGTTTGTTTGGCAATAATGGATGTAGTCATCCCTTGTTCTGAGCTGAAACTTTGTGTGTGTTTTTTTTTCTGGCAATGAATGATGTGACCATGGTGGACAATCACTTCTCGGACCACATGTTTTGTGGGTATAGCCATGCCCTGGCCTGCATGGAAAGATTGAGTTGCATTGCTGTCATTTTTTTCTGTCTTATTTCCCAGTCCCTCCCGGAGTCGTAACTACCCCGTCGCCCATTCCAGTTCACCTGTAGACAGCGACATCCAGAATCATCCTGTGCGGCTTACAGTATCCTCAGGACACTGGAGCAACACTGTCAGATTGGTGTCCACTGTGTGAATGAAACTCGCTCGCCTGTTTCTTTTTCAGTCCATAGAATGTTCGACTCATGGTAGAGACCCCCCAAAACACACACACACACACACATAAAATGCCTCTCAAGAGACTGAAACCCTCAGCCTCCCAGTTTGTAGTACACAGCGTCAACCACTGCAACATGACAGCAGGTCAAGATCATTCTTTTATTGTTGTACGCACATGTGTGTGTGCACGAGTGTAGTATGTGAGTGTGGAGTGTGTGTGTGCGCGCGAGTGTGTGAGTGTAGTGTGTGTGCGTGTGAATTATTTTCCCTCCTATGTGCCTGTATCATCTTGCCTGGGGGAGAGGGGCTGGGAATCCAGTGCATTGTCTTTTTTTTTTTGAGAATGGTGCCATGTTTATAAGTGGTTTATTTATTTAGACCCCCCCCCCCCCCCCCCCCAAACCACCTTCCATCCACTTTTGATAAAGCAAGACCATCAGTAAGTTGACAGCAAGCATTGCAATTTGTCAAGATTCAGGAATGTCTTTTTCGGCTTTATCAGTTCTGAATTGGGGTGGAGAGGCGTGTAAATTTGCTTGTCAAGTTATGCATGCTAATGCCTATGCACACAGAGACACTTGCCTGTCACAATATTTTGTCTGTTCGGAGGAAGAAGGTTACGACAGACTTGTTCACACTTGGTCATTTCTGTGCATTCTCATCCTGTGTGATCGCACTTCCACACACATCTCGTATTTGCAATCCATGTGAATTTGTTTTTTGACCCACCTCATGCTAGGTTTGTTCAGAGAATAAAAGTTGCTTTTTTGAATAAGGATGTGCATGTTTTTCTTTCTTGAACATGTCGGAGAGTCAAAACCACTTCCAGATCTTCAGTAAAGTCTAGTGAAGTTGATTCTAGCCAAGCTGACCTTGAACGTCATTTTAGGGCTGACTCCTACCCCATCTGCTCCCAGCCGGAAGAGAAGACACAGACAATGCTCTTTACCTTTTTTCTTCCCCCATCTGCTTGTCTGTCGATCTTTCTCTCAGTCTCTTTTTGTCTACACGTCTCTGTTCATGGCGCAGCAGTTCCAAAGACGAAAGGCGTGCCTTATCTCACTCAAACCAGTAAGTAGCCTGCACATTCTTCTCTCCGTAGTCCTATGTATTTGATAGTGCCAGCCCTGGTCTGCTCTGGTCCAGAGACCAGGCATTTGTCGCCCGTGGAGAAGCCAGGTCGTCGCCATTGAACCTGAAGATTGTCCACAGTCACATGCAACAGGGCATGTCCTCCATGGAATAGTTTCAAGGTCCACCCCCCCCCCCCACCCCCACCCCCCTTCGCTGGTTCATTGTATTCATCATATTTTCACCAAACGTGTGTACAAAGTACGGCAAAACCGTAAGAGTAAACAAGTCTGAATTCTTCTACTTTCATTTTCTGTCAAACCAGCTATTTTTTTTTCCGTTATCAGTCTTTTATTTTTTAATTGTTGTTGCTCCATGTTGTGTGCGTGTGTGTTCCAGTCTTCTCTTTATTCTCTCTTTTACTTTCTTTTCATTATTTTTGTAGCTAAACAAGTCGCCTCTATTTACCAGATTATACCAGTTGCCTTTTTTTTTTTCAAATCATACTAGTCTTCTATTTTAGAGTTAGACTGGTCTGTGCGTCTCTCCCCCTTTTTTTTTCAAAAGGTTGTTCTTCTTCCTGTTAGGTGTCCACGGTCATCCAGACCTGCCAACCCCCAAAGAGACCAATGATAAGAATTGAAGCTCAGTGAGGCAGAAATGTGTAATTTCCGAGAGCTAAGAGTAATCAAGCGCGACACTTACCTTTTTTCAAACAAACACGATGCGATGAAATTGTTCGCACAATTTTTGTGAACTTTACTTTTCTTCAAAAACAACTTTTCTTTTAAGTGTCACAAGAAATCTTGACAAATTATGAAAATGTAGAATACACTGGAAGCACACACAAGTCCCCTACACCATCATGGCATGGTACACCAAGGCTTCATAGTGCGCCAGAAACAACCTTAAAAATGTTCTCCCCTGTTGCTGATTCTGTGCATGTGGGGTTGGCTATCAGCTCAGTGGCGATTGTGTCATTTTGTAAGTATATCGCACCACGCCAGGAAAGAATTTGTCCCCCCTCCCCCCCCCCCCCCCCCTTCCTGACTTCCATCAGTCCCCAACACAAACGGTCCATTCTGCAGTCGAGATGCAGCAGCAGTTTGGGCTTCCATGGCAAGGGTCCTCACAATGTGTGTTGTCTTTGTTCAACTGCTCTTGAACTGTTTGGCGATCTCCGAATCTGAGAACGCTTCTTTAAAAAGCTGGGATGCATGGTCGGCTGCGCTAAGAGCGATGTTGTACTCGACAAAAAATCCAGCCACCAATGCTTCAGCCCGAATGACCCTTTTCCTCATTTCATCCTCTTTTGAGGTGTCTACAGTCTGAAAAAACTGTGTGATGCTGGAAGAATTCGGCGCGTTAGAGGAATCGATATGCTTGCGTGACTCAAGGTGGCGCTTCACATCCACCATCCCGCCATGGGAAATTGTGAAGTCCGACTCGCAAGTGGTACACCGTGCACAATTTACACCTTTAGCCGAAGGTCGTATGCAGGGGAACTTTTCCGAGTATTCTTTCCGGAACTTTTGACCAACTTTTTTCTTTTTCGCATCTTGTCCAAAACTTCCTACTCCACGTTTCGACATTTTCGTAGCTAAAACTTCAAAAGGACGCCAACTTCGCTGAATGGTAAAGATGGTGAAACGAACTGCGCATGACCGGAAACGCTTCTGGAAGATTACTGATTATACGCACGGCGCCGTGCGTGTCTGTACATAAGCCGATTTTTTCGTCGTTTTTTTTTTCTTTGTCGTTGAAAACTTTCAATGCGTAATTTTTTGGCTAATTGCGTAAGGGCGTAAGAATTATCACTTGGGTGTAATAAATTACGCGAAATGTGTAATGGTTGGCAGGTCTGGTCATCACATTGACCATTCTGACACCGTAGCGTGGAGGAGCGCAGCAGGATGGATGAAAAAAAAAAATGAAAAAAAAGGGGGTAATGGGGTGTAGGGGTGTGTGTGGGGATGGCGGGCTCATGGGGGTGGGGGAAGCCATCAGCTGTTTCAGGCATCAGGACCAGGCCTTTCCGGCTACCGAAGCAGCCCCCGGGGTCAAACCCCGACTGGCAGAGCTCTAGTCCCTCACTTGCCTTACTTTGGCTGATGGTGGGGCCGGGCTGTTAGGACGTTCGGGTCATCCTTGAGACAAAGGCCTCAAGGGAGGGAGCGGTGACTGTGGCATCTGGGAGTGAGTTCGACTCTCAGATGGTACGTGGCAGGAATGTGTATTTCCGGTAGTCAGTGCGGCATGATGGGATTCTGTACGCTTGGTTGTGGCCTCTCCCTCTTCTGTTCTGTGGTATGAGGTTGTTCGTCTCGACTTTGGCCAGGTTGTGACAGATCTTGTAGAGCATGGCGAGTCTAGCTGTTTTTCTTCGTTGTTGTAGTTTGGGCCACTTTAGTTGCTGCAGCATATTTCCGACACTTGAGGTGTTTCAGTGTCTGTTCAAGACAAATCTCGCCGCTCTGTTTTGTACTGCCTCGGGCTTGCTGATGTCATTTTTTTGGTGGGGGTCCCATACAGTGGAGGCGTACTCTAGGATGGGCCTGATGAGGGATTTGTAAGCTCTTTCTTTGATGGTGGTGGAGCCGATCTTCAGGTTCCTGCGAAGGAATCCCAGCATGCAGTTGGCCTTTGCAGCTACTGCATCGATGTTTGCATCCCAGCTGCCATTGCTCTGTACCGTCACGCCAAGGTACTTTGTGGAGTTGACAGTCTCCAGTGTGTGGCCGTGCAGGGTATAGCAGCTCTCCCTTAATGTTCTGTTTCATGTCATGTTGAGGACGTTGCACTTCTTATGGTGGAACGACATGTCCCACTGGCTTTCCCAGTCTTCCAGTCGGTGCAAGTCCTCTTGTAGGATGCTCTGATCCTTGGATGACTTGATGTTTCTGTGGAGAAGGGTGTCGTCTGCAAAAAGGCGGCTGTCTGATTCCACCTTCTCAGGAAGGTTGTTAATATATATGAGGAACAGAGGAACACAGGTTCTACCAGTGTGTGTGTGCGTGTGTGTGAGTGAAACCAAGTAGTTCTACACTATTCAATATTAGAGCCTAGAATTACACACTTCATTGATGTCAGAATCAGTACAACATTTACTAATTAAAAGGCCATAACAATAACAGAAACAAAGCTGTTCAACAGCACTGGAGACAAAAGGATTCGCTACTGAAGCTCACAGATTTTTTCTTTTTAGTGAATGACCAACACTGAAGGGAAGCCAAGGTGTATATGTGTGTGTGCTGAATAACATTTGCCAAATGACCATAGTTCACTTAATAGTAAGTTGCACATTTGTACATATCTTCCGGTTTTTGTTTTTTTCCCCTCTCACTCTCTGTGTGAAATACATCAAAAAAGAAAAAAGGCATCCATCACACACACACACACACAAGCACTCAAACACACACACACACAAACATAACACTTTTGTGCATTAAATATTTCATGTTTACTATTACTGTAAAACACTTTCAGCCAAACAATCTGCAAATGGTGGCATTTCAATCCAGTTGTTCATCAGTCATCAATCCCAGTCACCGGCAGATACACAGCACATGTCATCGTCACTATCACACACAGACCACACACACTGCCACCATCACTTTCATCACTGATATTATACATTAAGAAATCATACATTAAGAAATCAACAACAATTTAGACACCCCTCCTCCTCTCCCCCCACCCCTCCCCCACCTACTCCCTCCCCAGCCAGTATTTTGACCAGTTCGCTGATCACTCCAATGCACCCCCCCCCTCCCCCCCGCAAGCGTGCACACGCGCACATTCATCACTTGCTCAGATATATACATTCACTTACTAACTTGCATATGTATACATGCAATCACACACACATTTACTTGCCTGAACATACACTTGCTTACGCACTCAAATTTACTGGCCAGCAATAGCATGTCAGACCTGTCTACCTCAGAATTGAACTGTTAGTATTCCATGGAGTAAATTTTAGTATTCCATGACAGAGTATTTTTCTTACCGTGAACTTTAATATGGATCTTACATCATGCAATTCTTGCAGCCAACTCACACTCAAACCATCCAGTACAATCGCTCTACACACACACACTCTGCACCTATCTAGTTGACCATCTCATTTAAAAAAAAAATATATATATATATATATATATATAAAATGCCCTCCTCCCTTTCACATACCACCCCCCCCCCCCACCAACACACACACACAGTGATAGACAGTCACACATGTATACCCTTCATGCAGTTTTCATTTTCCATCTTTTTCTCTTTGTACTGCCGTTCCCCCCCCCCCCCCCCCCCCCCTCACCGTTTTTGGGGTGTGTGGGTGGGGGGAGTTGAGCTACATAACAGTAGAAGTTAAACTGACAGACACACCTTGAGCAATTTTGCTGTCACTAGTGTCGGGAAACATCTTGAATAGGGAACAAGATGATCAGTCGTTGATAGGGACAGATTCACGTTTGCCACCACCCTACATATCATGATCATCATCTCGGCGTTTGTCACCTGCTGCTCCAGATCCCTCACTAGACTTCGCCTCGGCCTTTTTCAATGTCTGTACAATTGAAGGTGTTCCTTTCATCACTTCTGATAGTTTTTTTAATGCAATTTTGATGAAACATGTTTCATGCAGTCATTGCGCCCTCCATGAGCACAACTAAAACCTGTTTTGCACAAAGTGCACCACACGAAAGTTGAACCTCTTTTGAGCTTGGGACTAAGCCCTTCCAAGTTCGTGTGATATGCATTCTGGAAAGTTTGCTCCCTCGTTTTGGCAACCTTCTTTTCCACATCTAGCTCTTCATCACTCTCATGAACGCGTAATTTTGCTGGTGGCGGCATTCTCTTGGTGAATATCTGAGTCAGTCGCTGACTATGAAAGATGGCCGACCATGGTGCAAGCAAGTACGCGCCAACTGGAACTAGGGACAATTATTCGCATCTTCGAACAGGAAAATAGTACTTTTTTGTGTTTTGTTTTGTTTTTTGTAGCCAATGTTGCCGATTTTCACACTTTTGTTGTACTCGGCGTATTATCGTATTTTCCAGTCAAATTTTGTAAAATCCGCTCAAAAATCATAGGGTAGACAGGTTTGGCATGTACGTGGCTCACCAAGTCATTCACACATATACATACCCTCTCACATTTCTTCGCTTGCACACATTCCCAATTTGCACAACCGCACGCGCACGCACACACACACTCTCTCTCTCTCTCTCTCTCCCTCGGTCTCTCACAATTGGCAAGGATCATTAACAAGCAAAGCAATCATTCACCATTTCAGTTCTCACTTCTATGATAAATCCAAATAACTAACCATTTCATTTGTTCATCTGACATTCAAGGTGTACATTTCCTACACACTCCATCTAATGCTGCATGAGATTTCAATTCATTGTTCACAATCTAATGCAATTGGACACCTTGCACGTTCTATGCATAACTTTAGACATCCCACCTACAAATTTATGTAACTGGCGATATAAAACTTGTCTGAATCTTAACACCTGAGCTCTCCTCATGTGTAACATGCACAAACCAAACTAACCACAAACTATGCAAAAAAACAAACGCACACACACACACACACCGTATGCACTGGATGTGCACAATACCAGCAAACTTGCACACACACACACACACACGTATGCACTGGATGTGCACAATACCAGCAAACTTGCCAACACACACTAGATGTTCACAATACCAGAAACTTGCACACACAAGTATACTGTGCACGACACACACACACAAGTATGCACTGGATGTGTACAGTACCGGCAAACTTGCACACACAATAACTGTGCACATACAAAATACAGACATACTTTAACACACAAACGTAACCACACACGCTCTACACATTTATGCCCTGGACACACAAAATAGGCATACTTGCACACACAGGTTAGGTGTTCTCAAGATCAGACAGCATTAAAAGATCATCTGTAGATGTACTGGGCAACACACATAAATCATTGCGGGGGGTGGGGGGGTGCAATCCATCCACAATGGAAAATTGATCAGCAAAATCTAAACTGACTGTCTTACTAGAAAGGGAAACACTGCTTTCCTAAAAGTAAACAAACCAAAGCTTTCAACAACAACAAAGCAAAAAAAACCCCCAAACACAAAATCCCACAGTGGAAAATCCCAAACAGGAAGCAATGGAGGAAGGGGATGGGGAAGAGGAATACAGAAATCTACAGATGACGGAGACAGTAAGAAGAGCAAAAACCTGAGAGGGAGAGACAGATGGGATTGAGACGGGACCAATTTTCTTTACAGTTATTCCATTCATTGTCTTACAGCTGTCTGCTCACTTTCTCAAAGCTTGGTGTACAGTTTAAAAAAAAAAAAATCCAAAACGAAATAAAGCATAGTGGCACTGACATTGTTCTCTCACACACACACACACACACACACACACACTCTCTCACACACATACAAAGTGAGCATTTTCATTCTTAAATAAGTATCTTACAAATTTAGAAGAAAAAAGAAGATGAAAAAAGCACACAATATAAGAAAAACAATGAAACATAATGACAATAAAATCATTCATGAATACGACACTGACGATGAATCATGTAAAATTTTACTCCACTATGTTGAAAGAAATTATTGCAAAGAAAGTACAAAACAGCAGATCAACTGGTCCCATTGGGAATGGAGCAAGTAAGAATGCTTGTACATTGTTTTTGTCCCCGAGACGTTTTTCTGCATATCTGACATATATAATATATGTGCATGTTTCCTGAGTGTTCTGTGTATTAAATTACATCTTCCCCCTACTTCCCTAAACTTCCAGTGGCCACACATGGACAGACATGCAGACATCTGGCTGTCAAAGAGCATAACCACCGAGGCCTGTGTCATGCATCAGTCATAAAACCCCTTCATGCTGAAACACCCTCACTGGCCACACAGTCACTTATGTGTCTCCACTTTGACAAAAGTTTCAGTTTCATCAAGGAAGTGTCACTACGTGCGGACTAGTCCATACAAGCTACGCCACATCCGCTAAGTTTTGAAACCACACTGTGCATGATATAAAGCTGATGGATATTATGACTAAGATGAGAGAATTTAAGGAGAGGGTCTTGTGGCAACAACTCCGCAGATGTCTGACCTTTGCATCAGCCCAACACGCTGGTCAGACCTTGATTTGAGAAAGTGATACTTCCGAGTAAAATGGCCCTCAACAGCATTTCTTGTGACACATTTTGGTGTGAAATATACCTCAAAACCTTTTTCATTCATGTTTTCATTGTATGGTGCGCCAAAAGTTGGATAGACGTTCTGTGAAATTCGCATCCTGATGAAATCCGATACATGGAATGCTCCAAGCTCTGCATGAAAATCACACAGCAGAGGAAAACTGGACAGACTCGTTTGAAAATCTTACAAAGGTCAGATCTGATGAAAAGATTCTGTTTTAAAGATGTGGCACCCAAATCCGTTGGCAGCAGGAAGCCTGACAGACAACCGAAAGAAAAAGGAACCAGACGTCAGGGAGTCGGGTTTGGCTGACAATGTGTGCAACAAATAGTTTTGAGTACTGGTCACTTCACTTAGCAGATGTGGTGAAGCATATATGGACTAGTCCGCACGCAGTGAAACCTTGATTAAACTGAAACTGAAATGGTCAGTCTGTGGAGTAGCTCATCTGAAGCTGACATTCTGCTGCCAGTGTCGCACTGCTTGACACTTTTTACAAGTCTGCTTTAAAAAGTAAGCACTGCTTTCACTTTGTTGCCCACCTTTGGGAGGCATGTTTCAGGTGGAAACCATGTTGTGTGACATAGGCCTAGGAGATCCGTGCGACACACCCAGTCTCTCGCCTGTGCAGAGCGTTTGCAGACGTGACTACAGCACCAACGAATTCAAGAACATCAAAGAAAAAATTCTTGCTTACTGGATAGTTCTACATTCACAGGCTGCTTCAACAGAATTAATAAAAAAATTTTTTTTTTTAAATAACCCTTAACTCATGATTCTAGGAAGGTCTTAACATGCATAAATGATTCGTTTAAAGTGGTTGCAAGTCAAGAAACAAACTAAAGACCACGTGATTAAGAAACAGATTGGAAGACACGACTCTCCCATCTCCGCAACAGTTCAACCACAAAGCCTGATTAGGACTGCTGTCAAGGTGCAGCCCTAGCATCATGGCTTTACAGTTTCTGCAGCACGACACGAAGCCGAGCGCATGCAGAACAGACAAATCTGTCACCACAGCTAGAAATGAACTGTACAATCAGACAATGTGAAGGAAAAGATCATACAAAATGAATGAATTGCAATAAAAAAAATTTAAAAAATCCCCCCCCCCCCCAAAAAAAAAAAAATACAAAAAAATAAATGACATGAAATAAACGTCAAATCTGTGAAGATTCGGCCAAGGGGAACAATCTCTGCCAATCAGACAGGATTGATGGCTGGAAGCTACAGACTGGACTAAGGCTGGAAATTTCACATTGGACCAAAGGCTCAAAGCCTTAGCCTTGGTTACCTAGGGCTAAAGGCTGGGAGCCTTGGATAGGGCTAAAGGCTGGGAGCCTTAAATAGGGCTAAAGCCTGGGAGCCTTGGGGCTAAAGGCTTGGAGCTTCAGACAGGGCTAAAGGCTTGAAGCCTCCAGGCTAAAGGCTGGAAGCCTCAGATAGGGCTAAAGGCTGGAAGCCTCAGATAGGGCTAAAGGCTGGAAGCCTCGGGGCTAAAGGCTGGAAGCCTCGGGGCTAAAGGCTGGGAGCCTCGGGACAGGGCTAAAGGCTTGAAGCCTCAGACAGGGCTAAAGGTTGAGAGCTTTGGGGCTTAAGGCAGGGAGCCTCAGACATAAAGGCTTGGAGCCTCATACAGGACCAAAGACTTGGAACCTCAGATAGGGCTAAAGGCCTGGAGCCTCAGACAGGGCTAAGGGCTTGGAGCCTCAGACAGGACCAAAGACTTGGAGCCTCAGACAGGGCTAAAGGCTTGGAGCCTCAGACAGGGCTAAAGGCTTGGAGCCTCAGACAGGACTAGAAGCTGGGAGCCTCAGACAGGACCAAAGGCTTGGAGCCTCAGACCGGGCTAAAGGCTGGAAGCCTCAGACAGGGCTGAAGGTTGAGAACCTCAGACAGGACCGAAGGCTTGGAGCCTCAGACAGGACCAAAGGCTTGAAGCCTCAGACAAGGCTAAAAGGCTGGGAGCCTCAGACAGGGCTAAAGGCTGGGAGCCTCAGACAGGGCTAAAGGCTGGGAGCCTCAGACAGGGTTGTTGTTGTTGTACCCTGGCTAAAAAACTCCAGGGATCATCCGAACAGCCAAAGTACTTCAACCCTATGGTACAAATGCATCAGCTGGCAATGGGAACATTATATAAATGTGTATGACCAATTTTGATTATCCCACCATGTGGACAGCCACACTCCGATTTCAGGGGAGAGACAGGGCTATAAAGGCAGGGAGCCTCAGACAAGGCTAAAGGCTGGAAGCCTCCGACAGGACCAAAGGCTTGGAGCCTCAGATAGGGCTAAAGGCTTGGAGCCTCAGACAGGACTAAAGGCTTGGCGCCTCAGAAAGGGCTAAAGACGCTTGAAGCCTCAGATAGGGCTAAAGGCTTGGAGCCTCAGACAGGACTAAAGGCTTGGAGCCTCAGAAAGGGCTAAAGACAGGGAACCTCAGGCAAGGCTAAAGGCTGGGAGCCTCAGACAGGACCAAAGGCTCCAAGCCTCAGATAGGGCTAAAGGCTTGGAGCCTCAGACAGGACTAGAGGCTTGGAACCTCAGAAAGGGCTGAAGGCAGGCAGCCTCAGACAAGGATAAAGGCTGGGAGCCTCAGACAGGGCTATTAAAGGTTTGGAACCTTAGACAGGGCTAAAGGCTTGGAGCCTTAGACAGGGCTAAAGGCAGGGAGCCTCGGACAGGGCTAAAGGCAGGGAGCCTCAGACCGGGCTAAAGGCTTGGAGCCTCAGACCGGGCTAAAGGCTTGGAGCCTTAGACAGGGCTAAGGGCAGGGAGCCTCAGACAGGACCAAAGGCTTGGAGCCTCAGACAGAGCTAAAGGCTGGGAGCCTCAGACAGGGCTAATGGCTTGGAGCCTCAGACAGGACCAAAGACTTGAAGCCTCAGATAGGACCAAGGGGTGGAAGCCTCAGACAGGGCTAAAGGCTGAGAACCTCAGACAGGGCTAAAAGTGGGAGCTTCAGACAAGGTTAAAGGCTGAAAGCCTCAGACGGACCAAAGAGTTGGAGCCTCAGACAGGGCTAAAGGCTGGGAGCCTCAGACTGGGCTAAAGGCTGGGAGCCTCAGACAGGGCTAAAGGTCGGAACCTCGGACAAGGCTAAAGGCTGGGAGCCTCAGACAAGACCAAAGACAGGGAGCCTCGGACAAGGCTAAAGGCTGGGAGCCTCAGACAGGACCAAAGACAGGGAGCCTCAGACAGGGCTAAAGGTTCAGAACCTCGGACAGGACCAAAGAGGGGGAGCCTCATTGACAGGGCTAAAGGCTGGGAGCCTCAGACAGGACCAAAGGCTTGGAGCCTCAGATAGGGCTAACGCTGGGAGCCTGAGATAGGGCTACAGGCTGGGATCCTCAGATCTAGTGCAAAAGGACTGAGTCTAGCAAGAGCCTCGGAATCTGACAGAGCTAAAGGCTAGGAACGTCACACTGGCCAAGTGCTGGACAAGGTTAGTAGGCAGGGTTTGTTTACAAAACATGTCCATAACTGTAAGCTAATTCGAAGTGATTCTGTCATTATGCCGATTTTCATTTCATTCAGCGCCTTCTCTTATGCTCATTTTCAAGTGGATTTTCATTGTGCTAAACATTCAACAGAATAAAAAGGAAAAACAAAAACAAGAAAAGCTCCACATATACGCATACAAAATAAACAAAAAATGCCCTCACACATCCAATCATGAATGCAATGCACACACACACACAAACGGACCTGCATCTATGCGTTTCTACAATGTATCTAAAGACACATGACTGAGATCAACTGTTACTGGCCAGTTCTACGACAATTCTCATGAACCCTAATCTCTGCTTCTTCTATGACTACCCTAACACAGCAAGGAGTCTGTGTCGAAATCATGGATAAAAACTACAGTAACTTTGAAAACATCCCAGACAACTATGAACCACCCAACCAGGCCTGAGGGATGAACAGAATAAAACAAAAATGCATTTCATAGTTCAATCGAAATTCTAAAAGGCTGAAATAACTACTCAACACTTACAGTACACTTACAGATTTCTACTAAACCTCTGTAATACATACGTGCGCAATATTTACTATACAAGAATTCACATGGAAAACGCAGAAAATACAAATTCCTGAGAAAAAATTCATTTTGTGCATGGCTGCAATGTAACACACATAAATGTACACATCATAATTACTGTACATATTATATATGTTTATGTATGGTCAAACTATGCACTCGCTCTCACACATACGCACTCACTTGTATGTACACACAAGCAAAGGACATAAGAAAATAGAAG
Organism: Conus canariensis; assembly: GCA_033310375.1. Classification (NCBI taxonomy): domain Eukaryota; kingdom Metazoa; phylum Mollusca; class Gastropoda; order Neogastropoda; family Conidae; genus Conus; species Conus canariensis. Next base: position 53,563,554 of record CM065737.1, read on the forward strand.
AAATCTGGACATGATGTGACATTACATTTGCAGCTTATTAAATACATGTATTCCACAATATGATGCGTTTCCTTTTTTTTTTCTTTTTTTTTTCCCACATGATCAAAAACTAACCAGCCAACAAACAAACATGATTTGCGAATTCAATCCTCCCCTTAAGGATTACACACACACTCACAAACAGAAGGATATGATGCACAAATATACACACATGAACCAGAACTTCAAGTACGCATACAGACATGCATCATCTGCCATACCATTTTTTTTTTTTTCAAAATGACCATGCAAGATATTAAAAATCTGTGATTAAAAAAATATACCATGAATTTCCACACCACAAGGCAATTCTTTTTCACTGCGATTCTGACCAGTGCGCCTGGTGTTGGAAAGCGTCCTATCAATACAAGGTGCCCTGGCTTTGTATTAGGAAATACACAAGGAGCCCTGGTTAGAGCACTTTCAAGATCACAATTTCAAAGCTTCCTAATACAAGCTGCTCTGGTAAGAATCTGAGAGGAAAATACTTTGTTATCTGGAAAGAATATTTCATTTTCTTTTAAAAATTTCTAGACCTCAATTTGTTCTGTCTTCACAGAAACAGTTTAAAAGAGCAAACAAAGACAACAATGTTCTTTCAATTTCAGTTTCAGTCTTGGAATTTGGAATAAAAATTCTGTCCTGGGGGTCAATGTTGTCAATTAGCTGTTGACTTTCATCATTCAATGCAAGTGTTTGTAATATGATCACATCAAAATGATATGCACGCTCAATGCCTTTAATAAATTTTATCAGTGTTGTAAAGTTCAACAGTGTAATTTTTCATTGTGCATGTCATTAAAAATTGAACACTAGTTCGGATGTAATTATTTTACAGTTTTACATTGCCATTTAATTTCAGTGTGTTTTTGTTGTCATCATTAAATTTGGCTCTGTCAACAGATCTGGCATGATCTTGCATGCAAAGCCACAGACAGACTGGAATCCTAAGCAGCAAAAGTATCAACAGACCATACTTAGACCAATGCTTTATTGAGATTTTATCTTTAAAAAAAAAAAAAAAACTTTAAAGAAAAGGATACATTGCCCTATCTTTCAGAATGCCCTGCTGGTAGAAAATAATGGTCCTTTCAAACGACACACACACACACGCACACACACACACACAAAATAATGTTACTTCTTCGTCTGGCAATGGTATCTTTCACTCACTGAGTCATCCACTCTCGGTCACACACAGAACAGGACACAAGTTTACTGCAACTTATATACTGTTCAAGACTAGAGGAACTGAAATAAATAAAAGTATTTCAATCAGTAAATAGGACAAAATGGGGCTATTTGGAAAAAAACAAAACACAACCACCAACTCCTAGCAGAGGGTGGAAAGAGAGGGAGAGACATTGGAGACAGACCAAGAGACAAAGACAAAAACATGGACATGTTTAGGTATTATGCAAAGAAGCCTCTACCCTCATGTTGTAACCTAAAAAGTTACAGGAATGAGAAATAAAAGCTTCCAACCATGTTTGTTGCACAAGCAAACAGTGACGATATCAAAGAAGACGCACTGCCCTGTTCTGCAAGCCTAGGGTTCATCTCTGATAAGAATAATCAAGCAGCAGTCTGGCGGCGTCTGTGATCAGATGTCTCAATGAAGACACAACAGCAAAGGGCAGTCAGTAGGTCAGTCGGTGATGGAAGAATCTCTAGGACTCTGGACAAACATCAACAACAACATGATTGATCAATCATGAACATAACATAGTCATGTGTACACCATCTTTGTTCTGATGTGCGATTACACTACAGCTGTGTTGAAGTGCAGATGACTGCTGCAGATAATTCTGTATATACTGTGTATGTGTGTATCTATATAATATATGTGCATACATACATATGTGTGTGTGTGTGTGTGTGTGTGTGTGTGTGTGTGTGTGTGTGTAAGATGGGGAAGGGTTGGTTCTCAAAAAAAAAAAAAAAAAAAAAAAAAATTTCCTGACAAGCACTGCAGGTGTCTGTATCTCTCAAGCCTGGCCAACACCAGGATTTTTGTAGACAAAAGTACAGCCATGTCATTCAGTCTCAGACAAAAACGGAACTCTATATCCTCCTCCTCCTCATCGGTCAGCATACAAAAAAGGTCTTAAATTCTGTGGCCCTTCATGTCCTGCCACCTCACTTCCAATTTCCTATTCACCTGTTTGCCTACAATGCCAACTTCCTAACTTTAAAAAAAAAAAAAAAAAAGAGAAAAAAATTACAACCCCAGAGGTGAAGAAAAGCAGCTGCGAAGGAACCCCCCCCCCCCCCCCCCTGCTCCCCCACAGTACCTGCTTTATGCAGTATTTCCTGATTCAAATATATAAGATATTTTCAACAACTTTTCGTATTCTTTGTGGAAAAAAATAAGAGTGGGGGTGGCGTTCCACCAAGATTTCCTATGTTCATCAAAAAAGAGGAGATCAAAAAGAGGATAAGTACTGACATGCCTGCTTTGCCCTTGGGGAGTTTGTGTCAAGGTCGCCAACACTGGCACAATCATGGGGACTGTCACTGGATGAATGTCGTTGCACCCTCTAGCGGGGGACATTCGTTTCTGCTGGCTCTGCCGCTAAGCAACTACTGTGAACAGGAGGGGGCACAGCAGGTGGTATCCTGCATACGCTGGATCTGAACAGTAACCACCAAACACCACAAAGTGACTTGACAGTAGTGCAGTGTCTTCTCTGGTGGGGATGCCTCATGATGACTTGCCACTGACTGCCACCTGTAGGCTGCCCATGCTGGGGCTGAGAAAGGATAAAACTGGAGGTGTGGCTAACAATGGGATGCTGGAATAAGCAGTGTTGAGGTAATGTCATAAGTGGCTACGATTACATAACCCCTCCCCAACCCCACCCCCTTTTCCCCTTAGTGTACAAAATATTCCTTCAAATAAAATATCCTATCTTGGGATGCTGGATTAAGCAGTGTTGAGATAATGTCAATCATAAGAGGTGAAGATCTGTAACCCCTCCCCCCAAACCCCAACCCCATGTTCCCTAATAATAGTAATATATTAATAAAACAATCTTTCAAATAAAAAAAACAATCCTACCTTTTCAGCTTGACTGTCGGAGCTGGTCACCAACTGCTGGAAGATATTATGGTCTGCGTGCTTCAGGGGCGACTTTCCGCTTCCTGAGACCATGACATTACACCTTGACCTTGGAGAATTCACCTTGGGCGCAAGTTCAACACTGTCCGCCTCATGGCACTGCAGTTCACTCGAAAAGCTATCAAACACATTTTTTCTCCCGGACACTGACGATACACGGTTTGGGGAATGTAGTTGTGATGGTAAAAACACACCGTCCACCTCCATTTGCTCAGTGTCAGCTGTGGAATGCTGTCCCTGGCAATGCTCAGCATAGTTCACATTCTCCTGCTCAGAGAGGTGCGAGGTCTGTCGGGCATGAGCAGCCTCCAGATTGGAATCACTCGAAGCGCTGTCTGGTGACAGACACAGTACTTTTGCTGGAACCTGGTCACTGCCGTCGACAGCAGAGCGCTTCAGTGATGGTGTTTTCAAGGTTTTACAGTCCATTGCCTGACTTGAGTTTAGGTTGGGAGAGTCATTGTCTACTGTCCTGATAGCAGATTTCGACACTGAACTCCTACGGTTCGCTGATTTAGAGCTGTAGCCTGCAAAGGCTTTGTAATCCCGATTGACGACATTTCTCCTGGACCTGCCATGTGCCGCTTCTTGGTCACTTTCTATGGTTAAGCTCTGGGCCTGATCGTGACTGCCGTCGTTCACAGAACTTTTGGACGATGCACGTCTGGTCGCTGAACAAGCCTTGGGCTTCGCTAACAGAGATGCATCTGATTGATCTTGGTTCACTACAACGGGTTTAACTGACGGCACACAGGCTATGTTATGAGCAGCTGATGTCACAGTGATTGGGACCGGCAAAGACACAGAGACGTGTCCTTGCACGGAACTACTCCCAGTAAGGTTGTCATGAGCACTGGGGTTTGTGGCCAACACCACAGAGTCAACGGTTTTCTGGAGTACAGTCCCCTGGCTGTTCGGTGAGATCCCAGGAACCACTGATGAAGAGCACACAGACCCCTGCAGGCTGACAAGCTGAGGTACAGTCTGCACAGTTGGTAGAGTCTCCATTGTTTGGCCTTCTGAACTTCCCGTTGCTGGATTTGCTACTGGCGTCAGCACATTACCCACAGAAGGAACAGTCACGCTTAGTGGAATGCTCTGTGAACTGACAGGCGCTGATCGCAGCACACTCACCGAAGCTCTGGGTGTTGAGGACATACACGACACAGAAGTCATAGTCACTGGAACGCTGCCAGAAGCCTGCACATGTAATACTGAAGTTGGACCAGAAGTGCTCAGAGTCAGAGGAGCCGGATGGACGGGAGGAGTTACCCCACTGGCAACAATGCAGACAGGAGCTCCCGGGGTCGATGAGGTGAACAGGCTTCTTTGGGCTGGAGACAACACCTGGGTGGAGGACAGAACGATCCGCTGGGCCACACCAAAAGGGCTTGTTTGGGACACGGCGGTGGGGGTGTGAGCAGCCTGAATGGGCATGATGACTTCTGGAGAGGCCTTGAGGACACCGCTTTCTGGCCTGTCCTGGACCATGGTCCCTGGAGTGAGCAGGGAGCCAGGGGATGGGGAGGCGAGGACTGGAATGATGGTTGATGCAGTCACAGACGGCGTCCCTGAAGGGGTCACGACCTGTGCGTAAGTCAGCGCAGCTTTCTCTCTCCCTGAGGCGAAGGTTGTGGTTACTTTCTGAGCCACCATCACTGGGGCGATGGGTGTGAAAGTCGCTGATGTTGTGCAGGGCAAGGCTGAGGTGGTTGAAGACAGCTGCATCGACACAGCTGACGGCGCAAGGACATTGCTGACGGACAAAGGAGAGGCAGTGGTGACCGTCACCTTGTCATTCACAGACCAAGGGTTGACCACGACAGGTTTTTTCACCAGTGTTGGCCTTGCTGCTGAGATCATCACTGGTTTGGGGCTGGCTGCCAATCCTAGGTTGATGTACATGGGTGTGGATACAGCAGTGTTGCCTGTGGCCACAACGGCTCCAGGGGCTCGGACTGTTGCGGGCAGAGCGGTCGTGGCTAACGCGCTGCCTTGAGGCAAGGTGGTGGCCGCTGCTTTCTGCACCAACTGCACACCAGGCTGCAGCTGAATGCACGGCTTGCCCCCCTGCTGCACGATTCTGATCTTCTTCTCAGCCAACAGGCGAAGGTAGGTCTCTTTGGTGAAATGCATGGTGCTGGGGGCTGGCTTGGGCTCTTCGCTGCTGCTGCTAGAGGCCGCTGCCGCTGCTGCTGGAAGGCTGGTCCCCAACACCACTGACGGGCTGTTTCCCGCTTCCGCTGTCTGGACAGTTCCTGCTGGCACCACCACCGTGCTCTTTCCTGCCTCACCCACCTGGCCATTACCTGACAGCGTCACCAGCTGAATGTTTTCCTGAGGGATTGTTTCCCAACACCGAGATAGGGCTGTTTCCAGCGAGGATGTACTGCTTTGTTCCTGGCACTTGAATCAGCCTTTTCCCTCCAACCAACAAGGGGTTGCTTCCTGCCAACACCGACGTGCTGCTTCCTGCCAACACCGACGTGCTGCTTCCTGCCAACACCGAAGTACTGCTTCCTGCCACGGTCGGACCGGTAGACAGAGGGACACTCTTCAGCAAGGACTTCCCACCCTGAGCACCTACCAGCTCTGTGATCATGTCGGTCTTGCCGAGTTTCACGGTGCCCCCGCTCTGGTGAATGGTGGACAGCACGCTGGTGAGGTTGCTGCTGTTGGTCACTGTGGTCGTGGGCTGCGACCCCTGGGGGCGGCTGATCGACACGTACACCGGCCGACTCCCTTCCTCACCGGGCTTCCGATCTTTGAGCAGCGACACCATTGAGGAGGGGATCATGTAGCGTATTTTCTGGGTGGACCCGTCCCCGGCAGGGGAGTTGAGGATGGCCGTCAGCATCCCCGTTGCTGGAGTCCCCGGTGTGTGGGACCCCACCATCACTTTCTGCACCACGCCGCTCTTGCCTGCCTGGGCGGGGGTGGAAGGCTGAACGGTGCGCACCTCGATCACCTGGGATCCTTGTCGGCACACCACCTGGGGTGCCTGTGACACCACGATGACCTGCTTCCCGCTGTTCAACATGGAGTTCATCACCCGTGTACCCGGGCTGGCGGTGGAGGACGTGGCCAAGCTGCTCCTGCCTGAGACATGCCCCTCAAAGGTGCGTGTCTGGTTCCGTAGAGATCCCGATCCGACTGGTCGGAAAGTCACTCTGTTGTCCGAGGGATGAGCAACTTCATCGGCATCCTGAAACCATGACATGAAATAGGACTTCACTATCCACAACTGACCTTTAGAGGAGACCTTCACTAAAAGAACCTGCTGTAACACCAGGGATATGACTAATATTGTGGAAGGAAAAAATATGGTTTCCCGTACAGTGAAAAAAGTTTTTACTGATCAAAGCTACAAAGATGAGGTCATGTCTTTCACTCTTTCTACAATTTTGCTTTTCTAATAGAAGCAAGACTGTTAACAAAAACAAAAAATACAAACAAACAAAAAAACCTTCACATTTTCGTACAGGCAAGATTCTTTGTAAATACATGGATTCTATAGCACAACATTTCTTGATCTAAATACACACACACATTTACACAGTCAGTCCTTGGTTTTATTGAAGAAGGTTTAATAAACTGAAAATTTTAACTGCCACTACCTGGGTGTTGGCTGATTTTTTTCATCCTACATTTACACAGATAGACGGACAGTCAGACAGACAAACACACGGATACACACACACACACACATACAAAAAACACGTCACCCCCACATGTACACAACTTTGTACAACTAGACTGACACCGTTCTGACTTCTCACTACTTACAGACAGAATGTTCTGGAAGGAATCCAATGCCTTCTTGCTGGCCTCACGCCGAGCCTTGTATCTCCGCCCTATGTTCTGCACGCCCCCATGACCCTCCAGCACATAATCATCATCATCTTTCCTGTTCCGCCCAGCGGGGAAGAAGCGGCGCAAGGCTTGCTGGAATGCTGTCCTTAAGTTTCGGGCCATGATGGAGAAGTCTGGAAGAGACACAGTGTCTTGTGTTAGTATGTTAAAAAAACTGAATTTGTTTCCGTGCTTGACTTCTGGTTTTGTTTTATTTACCATACACATGCTCACACATACAAACACACACATACACACAGTCACACATACACACACACACACACACACACACACACACACACACACACACAAAACTACACAGACAGCAAACAACATATTGTGGAGATGCACAGCCATGCGCTATTATACCGAGTTGCATTCTGTTTCTTTAGCTGGGTAATGCAGTACATTACTACACCCAGAAATAAACAAACAATAAACGTATTCCATGTCATCTCTTGGACAAAAAGAGTGGAACATTTTTGAAAAGTGAGAGGAATTTCTGACAGTTGAGAGGAATACATATGCTATCGCACCCAAAATAAAACAACGACATTCCAGACACTTTATTTTCTATACTTTTGTCAGGTGCTTTTGTTGAATCACTGTCTCAGCCAATATATCGTTGCTCTTTCACATGTTTGAAGCACGCTGTCACCAAGCTTCATCTTATGACTTGGCTCATTTTTGCACTTCAGGATCATCAGTGCCTCTGTGGTGTGGGGACGAAAAACCTGTAAGATTCTTCCTGACAAGGCTGAATGCTTCCACAGGCCGAACTGCTGACTGGAATAACCCCCCCACCTGCACTGTCGGTAGATCTACTTCTCACTAACAACTAACGCCTTTTAAGTCTTTCTGAACAGCTCCAAACCAAGAATGAAACTGAAAAGCCTCAGCAAAGAGAGAGCTCCAAGGACGCTCTTTTATCACTGCAAAGCCTCCTTACCATGATCCGTGCCATTATAGCTCTCACAGTTGTCCACTATCAGATCCATGTCAGACACAAAATCCTCCTGGCTTCTGTATCGTCCGTTTTTTCAGTTTCTCCTCCATCTCTGTTAGGTTCATGGGCATCTGGAACAGCAGAGGTATGAACGTGCGAGTGTGTGAGTACGTGTGTGTGTGGGAGTATGTGTGTGTGTGTGTTTGCTCTCTCTTAGTGTGTGTGTGTGTGTGTGTGTGTGTGTGTACATGTGTGTAGAGGTGTGTGTGTGTGTGTGTGTGTGTGTACATTTGTATGTGTGTGTGTGTGTGTGTGTGTGTGTGTGAATTCAAAAGCATCTAAACAATACAACAGCTTTATAAATTAATGTATATGCGTGCTCATCAGCACCTGAAACGACAGCTTTTTAAACAAGATATGTGCGAGTGTGTGTGTGTGTGTGTGTGTGTGTGTGTGTGTGTGAGTGACCAAGTGTGTGGTGTGTGTGTGTGTGTGTGTGTGTGAGCGCGCGTGCGAGCGTGTGTGTGTACTTGCGCGAGCACCTCTGTGTGAGTGTGTTGTGTTGTGTTGTGTTGTGTTGTGTTGTGTTGTGTTGTGTTGTGTTGTGTGTAAGCATGCACAAGTATATGTATGTGTATACCTACCAGCTTTTTAGAATAAAAAATCTGAGAGCCAGTGGATGAAGGCAGAAGTCTGGGGTTTGAACCGATAGCATAATTATGGTACGCTAAAGGAGAAAGTGTACTTCCACTAGTAACTGCTGGCACTCACAGATCACCACTTTGGATTTGGTCACTATCTTTTCACCAGCCTTTATGACAAAACACACACACACACACACACACACACACACACACACACACACACACACTTCAAGTACACATCTTAAAAATGTCTAAAATTTTGGATTTTTTTTTTTTGAACAGCTTTGGAAAAATTCTGAAGGGCTGGCAGTTCTTTCACTGGCATATGAAAACAACATCGAAGTGCCTGCATTCTTTTGTACAGAGGGAATCCAGCTTGGAGTCATTTTTCTCTCCTTCATTCACTTCACTTTGTGAATCCAGTTCTCTGCCAACTTACCTTGATGAGATCAAAGTAGCCTGGGGCGATCTTCTCCTCCACGGACTCCACAAAAGGCCAGGCCTCTTCGTGTTTGAAGCACACCGCCAACACTGAAACCCCACAAGATACATCAGCACTCCTGATACCCAAACAAAAACAACCACCCCCCCCCCCCTCCACCCCCCAAAAACCCAAGGATCACAAATTTTCATTCATATTTCTTTCAAGTCAACGTGTCCTCATCTACACAAGTCAGCAGGGTATGCACTCTCACAGAACTCATTCACAGTCTCATCAGGGTTCATACCAATTAGTCAGAACAAAATTCCATACTTTTCCCATACCTTTTCAAGACCTCAGCAATATTTTTCCAGGACCAAAATCCAGGACTAAACCCACCCCCCCAAATCTCACCTCCCACTCACCCGGCACCCCTCAACCTTCATATTATATATGCAGGCTTCACACACACACACACACACACACACACACACACACATTATATACACACACACTCTCATGCACACAAATGCAAGTGAACACAACAGAATGAACAATTCACTTACCAATCAATGAATCATGGTCACACTGCCAGCACTTGAATCACACTATCATTCAGTCACAGTTCCTTTACCATTAGATGTAATTTTAAAATTTACACAATTCCACTCACACCTGAAAATGTATCTTGATCCCAGTTTTACTTTTTGATTTCTTCCACTTTCTCATTGATCAGACTTGAGCAGGTCTTTCACACAAATTTCCAGTTTCCTCTTCTTTGCTCACACTGCCAGCACTTGAATCACACTATCATTTAACAGTCACAGTTCCTTTACCATGCAAAGAGTAGCCATTTAGACGTAATGTAAAATTTACACAACCCCATTCACACCTGAAAATGTATCTTGACCCCAGTTTTACTTTTTGATTTCTTCCACTTTCTCATTTATCTGGGCCTCAAGAACAGAAACTTCAGCTGTCTTGTCCTTAGCAGATCTACGGAGAGCATTTGACTTTGCTATGAAGGTGAAGTTTTGTGTTCTTTCTGCTTTCTCAGCAAACTCATCAGCAGACTTAAGCAGGTCTTTGACACAAATTTCCAGTTTTCTCTTCTTTGCTTTCACCTCTTCAAGTTCATCAAGCATTGCCTTTCTCTTCCCTGCAGCCTCTTTTTTCTCCTGTTCTTCTCTCTGTTCTGCCAAATACAAATTGTACCTTGATTTAGCACTGGCTGCATAAGCAAGAAGTTTTTTGGTGATTGTCACTTCGCTTGCACCCCCAACACTGGACAAATGATCAGCAATTATTCTTAGAGCTGTGACAGTCCTCTGTTTCATGTTGTCAGCTGCAACCTCCTTGTTAACAGAGAAGCCTCTCTCAACTGATGCCTGACCATGGGACAAAACCAGCACTTTTCTGACAACATTCCAAAGATTCTTCCACTCCTTGCGAGCTGACAGGACAGAGAAGAAGAATGTATCAAGTCTGTCTCTATCTCTGTCAAATGACAGAACATGTTCATTTCCTGCCATCTCAGAAGCAAAGTCTCCATAGCTGCTGAGGATACTGTCGCAGTCGTTTTTCTGTATGCTTCCTCTGTCCACCATATAATCCAGGCATTTCATCAAGTTCTGTTTTGCTGCTGTTTTGCTTGCCACAATCCGAGCTGGTTTCAACCAATCAAGAAAGCGAACAAAGCCATAGCGAATAGGGGCTTTTTCAAGCAGTTTTGTCACAAGCTGGATCAGAAACCTCTTGGTATCAAGCTTGATTCTCGCATAGTCTGTTTCTGAAATTGTTCCCTTTCTCCTGAGATCCTTAAGATCTCTGTTTGGAATGTATCCACAATTAATGTTTGCAATGTCCAAATGCAGTTTACTGTCCGAAATATCCTTGATCTCCCTTAACATACTTCCAACACTTTCCACTCTTTTAACAACCTCTGACTTCATGAACCTCTCCAGAATGTTCATCACCAACAATTTCAGGTCTTCAGCCAAAAATGGCAGCATGGGCTTGTCAGTCTGATACTTGGTCAGGAAAGGTTCAATGAGACTGGCAACAGAGATGAAGATGTTCAAGCGCACCATGAACAATGGATCACTGCAGCTGGCTCTCACCTCACTGAATGACTTTGTCTGTGGGCATTTGTTTTTTTTCACAACTTCATTCGCAAATGTGATAACATGAGGCCACATTTCCAACGCTCTATTGCAAACGCTCACATTTTCAAGCCATCTGTGAGAACAGAATTTCTTCGGAAAAACAGAACATCCTGTCAGCTGTGTGAAGTCCTCTCTCCGAGCTGGTGAGTCCTTAAACATCCAGTAAAGAGAGTTTAATTTATGTTCAATGTCCCAGCCTTGTGTGTTGTAGGCAGACCTAAATGCATTATGCACAATGTGCAACCCACAGCTGCCAATGTTGTACAGGCCTTTTCCTGTCTCCTTCTCTATGTCATCTTTCAGCTTGTCATAAGTAGCCCAGTTGACATTGGGGCCATCCATTGATAACCGCAAAATTCCTGATTTCCCCAAAATGCTGCAGCAATCTTCAAGTTCAGTATACAGGACATCAGCTGTGGCATGTCCCAGGAATCGTGAAATCAAATAATGAGTTTTTACCTCATTTCCATCCCAAAACCGAACGTGCATGTCCAACTGCTTTTGCTGGAGTTGATGATTGAGAGTTTCATCAAACAGAAGAACGTATTCCTCTGCATTTCTGGCCTGGGATGTTAATAGTTCTGAGAAGTACGGTACAATTCCAAAAGTCGCTAAATACCTGGCTTTGGTTTCACTGCACTGAAATTGTTGTGCAACCTCACATGCTGGAAACATCTTTCTGAAAATGTCTCCTACCCCTCCAAAACTTTTGAAAGAAAAATGTTTTTCCATGGCGAACATGGTCCAATACACCTCAGCTGTAAGCAGGTCATTCTTGGTGACAGCCTTGTCTAGTGTGCCCTGGATGCTGGATAAATCACTTGCAGATGTAGATGGTTCACATCCTGATGCTGAAGTGGACTGCTGAACACCTGAACTGGAAACAGAAAAAAAAGTTCAATGCCATCTGTAACTGTATACACGTTTTCATAATATATACTGTGTGTGTGTGTGTGTGTGTGTGTGTGTGTGTGTGTGTGTGTGTGTGTGTGTGTAAATCAGTGAGCAAGACAGACAAAGCAGCCAAGTGAGAGAGACAGACAGAGAGAAACAGAGACAGACAGAGGGAGACTGAGAAACAGACAGACAGAAACGGACAGATGAGATACATTTTTATTTTGTTGCATGATGTTCAAAATAATTACACACTAACTATGTTTTTCTTTTTTTTTCTTTTATGATAAAAACGCTATTTTAAATTCTGTATCTTCTTTAAAAAAAAAATAAAAAGAAACTCACCAAACAAACAATTCCTGAATGGATACTGATCATGTGTGTGTGTGTGTGTGTGTGTGTGTGTGTGTGTGTGTGTGTGTGTGTGTGTTTAAATCTGAGCAAGACAGACAAAGCAGCCAAGTGAGAGAGGCAGACAGAGAAAAACAGAGACAGACAGACAGAGGGAAACTGAGAAACAGACAGACAGAAACGGACAGATGAGATACATTTTTATTTTGTTGCATGATGTTCAAAATAATTACACACTAACTCCGTTTTTCTTTTATAATAAAAACACTATTTTAAATTCTGTATTTTCTTTAAAAAAATAAAAATAAAAAAGAAACTCACCAAACAAACAATTCCTGAATGGATACTGATCATGTGTGTGTGTATATGTGTGTGTGTGTGTGTGTGTGTGTGTGTGTGTGTGTGTGTGTGTGTGTGTGTGTGTGTTGTGTGTGTTTAAATCAGTAAGCAAGACAGACAAAGCAGCCAAGTGAGAGAGACAGACAGACAGAGAGAAACAGAGAGAGAGAGACAGAGGGAGACTGAGAAACAGACAGACAGAAACGGACAGATGAGATACATTTTTATTTTGTTGCATGATGTTCAAAATAATTACACACTAACCCCGTTTTTCTTTTATTCTTTTATGATAAAAACACTATTTTAAATTCTGTATTTAAAAAAAAAAAAAAAAAAAAAAAAAGAAACTCACCAAACAAACAATTCCTGAATGGATACTGATCATGTGTGTGTGTGTGTGTGTGTGTGTGTGTGTGTGTTTACTTATTATGCATCAGCATGTGTCTTGTTTTGCAGATTGATTAGGAAAGTTTAGCAACTAACTCTTCTCCCCTCCCCAGCCCCTCTGTCCCTATCTCCTAACTTCAGAGAGATAGTGACAGACAGAGACTGAGACAGACAAAGATAAAGACCGAGACTGGGGGAGAGATAGACAGACAGAGTGAGTGAGCTAATCAAAAACATGCATCCTATTCCCAGTACAAATACCCGCTTTAAAAAAAAAAAAAAAAGGAGCTAGGAAGCCCTGTTCAAAAAAAAAAGAAAGAAAACTCGGGAGGGGAAGCGGAGAGAGAGAGAGAGAGAGAGAGAGAGAGAGAGAGAGAGAGAGAGAGAGAGAGAGAGAGAGAGGTCATTCTGGTCTTCAACTTACCTCCCACTGGCTGTAAAAAAGTCATTCATCGTCATCGTCGACCCTGTCGACTTACTCGCAGCCTGTGCCAGAAACACGTGTTTCTTCCCCAACATGTGGCTTTTCAAGGCCGCTTCACCCATGTTGGACACATCGAAGTCTTTTTGACACAGGCGACAACGGGCTCGAAATTTACTGCCGTCCGATGCTTTTCCGATCCAGTTCTGGTACTGGCTATTGGTCAACCACGCTTGGCTGAATACACACTTACCCATTTTTTTAATTCTAGCTGCAGGCGCAAACCATGGAGAAGGAATGATAGAACGGAAGTTGGGGGGGGGGGGGGGGGGGGGGATTGCGCACATGCGCACTCGACACAAGGGAGACTACTCGGACGGCAAAATAAATAATTCTGCTGTTCGGATGCGCGAGTGTTGACGGGGTGGCAAATCGACATCGACCTTTTCCGAAATTTGATGTAAACAATTTTGTTTCAATTCATGACTTGAACGTTCATGATGGAACTCTGGAAATTCCATGACTTTTCCAAACCCTGCTGGGTAAAAGCAAATTTTCCAAGACTTTTCCAGCCCTGGAAAAGCCTTTCCCATTTTTCCAAGACTTTTCCAGACTTCCAGGACTCGGTACGAACCCTGTCTCATCAGGTTGTGCATGTCCTAGCCTACAGCCTCATCCCTCTGTACAGAGCCACCAACATCAGGCTTTTATCCCTCCAGTCACCAAATACACACTGCACCTGCTGCTGGGTAACTCATCAACGTCTGTTGTCGTTTCACAAGATGCTGACTGCTAAAAAAAAATCCCTGTTAGCCACAGACAGAGCCGGACTGAGCGAGTCACCCTCTGGAGTGGGGACCATCACCACATCCCTCCAGCAACCGTCCCCTGGAGTCTGTCTACACCGACCACTTGGACACAAACTCCCTCCATGCACAAATGAGGACAAAGACAAACATGCACAGACAAGGACAAACAAAGACAAACATGTACAGACAAGGACAAACAAAGACAAACATGGACAGACGAGGAGAAATAAAGACAAACATGCACAGACGAGGAGAAATAAAGACAAACATGCAGACAAGGACAAAGATGCACAGATGAGGACAAGCAGGCACAGATGAGGACAAACAGGCACAGACGAGGACAAACAAGCACAGACGAGGACCATCATACATAGACGAGGACAAACAAGCACAGGACGAACATACACAGATGAGGACAAACAGACACAGATGAGGACAAACAAGCACAGATGAGGACCAACATGCACAGACAAGGATCAACATGCACAGACAAGGATCAACATGCACAGACGAATTCACCATGCACAGACATGGATCAACATGCACAGACGAGGACCAACATGCACAGACAAGGATCAACATGCACAGACGAGGATCGACATGCACAGACGAGTTCAACATGCACAGACGAGGACCAACATGCACAGACGAGGACCAACATGCACAGACAAGGACAAACATGCACAGACGAGGACAAAAAATCACAGACAAAGACCAACATGCACAGACAAGGACAAACACGCACAGATGACAAACATGCACAGGCATGGACAAACATGCAGTCACCACAACAGCACTGAAGGTTGGCCACAAATGTCTTGCTTTTTCTCTCTTTCACATATCTGAATCAGCGTTAAGCATGCTACCACATCCAACTCTCCCAACCATCCCCACACCCACCCCACTCTCCCCACGGAGCCCTCCCCAGCTCCCCCCTCCCCTGTCCCAGCCTACTTCATCCCCGTTCTCCTTCAGCCATGACTGACCTTTATGCAGCTTGGCCACCACTTCTTCATCCAAGGTCTGCTCCTCGGGTGCTGGCCTGAAACACACCACAAACTCATACTAAATGAACGTTACACACCGCTGTTTTGAACAATACAGAGGAAGTTACAATAACTTACTAAGCAAATCCCACTGGTATGCCTTTTTTTTTTTTTTTTGATAGACAAGGGCAAGTCCTCAATGGGCAACTTGAGGGACTGGACTGGTGTCAGCACCAAGACCCTGTGGTGAGTGGCTGGGGACAGGGAGCTGGGCAGACTCTCTAAGCCTCCATCGCAGAACATCAACCACCTCCAGTCATAGGATGCTGATAAAAACATCACCGATAAACCAGGAACATTCTCTCAGAACGGTTTCCTCACATTTCTGACTCTTCTAGCAACAACTCGAAGTAAAACTCGCTGATAAACCAGGACCATTCCCTCTGAAAGGCTTCCTATCATATCATGTTGTCTTCTTCTAGCTATGACTGGCAGTAAAAATCACCCATAAACCAGGAACATGCTCTCAGAAAGGTTTTCTTACATTTCAACACTATGTTGTCTTCTTCTAGCTGTAACTGGTGGTAAAAATCACTTGACAAACCAGAAGCATTCCCTCAAAGAGGTTTCCTTACATGCTGTCTTCTTCTAGCTATGACCGGCGGCAAAAATCACTGACAAACCAGGAACATATCCTCAGAACACTTTCCTTACAATGAACACCATGCTGTCTTTCTAGCAATGACTAGAAGTGAAAATCACTCACAAACCAAGATCATTACCTCAGAAAGGTTTCCTAACAAATCAACTCCATGTTGTCTTTCTAGCAATGACTAGAAGTGAAAATCACTCACAAACCAAGATCATTACCTCAGAAAGGTTTCCTAACAAATCAACTCCATGTTGTCTTTCTAGCAATGACTAGAAGTGAAAATCACTCACAAACCAAGATCATTACCTCAGAAAGGTTTCCTAACAAATCAACTCCATGTTGGCTTTCTAGCAATGACTAGAAGTGAAAATCACTCACAAACCAAGATCATTACCTCAGAAAGGTTTCCTAACAAATCAACTCCATGTTGGCTTTCTAGCAATGACTAGAAGTGAAAATCACTCACAAACCAAGATCATTACCTCAGAAAGGTTTCCTAACAAATCAACTCCATGTTGGCTTTCTAGCAATGACTAGAAGTGAAAATCACTCACAAACCAAGATCATTACCTCAGAAAGGTTTCCTAACAAATCAACTCCATGTTGTCTTTCTAGCATACTAGAATGAAATCACTCACAAACCAGTCATTACCTCAAAGGTTTCCTAACAAATCAACTCCAGGTTGGCTCTTTCAGCTCTGGGCATATCATAAGCTGAACATTCCATTACTTCAAATACACAGATGGAAAGTGGGATATGGGTCATTCTGGGCAATACAAATGTTAAAGTGCTGTAATATACCACACGATGATAAAATAAAAGGCGACAGGCAATGCAACAGTCAACCTTAATTCACGCACTGATTAAAGAAAACAGGATCATCTCAATATCGAAAGAAAAAATTCCTTGAAAAAAAAAAACCATCACAAACAACCACCACTACACACCCAAACAAACAAAACTCCAACAGCTTTTCATTTCCATTTAATGTAAGAATTTGTATATGTTATACATAGAATAATACATAGAACAATCCACGGAAGATCCTCCCATCCAAGACTACATCCTTTCTAAGACTTGTTTTTCTTGAACTATTTTTCTTTCATCTCTCTGTGCTAGATTTAATTCCCAGTTCCGACCGCCACCAACTGACAACCAATTTTCTTTTTCTAGAGGATTTCAGGTTTCTGCAACTGAGAAAGCCAGGTCCCATTATATGTGGATACTGGCTTCTTTGACAGAGCAAGCAAAACAAATGAGGAGTATTCTCTCACCCATCATTCTTGACTCCATTCATCAGCTCCGGTGGGATCTCCTTCCCCTCAGAGATGAGCTTGGCTCGCTCCTCACGAAGTTTAACTCGTTTGGCTCTCTCTGTCAACAACATAGAGACCACAGTGCCCATAACAAATATGGTTAACGTAGTACACAGGTGCAACTGGTAAGTAACTACAAAAACATGTGGATGAGTATTTCATTTTCAGTTCTTACATTACAGACCAGCTAACCACACAAAGCCTTTTTTAGAGTTCAAGCTATTCCGCTTGACTTTTCACTCTAAAAATAAAAAATAAAAACATGCAAAAGTTGTTTTTTTTAATGGAAAAAATTTAAATGCTACAAATCATAATCTCTCTCTCTCTCTCTCTCACACACACACACACACACACACACCCCAGAGTGTAGTCTCACTACCTAGTTGTCAGATTACAGCACCAAACCGGCCAGTTAGAAATGGCAACAACAAAAAATACCAAAGGCTTTCCAGCACAAAGGCAAGAACACGGGCCACTAAATCTCAGCACATGTGTGGCCAGCAACGTGATTTCAAGGAGTCAGTCAGCATTGCACACTACCAACTCATACAAATGATATGGTAGAATGCCTGCATTTCCTTCACTATATACTTTTGGTGAACAAACTTTTGGCAGTGGTAGAGTTAGTTCTTTTCCTACAATTCTTAAAGTCTGCCAAAGTCTGCTTCTAATAAGATAAGTTGAATTCTAAATTAAATTTTTTTTTTAAAATGCTATGAAAGTTAAATCTATTTTGGGCACTGTTCCAGTAAAATGTTTGCTTATTCATAATTCTTAAACTCTGGAGTGTCATCTCCTGTTGTTTGCACCATGGATATATTTTTTTTTCTCTTAATACTAGTAACAGATGTTCAGTACACAACATAAGTTTTAAAAAAAAACACAGTTACTTCCCTTTCCCCTGATGACGTTATGTTCAAAAAGTTGTAAGTGTGCCTGGCACAACTAAACATGACATCCCACTGTCCTTATTTTCATCAAGTTTATCAAACTCTGCAAGAAAGACCTGCTAGACAGATTGTTTACAACTACTTGTTTCCTTGAAGTTTCTAGGTGGCAGTCTCATGCTTGCAGAAGGATAACGCCAAGACAGTGCCAGAGTCACAACAGTGTGAAAAGCCAACAGCAGTAAAGACAGACAAACAAAACATACTAAGTGAATGACAGCAACAGGAAAGAAGAAATTACAAGAAGAGAACTGGGCGGAATACCCTGTGATCTCACAGTACCCTCAACATCCCCATGGGGGCTAAGTAAGAACCAGTCAGCCAAACCTCCACACACAGCGTAAAATATTAAACACACACACACACACACACACACACACACACACACACACACACACACAGGAATGCATCACTGTACCTTCCCTAGCTCTTTCTCGCTCTTCCCTTTGTCGTCTCTGTTCCTCTTGCTTTCGCTCCTCCATTCTTCTTCTCCGCTCCTCTTCTTCCTCCGCCTTCAGTTTCTCCTCCTCCTGCTGTGCCTCCTTCAGAATACGTTCCTGAATCCAAACCATCAATTACACATAACTACAATGAAAACAGAAACCAAGTACACTGTTTCTCTCACACTGTGTTCACAGCCAACACAAACTCTCCACGTTCCTGAATCCAAACCATCAATTACTGATAACTGCAGTGAAAAGACGAATCAAGTAAGCCTTTCCTCTCACACAGTGTCACAGCCAACACAAATTCTCCATGTTCCTGAATCCACCATCAATTACTGACAACTGCAGTGAAAAGACGAATCAAGTAAGCTGTTTCTCTCACATAGTGTCGCAGCCAACACAAATTCTCCATGTTCCTGAGCATAAGCATGAAGTTTTCTCTTTGTACTTTTTTTTTTTCACTTTTTAAATGAGCACATATGAAGAAAAAAAATCCAATGGTCAACATTAATAATGTACATAAACGTCATACAAGATTATGAAAAAAAAACACACACCTTTTCTCAAATCCATCCAATCATGACATTTGGAGAAGGCAAACGACACTGACAAATCTTTGTACTTAATAACGGTAAGTAATGCCGCCACATACCCGGTCCTCCTGTTCTTTCTTCTTGTACAGCAGACGGGTGGACAGACGACGGGGAGCCATTTCCAGCTCTCTCCTCTTCCGCTCCTTTTCCTTTAAAACACGCTACACATGTACAGTCAACATAGGTTAATGCTGAAAGTCTGTCACACACCTGAACCCCTGAATGGGAGTCAGAAATACATACATAACTTAACATCTACAGATACCTGAACCCCTGAATGGGAGTCAGAAATACATACATAACTTAACAACTACAGATAATCAAGAAAAGAATCCCAACTTACATTAAAAAAAAGCCAAGTTGTGCAAAAAAAATGCAAACCATGTAAGGACTTGCACAAAAACAGACTGAAATCGATCTAGTATTGCCTACACAGAACTTTCATCCTTTTTTTTCATACATTCCTGTCCGAACAAATACCTTATCCCTGCTTGGCAATATCTGGGTAAACCTGCAGACTCAAATTCCTCCCTCGGACCGACAGTTGTGTCAAGAGAGACACCAAATTGTCCCAGCGTCACCAATTCAGCATTAAGGTGGGCGGAGACAGGCCAGAGTCTCCTCCCTACCCGCCCTGAGCTCTCGACCCCTCAGTACTTTTAAAAATCATGAAGAGCAGCTGGGGAAGTTGTGCTTGTCAGGGATGTGTGTGGCTGCTTTCCCCCTGCAAGGTTCAAGGTCAAACAGTCCCCTGCTGGGAGGAGATTTAACAGGGGTCCCTGCTGCTCAAGGACAGGCCTCCGTGAACACTGGCTGGGAGATCTGGGTGACCTCTGACTGTGACACAACCCTTCGTGATGCAGCTATGTTCGGTCTGCTAGAGGATGGATATGGTACAGGCGACAATACTGATGAGTTCTATGGATGATGATAGTTTCGGAAATCTTTCTGCTTCAGTTCCAAATTCTTTGGTGAACGAATGAAAGAATGAATGAACGAACGAATCTTCTATTCAATGTGTTTTCACCATAATTGGTGACTTAACCTGTACGGCTGTAGGACTCGAGTTCCTCTCTTGGACCAACAGTTTTGTCTAGAGAGACACCTGCTTGTCCCAGATACACCAGTTCTGACAAACACCAGTGTAAATTCGGAGGTCTCTGTGGTGAGAACAGTGGTTTCCAATGCTTTGTCTGTCGTCCAAGGCACACTTCCCTCCTATTTCAACCCTTCTCCTCCGCCTTCCCAGGAGGTGCATGTGAAGATGGTTTTTTTTTTTTTTTTTTTTTTTTTTTTTTTCCCCGAAGTTGCTATGTCTGAGGAAGTTTCCCTCTTCGTTCCGGCATCCAAGAAAGTGCTTGATTTGTACCGTCTTGAATCAGGCAACTGCCAGGACTTTCACATTTTGCCTTTCCAGGTATCCCTTCTGTTCAGGTCATTTACCTAGAACCTGGTTAGTTCCCTGCTCTCGTTCTGTGTGTGTGTGTGTGTGTGTGTGTGTGTGTGTGTGTGTGTGTGTGTGTGTGTGGTGTTTAAGTGCAATATGGTGATGTTCCACACCAAGCAGGGACAAAGGTTTTGTTTGGACAGTATATGGTAAAACTACTTTTAGTACTAAAATTCCTATTTTTTTCAAAATAGAGAAGAAAATAGTAATACTTTGTGTCTTTCAGAACGGAAATGCACAAGTCTAAGTTGATACAGACATCTTTTATATTCAAATAAGAAAATCACAAAACAAAAGCAAACATTCGATCAATGTAATCATCCGAATTATCTGTTACTTCCCAAGTTTCACATTCCCATGATTCTGAAATCAAACCAAATAGAAACACAAAGACTGAAAGAGGAACAAAATTTTGAACTCTGCTCACTCAAAACAGAACACAAATACACCAAAAACAACTACTTAAAATGATTTTTTTTGTACCTTATTTTTTGTTTGCTGAACATCTGTTTTCTCCTCGACCCCCTCCCCCTTCCCGAAAGTAAAAGTCCTCAAAAGAAGACTGCTTCAGAAACACGTCAAGGACCTTACAAGCGAGACAGAGACCACAGCCTACATCACGCCAACTGACCTTCTCCTCCTGAATGGCGGGGATCTCAGGCAGGAAGTTCTCCCGCAGGAGCCTGACCAGGGCCTGCTGTTGGCGGTTGCCGTTCTCCCCCAGGAGGTTCACCACATGCTGCCAGTCCTCCGTCACCTCACACAGCAGGTGCCAGCCCGTCTTCAGGCTGGCCACCGTCTCCTGGCGGGGCTCCCACATCTTCAGCGCCCTCTCCCCTTTGCTGCTGGCTGCGGACAGCCTGGAATCGCGGCTGTCCGTGTCTTCCTTCTCCATTCTGGGCCAGCGGATCATCCGTTTGGCCAGTTCTTTGGTGAATTTGAAGTCAGGCTCTTCGTTGTTGTTGTCCATCTTCTGATCAAGGTTTTTGTCGTGAACGTCCTCCTCTGTTTTCAGGATAAAGGATAATGTTTTTGATGCCTCGGCTTCTTCTTTCTCAGCTTCCTGACAGTGGTCAATGTTACAGCTTCTGTTTATCTGAGCTGGTGTGACGTCATCTTCATCTACCGCTTCCTGCTTGATGAAATCTGTGCCAGTATGGGACGGTTCTTTCTGATCAGATTTCATTTCTTCGCTGCCTTCCTTTGTTTCGCTTCCCCTAGATGTTGGGTCTGAAGAGTGAAAACTGAGTTCTTCAACATCCACCATCTCCCCATCATCTTCAATTCCAAGTGAACAGGCTGCTTTCTGTGTCTCTGCCACCATGTCCTGCCCTTTTTCATCATGCTGATCAGACACTGACATCTGAGTTTCCTCTGGAGAGTGGTCCTCATCCATGTCTGCTTCTTGTACCTCAGGTTCACAAGTCAACAGATTTCTCATTGCGGCAGTGTCAGAATCCGTGTCTCTAGCTGCGGTGCTTTCAGGGGTGGTTTTCCTGAACTGTTCAGGAGTTCCCTCCACTGACGTTTCTGCATCGGGTGCATCGGAGCTCTTGTCCTCCACCTGCTGGGTTTCAGGGCATTCCTCTTCTGTGTTTTCCTTCATTTTTCCACCATCTTCATCCTCAGGCTCGACAGATTCATTCTCCAGAATGTCTGTGTCCATCTTCTCTGATGCATCTTGGTCTAATTCATTTGCTTCTAGAGCATCAAGTCTTTTCTTCCATTTCTTCTTGCTTTTCATCTTCCTCGACTCAGTGGTGCTTCGACTAGACGACGACTGTCTGTCGTCACTGATGTTACTGACCCGGCTATCTTCATCGGCATAGCCAAATTTGGCCCGTAATCTGGCCGATCTAGGGGTGACGCGTAAAATCTGTGGTACATGGGAACCTTTAGCAGCAGGCGTCTTGGACACTTTTGGCGTCTTAGTGACATTCCCTTTCCTTTTTTTACCACTCTTATGTTTTTTACTTCCCTTTGTGGAGTAATCTTCATCAGAACTGTGGTCGCGGAACAAGGCCTCATCGTCCTCCTCAGAGGACAGGTCCAGCTTCAGACTTTCCACGTCATCCTGCAGATCCAGGTCTATCTCTTCCTCCTCATCACCGGCATCGTCATCATCCTCTTTCTTTTCCAGGTTGACTCGCAGCCGGGCAGCTTTTTTCACGGCTGGAGTTTCTGGCTGCCCCTCTTCTGGCTCCTCCTCTTCTTGCTTTGTGGGCAGCGGAGCCAAAGGTTCTTCATCGGAAGACTCGTCTTCTAACTGCTTACCTCTTCCCTTCTTTGTCTTTTTGGCCTTCTTCTTCCTGCATAAGTAATGGGGAAAAAAATAATTCGTCACCAAAACACATTCCCCACGAAAGTTGTCTTCAACAACAAAAAAAGAAAGATTTTAAGCTCAATCAACAGCTCCCCCCCCCCCCCCCTCCTCTCTTCTCCAATCCACCCCAAATATTTTGCTTTAAGAAAGTAAGAAGATGAGAACACAGTTTATGTCTGAACACACAAAAACGAACAAGAATAACCAGGCACAGTGTAGAGAGCAACAGCTTTCCAACTTCATCTCAAATCTTCATTCAGCCATGAAACAAAATAGTATGGTCTTTATGCCACCGACCAGCATCTTCTACCTACAGAATCAATACCCAGCACAAAAACAAAGCAATGGTTGTCTACAAGCAAGCAATCAGCCTGACACTCACCCTTTGGTCTTTTTCTTTGTTTCCTCAACGATGGGCTGTGGGTCTTCTTTGTAAAGACGTGTGCCGTAGAAATACCAGTATGTGGCTCCTTTGGCATCAACACCCAAAGGTTCCACCCGCATACAATCTCCACTTAGACCCTGTGAACAGCAGCAGTTCAAGCACTTCCATCACACGGATGTCAACCATCATTATCCATCCTATCAGTGGCTTGTGAAAAATCACTGTCAAGACTGACAGGAGACAGCTTCCTGAATCTTCTATTATAATGTTTTCTCGGGATGATGGAGAAGAGAGTGTGTGTGTGTATGTGTGTGTGTGTGTGTGTGTGTGTGTGTGTGTGTGTTAATGTGTGTGTGTGTGTGTGTGTGTGTGTGTGTGTGTGTGTGTGTGTGTGTGTGTGTGTGTGTGTGTGTGTGTGTGTGTGTGTGTGTGTAATGTGTGTGTGTGTGTGTGTGTGTGTGTGTGTGTGTGTGTGTGTGTGTGTGTGTGTGTGTGTGTGTGTGTGTGTGTGTGTGTGTGTGTGTGTGTGTGTGTGTGTGCGTGTGTGTGTGTGTGTGAGTATGTGTGTGTGTGTGAGTGAGACATGAATAAGCTTTGATAAAAGGGGAGGGAGAAAAAACAGGGGCAGGGAGTGGGTGTTTGAAACCATCTTGTTCTCAATTATCCTGACAAAGTGTTCATGCAGCATTTCATATCACTGCGAACATCACTGAATAAAAAATCAACTCTTCCAAAAGTTCACAAAGATAGTCAATCACATTTCATTTCAAATCAACACTTTCTTTTTGCTCCAAGTAAATCATTTACCCACAGTTTGCTGCCCCCACCCCCCAACCAACTATGGAATTATGGGTAACTGGCAGCTTTCGCTCACCTTGAGGCGTATAGGCACGTCCTCAGCATCCAGGCGAAAATGACACAGGTGGTCTATGACCTGTAACTTCTCCCATCGGCTCAGCTGGAAGAAGGTGCTGTTCTTCAGCGGGTTCTCCTCCTTCAGCTCCACCTCCAGCCGGTAGTTGAAGATGTCCTTCAGGTACAAATCATAGTTCTCCGTCCTGCACAGAGGTAAGGTAAGTTTGTTTTTTTTTTTCTTTTTGCTGTCCCAACCTCTGCACCACCTCAGAGGTAGTGTACCCACACCGCTCATTCCGACACCCTGTCCACAGTCACAGCCCGGTCGGTCCCGCCGTAGCCCCGGCACCGACACCGGCAATCCACAGGGGGGGTAGTCAATGTCAAGTCGTCAAGAGGCAACCCACTGGAGGAGACACTGCACTGCCGCCGAGTCACTTTGGTGGTGTTCAGTGGCGCCTGTTCTGATCTAACATACACAGGACACCACCTACTAAGCCCCCTACTGACGACAATAATTGCTTAGTCACGGAGCTGGCATGAGTGAGCTCTCCCTCCGGAGGGCGCCACCATGTCCGTCCAACGACAGCCCCCATGGACTCGCCGATACCGGTGACCCCGACGGAACCAAACCAAGGCCACAGACGTGGAGAGGACATCGAAACTGAGGTCACCATGAGAGCAGGCATGAAGGGCCACAGAACTTGAGACATTATTTTTTTATGCTGATTGATGAGAATGAGGATGATTAAGATGATGCTATGGATTTCCATTTCGGTCTGAGACTACATGACAGGGCTGTACTCTACGCTTCCTTTCATAATATATCCCGGCGTCAACCAGGCCCGAGAGATACAGGCACCTGCAGTGTTGGTCAGGAAATTTGAGCAACACTCTCAGAAACGCATCCATTAAGTGGATGAAGCTCGACTGTATGGTCCCAGTCTTCCCAACTGAGTCCGCAGCAAACTCAACTCGGGGTAGGAGCCGGTCGGGCAGAAAAACCCACACGACTCTGATGGGATTCGAACCCACGACCTCCCAGCCGGGAGTCCGTGACGCTAACCACTTCGCCACGGCGGCTGGTGGTAAGGTAAGTCTTATATGTGTGAGAGTATCAGTACTACATTGTAGAGCTCGAGTCCATGAAAGTTTTTCACTCTGACAGTGACATCTCGGCGGCTGTTGGTTCCCCTCCCCAGGGTCCTCACTCTAGATTCCACAAAGGGAAATCACTGTTCATTCACCCAGTGTTCTTATCACACGAACGTGGAATCGATTCATATCAATGTTACAGTAAGGTAATGTTGCTTGTAGCCCAGCCGACTGCAAAGGGCCATATCAGGGCTGTCACCGTGTTGAAGTCAACTCACAAGTCATTATCAAAAAAACAAACAAACAAAATTCACACAACCCTTTAAAATACACTTAAAAACACACCGGAAACTCCGTTAAAATTCTTTCTTCCATAAAATCTGAAGTCAGATCTTTAAAAAATGTTAATCGTTTTCAGAAATTCAAAGATCAGATCAGGTGGGACATCCTTGAGTCTTGCAAAGACCAGTGACACATTCCTTGTAGGGTTGAACATCTGAGATGGTACATGGTGGGGGCTGGAATAGCTCAGTTGGTAGAGCGCCGGACTCGTGATCCTGGGGTTGCGGTTTCGAATTTCGGTACAGGGGGATTTTTTCCCTCGGAGTTAACATTGGTTCTGACTCCATTCCCCATACAGTCCTTCGAATGAGACTATAAACCGAGATTCCGTGTGTGAACGCACGCACAACATCTTGCACACACGTAAAATCCCATCACCAACTTTCAGGTGAGAAGGCCAGTTTGGCCGTTGGTATGGATGACACATTACACATAGCATGCACCTTCCCCGAAGATGAAGTATGGCTGCCTTAATGGCGGGATGAAAAACGGTCATACACACAAAACTCCACTGCCTGTCTATACAGGCAGTGTCCGCAGGAGTATCAGCCTGTGTACGCAGAAAGAAAGAAAGGTACATGGTAAGTACAAACAAGCGTTTAAACGTAACAAAATAAAGAAACAAAACCCACATGGTTGGGGCATTGCATGTGGCCAGGTATCAAAAATCAAGATGATCAACCCTACACACAATCCTCACACTATCACCAAGGTATCAACATCAACCCTACACACAATCCTCACACTATCACCAAGGTATCAACATCAACACTACACACAATCCTCACACTATCACCAAGGTATCAACATCAACCCTACACACAATCCTCACACTATCACCAAGGTATCAACATCAACCCTACACACAATCCTCACACTATCACCAAGGTATCAACATCAACCCTACACACAATCCTCACACTATCACCAAGGTATCAACATCAACCCTACACACAATCCTCACACTATCACCATAGAAAATGCATCTGGTGATCTTGCATTTGAGGAACGAGGGTGCACATGTATGCCAGTTGATCCCTGGAGTGTTAAGGGTAGATAATCATTTGTGAATCCTTCACTGGAGTGCGTGCTTCATTCTAAACTGCAGTCCAATCAAATAAGGAACTACATTCATTTGAATTCTATATAATACATGTGACTATGACTAACACACAGTGTCAGCATTGCTCACAACTTTTTTCAGTTGCATACATGTACAGGTAACTGTGTATTTGTTTCTCAGTATGGAGATGCTATATGTCAGTCTGTTTTACCTTACAGTTTACATTCTTGTAATGACATATGCAGAAAGTTGTGTTAAGGGACTGGCTTCCCTTGTCAAATTCCCAGTATTGTATATTCCACACCAAACTTAAGAATTTTTGTCCATATGCTGGCATTTTGACGACCGTACTCAGCAACAGTACAGTTGACTTTGACTCAAGAATCTGAGTCTGAGACTCAGAAGGCCATCGAAACCAAGACAATCCTGGCCAGTCTTTTGTTTCTTTTGGGAGGACAGAAGGATCAGAAACCAAACAGAGATGGACCAACATGATGTGCAGTACAGAACTAGAAACAGAGAGTTTGATCATCCATCAGCTCTGTATTTTGGGTCAATTCCTCTCTGGCAGCTGACTGCCAAAGACTCAGACTCAAAAAGCATTCCAGACAAGAGACAAAAATGCTCATAACTGCCTCACAAATTTTGAGACCTTACGTCCAAAAGCCTACTACTAAAATTTCTAGCTACATCCCTGCTGATCAGCACCTATGCTTGTAGAAAAATAAACTTGCACAGGCTTATCATAGACATGAATCATTATGGCCACACTTAAACAAATGTTGTAAACTGCCCCTTTCCATGACCCCACCCCACTCCCCAAACTCTCCCTTCCCCCCTCATACACACTGTGACACTGACAGAGCTAAACTCACCCAATATCCGTTCTGCCGTAACAGCCGTTCAGCAGCTTACAGATCAGTTCCAGCAGCAAAACATTACCTTCACCTTCTTCCGCTATCAAACTGTCTTCAAGTTCCTGCAAAACATGTGCACATTCATCCATTCATACTCCTGTTATGCTTCTCACCTCTTAAAGCATTTAGCCTACCAACTAGTACAGCATGTACAATGCTGACCCTAATTAGATAACATGAATTCATCCTTCAAAGTTCAAGGGGGATGGGGGGGGGGGGGAGGAAAGGGGGATAGGGAGGGAAAGGAAAGGGGGGGGGGGGGTGTCAGTCTCTGCTTACATGCTGCATAGATCGTATTAAAGTTATTTTCAAATGGGCTTAACATTGTAAAGTGTCAACAATCAAGTGTGCTTACAACTATGCAAACAATGCGGCATGTTGTGGATGGTATTATAAAGATATTTCTAATTGCTGATCATGTGCAATTATGGGACATTTAAAACTATTGAGGCCTTATCTCTCATTCAAAGTTTCTGAGCTGTCAGTCAGGAAGCTTTCAACTGAAAAAGTCACAAAGGTTACTAATTAAACAGTCATCAAAAGGCAGTAATTACAGAACTGTGAATCCGAGATGAAACATTTCAGAAGTAGAATTCTAGCACACTTGTATTTCAATATTTAGCATACACATAACTTTCGTAAATCCCTGATTTTTCTTCTGTACTTAACAGCGATGTTGTTCTAGTAGAGTAAGAGTCTTCTTACAAAGCAGCACTTAAGACATGAGCGAAGGGTTTCATTCCAGGGTCATCACAGGGAAGGATGACCCCTGAACAATCATAGATCCCAGAGACTGAAAGAGTGTGGGATCTACCCCATGACAACACAAGTACTTTCCCAGGAAAGTCCCACAACTCTAAAGAAGAAAATAGAGCAGTACCATAACAGTACAACAAATACAAATGGTGGAAGCCAACAGTACTGCTCTAGACAGAGAAATTCTCATCTGAAAACCATTCACCTAACACTTGTAATGTTTGTATTTAACTTAGCATCATCAGTTCCTGCACATGTCTCTAAACTCCATTCTCAAGAGAATAAACGGAATTTTCTGTTCAATACGCATACACCCTAGCCTTCTTCATATAAGTACTAGATCCAAATGTCAAAAACATTCCACTTCCCGGTAAAACTTTTAAGAAATATCCGCTCATGTTTTGATCAACCTTCAGTCACACAAAAGATCTCTGCGAAGTAAAATGTTGTTTATTCATACTAATATTACCAACAACCCCCAACGTTATTCTTGGGTGGTAATGCTTCTTTATGATCACAGACAACATGAAATCGAAGATACTGGGCAGATTTTGGACCATACTCAGGGAGGAGGTACAGCAGAGGGGCGGGTAAAGAGAAAGGATGGGACGATACCAGGGAACTTCTGGTTATCATTACTAGTTACCATTTACTGCTCATCCTGTCAAAACCCAGCGACACTAGAGATGTATATGTCACACATATATACAGGCTGTTCCTGGGGTTGAGATTGCAGAGGAGAGGAGAGAGAGAAGACACTCCAGAGCAGGTGGGGATGGTGTGTGGGGAACAGGTGTGAATAAGAGGGATGGCGTTTAAAAGGCAAAATAGTTTATGCCTCCTTTTGGACAGAAGGAGTGAAAATGGATGTGTTTTATCTACTTTGGGGGGGGGGGGGGGGGGGGGGGGGGAGGGGGGGAGGAGGTGACAGCTTGAAATGGGGAGTTTTTCTCATGCATCCTGCTTACACCATGTCATTGTCAAGCTTAAAATGCAAGAAATGTCAGCAAGTCAGCTCTGTGACACCAAATTTTCATGCTAATCGTAACTTAACATTGAACAAACGCCACTCCTACTGTCTGTTGTCTTTAGCAAACAGCATGGAGTTGCTCCTGCTAGCTGTAAAATTTTAAAGCCAAACCAATATACATCTGGGGATCGTGGCAGTATTACGAACTCTTGGGGAGGAAACGTGGGACTCTTCCTTGAGTCTGACATGGTAAGCCTATTTAGCCAAACAGTGATCAAGAAAAAACTCCTTTACCTTATTTTGGCATCAAGTCCTTTTAGCTAAGCAGATAACATGAAAAACTCCTGACCTGGGCATCATATACTCATGAATCCCCCAACTCTTGAAGAATTTCGAGCACCAGGATGACGGCAAACCGCCCAACTAGTGAGCAAAGTAGGAGGCAATGTTTGTTCCTTTGTTTGGCGGCTCAATAATTCTATTTCTGCTTTTATGGTACAGACTAGGATGCTAGACACATTATTAATAATTATAATGATTATTATGATGCTTAATCTTACATCATACGCCGTAAGTGCTTACAAATACATAAAAGGCTACGAAAACATAAATGAAAAACCAAGAAGAAGATGAATATTGCAACAAGTACCATACATCTACAAACAGGGGTGCATACTGACACACATCCACACACACACAGAAACACACACACACACACAAAATCCTACACACACTGTCGCACAACAACGGACACAACAGCATGTGCGCGCACACACAAACACACACACACATATGTGCACACACACACACACACATTAGTCACAGAATCAATTTGATGGGCAAGGGAAGGGTAAGAAAGAACTGCTATTGATAAGTGAAGAGGGTTGTTTTAAAAGATGTGTCGAAGGAAGACAGAAAGTTTGAACTACGCAAAGATAGTGGGAGTTTATTCCAAGAAACCAGACCCTGAAAAGAAAAAGAACGATTGCCATGGGTTTTAGTTTGAAATCAAGGGATTTTGAGCAGTATCAAGGGATTTTGAGCAGAGTGTTGTCAGAACACAACTGCCTAGAACTAGACGGAACACTGAGATGAAGGAGGTCAGAAAGGAAGGAAGGAGCTAAGCCATTCAAAGATTTAAAGCAGAGTAAGGACAGTTTGCATAGATCTGATATGTTTTTTGACCAGCAGCCTGTGAAGAGAAAGAAGTAAGGGAGTGACATGAGAAGATCTGGGTTGTCTGAGAATCAAATGAACAGCATTGTTTCATACTTTTTGGAGACGACTGAGAAGATACTGGGACAGGACAACAAGAACAAACGTTCTGTCCTTTCCTTAGATTAGTTTAGTATGCATGTGTTGCACGGCTACTTAGTATGTGCAGTAGACTGCAACATAATGGTTGGAGTCAATCAGCTGTTCCCTCAATCCATGTTTGTGTTAGTAAGCTGCACAGTAAAATTCCTCAGTGCTTATTACAGTTGCAAGACCACTATAATAACATAAACACAATACCAAGTATTTCAATTTGATCTTTGCATTAAAATTTCTATGAGACTGAATTCACTCAACCACCTCAACACCTGCCCCTAAACCTGCATTACATGAATTCAGTTCACAGCAGAACTTAAATCACCCAGGTGGAAACCTGAAAATTCCCACAAGAATCATACACTGTTCCTACTTTACACAAACTCTCGATGAGCAACATAGTACACATACACCTGCCGATTGAATCCCACATGTGAAAGATGCCTCGTCAGCTTTACGTGCCGTCTTTCATTAATTACTGTATACAGTGCCTGCTTCAGTTTCATTTCACCCAAGATTTGCTCTAGATTCACTCTGCACAAACCAGATTTTGGCTGCCTGACATGTAGTGTTTCCTAAGCAATGGATCATAATGTTAACTGAAAAGATGTCAGGCTACTTAACTTCCTAGGGTAGTTTCAAACTGTGGTGACTGTTGGTGGAAACTGATACAAACTCAAAAGAAGATTTACTGTTTGGCCGAACGAAAGAGACAAATTACAAGAAAAAGCACAACATGTTTCAACCTTTTGGTCTTCTGCAGGCAAGGCAAACGAAATTCAAGACAATAAAAAAAAAAAGGACGAACAATCACTTATGTCCTCAAATTGGGCACAAAATGGGTGTGGAATGGATCAGTTTTGTGCCCAATTTGAGGAGATACGTGATTGTTTGTTCTTCGTTTTCCTAGTCTTGTATGTTGTTTGTCTTGCCTGAAGTATACCAAAGAGATGGAAAAGCTTTGTGTTTTGTCTGGTTACTTGTTTACACATCTCTTTCATTGGCCGGAACAGTAAATCTTTTAAGTTTCAAAACGGAATGACTGAGGGCGGAAAATGAAGCAAAATTTAGAAAGAGAGGGGGTTATTTACCACCAAGGACATAGACAAACAAAGTACAGGACAAGACACAATGCATTTCTACCTCTTGGGTCTTCTTCAGGCAAAAACATATGACATTTAGGTCAGTGAAAACGAAGAACGAGAAACCATTTATCTTGCCATGTTCGCCGCACGACCAAAATGGCCGCCGGACGGAAACAAGGCCACCAAATGAAGGACAATGTTTTAAGTTTGTTCCCAGGGTAGGAGCCTGGTTGGCTCACAGGTTTAGCTGGCTAAATCAGTATTCATTTTTTTATTTAATCAATGGAACCCCAACAATAGTTTGTCAAGGTGAGCGCTGTCCTCATCCAATTTTCTGTGTGTGTGTGTGTGTGTGTGTGTGTGTGTGTGTGTGTGTGTGTGTTGTGGTTCCTGCTGGACAGAGTTTTGACCTTTTATTGTCACGTATCTGTTTTGACTGGTTAGGTGTTTGACAACACTACAGTTATGGTATTCTAACCTATTTTCAGATATAATATTACAGTTATCTACATCACTGTTTTAAACTAATCTATAGATCATATGAACCATGTTATACTGGCAATTCTTTTTTTCATTGAATACGAAGAACACACTTCGAGTTTGACACCTTTTTTGTTTCACAAATAAGTAAATTTGTGAGTTTTTGAACTTTTGATGAAAAGTAATTTATGGTCAGTGAACAATTAAAGACAAAAAAAGAGAGATAGCTTACCCCCCCCCCCCCCCCCCCACCCATTTTCTGCACCTCTTACTAGTCTTAGCTAATTGACTATCAGTCTATGGCATGTGAAAAAAAATTATTGATGCGTTTTCATAGTTCCTGGATTATTTCTCAACAAGCTTTTTCACACATGAAAATTCTCAAAATAACCCCACTTGTTTACTTCCCCATTTCTCCCTGCCCACTGTCACCCATTCCCACTTGTCCCTCTGAGCAAAGAAGGTTTTAAACCGAAGCGCCCTCATCCACCTCTTCCTCAAGGACCTGCTACCATACCCCAGGCAAGTTGTTTTATTGATCCAGGTCCTGCAGTCAACCAACTATTTGTGTTCCACTTGTTTACTGTTTATTGTTTACTGTTCCTTGCCTCATTTCATTTCCAATTTTATATGCTTGAGGCTTTACTTTCTATATTGACACATTATTTATTTAGAAAGAGAGGGGGTTAGTTACCGCCAAGGACATAGACAAACAAAGTACAGGACAAGACATAATGTATTTCGACCTCATGGGTCTTCTTCAGGCAAAAACAAATAACATTTAGGACAGTGAAAACGAAGAACGAGAAACCACTTATCATCTCATGCTGGGCACACCAGCTTTTGCCTGAAGAAGACCCATGAGGTCAAAATGCATTGTGTCTTGTCCTGTACTTTGTCTATAGATCTATGTCCTTGGCGGTAACTTACCCCCTCTCTTTCTTAATTTTGCCTCATTCTCCGCCCTCAGTCACTCGTTTTGAAACATTATTTATTGACCAAAGATTGTGGGAGTACATTATCATTTTCATGATCATTTACCAGATCACTTCTATTAAATGAATACTATCTGAAGTCATTGCCTGCATACAGTGTAATCAAAATAACTTGATAACATCTGATATCAATTATCATGCAATGAGACTTTTACGGTGATTTTAATTAATTTATCAAAAAGCACTTCAAATCAACAAAGTTTTTTTTAACAAAAAGTAAACAGAGACCAAAAACTGAACCAAATATTGAACTAGCATCATAATTTCGCTAACAAAAAATTTTGGACATACGCTCTTGAAACCCTTTACTTCAAAGGCATCTTACTACGTAAATTACGTTACTTACCTCAATATCAAAATCGGGAAGATCCAATGCGTCTTTGAACAAAGAGCAAAAATGTGCGATTTTCGGCACTTTGTGCCACGACTGAATTTCTGAAACATAAAATATTAACTGTCAAAGGCGCATAAATATATTCAACTGTTCTCCACCTTAACAGTACATCCTTACATACAGTAATCAGCTGATCATTTCGGTTCTCAATTTCCGATTTCGCGATATTTCACACTGATTCAGTGAATTTATTCTCTCTGTTCCTCGGCTCTACTGGCCTAGTCTTACCTTCCATTTTTTGGTGTAATTGTTTGGCCCTTTGCGTAAACAGGAACTCTGCGATGGCAAAACCTGCAGACTCTCCAAAAATATTACTTTACTGCAAACTCAAGAAAATCAATATCACTTCCACTAATCTCCTTGTACATTCAAACACGCTGATAATGCGGGATAACACATGCACCACTACACCAACCACAGTTCGCCATTTTGACTGCAATGCATGCTGGGTAGGTAAACCAGTGGGTTCATCCAATTTAAGATGGCCGACAGCGGAAAGGGATCTCAAGTTCTCGCGGAAAGGATTGATCGCTGATGCCTCACGTTTTCTGATTTGATAATCTAAAAACAAACGCTGAAGGTAATATGATTGCTTTGAAATCTCTTGTGAATTTTGTATTGAAATATAGCTTGTGGTTCAGTTGTGAAGGTTCAAGTCGTATTCAGGACGCTACGCCTTCCCGTGCACACGATTGGACTGGCGATGGACAAGGCACAGAACTAGAGCAGTCGAAGGCCACATTGAAAGAGATGTTCACTGACCAGTCCTGGTTTTCTGTTTGTTTGTTTGTTTACTATTCCTTATGTGTTTTAAACGCAGTTGTAAACCGTTAAATATTTTTCACACCAGATCTTTACTAGTTGATGAGAGTAAGAGTCTAAAGATGGGTGTTTATCGCAGCAGCGAAAACAATGTAAACAAGTGAACTACGGCAAGACACGCGAATAGCCGAATGTCACGGCCCCAAATTAAAGTGTGTTGCCCAGGCTTGTGCTTATCGCATTTGTTGCCATTTCTGTCACTGATGTTTTCTTTAGCTAATGGACATTTACAGCTTGTGCACATTTTTTTTCTTAGCCGGTACATCCTCGGAATCCAAAGCACGAACACGAAGGCTAGCCGCCTACAAACAGCGAATCATTCACTTGCGTGACTTACCCTGTGGGGTTTACTTTTTGACTGTATAGCTGACCCATGCTCCAGATTGACCCAGTTGAATGTTATCACACCCAGCCAACATGCTGCAGCAACAGAGCCTTAGCGTTTGAGAAAATGCAAGAATTTTTTTTAAAAAGCAAATATATGTTCAAACTTAGTAGCTATTGGCCATGAACTGTTCTAGACAACAGTAGCAATTCTCTCAGAAAGAAAATGTGTGTGAACAATTAGGCAGAGGAGAAAAAGCTGGTTGACTGTCAATAACATTTTCAGGTATAGTCCAGCAAGTTATGAAAATCGAAAATAAACATATAATATTACTTCCAATTTGCAATCAGTTTGAGAAGATTAGTGACTGTTCGTTTTCATTGTCCTGAATGTTATTTCTCTTGCCTGAAGAAGACCAAAGAGGTCGAAACACATCATGGTTTGTCTTGTAATCTGTTTGTCCTGAAGAAGAATGATAATTTTTCTTTTGAATTTGTTTCAATTTCTGCCTGCAGTCACCTCACTTTAGTTTTAAACTAACATTGCTGCCAAAATGTTACTCTGCATTCCAATTTCTGTTTATAGATTGATATGTACTAGCAGTTTCCTTTTTATCTTTTTTTTCTCCCTGTAACACAGGGACTTAGCTCCCAATTTTTAGCAGTTTCAGAGTGCCAAAAGATGTCTTGATATTGATGCACTATACTAACAAAATTACCCCTCCCCCTCTTCCCTGGTCAACTTTTAACAAATTTAAGTCCAGATCGT
Organism: Conus canariensis; assembly: GCA_033310375.1. Classification (NCBI taxonomy): domain Eukaryota; kingdom Metazoa; phylum Mollusca; class Gastropoda; order Neogastropoda; family Conidae; genus Conus; species Conus canariensis. The sequence continues at coordinate 53,599,217 of CM065737.1, forward strand.
ACCAATTCTTGTGTAAAAATCTAGTTTGTAGTGGTGGACGTATTTTAATTATGCCTCAGTCAGTGATTTCTGAAAAAGTTGTGATGGTGTTCTTTTGTAGTGTTTGTTATTAATGAGGAAACAGACATGATTTTGTCAGTCTGTGCTTTCGCCTGCAGCATAAGATTTCATATGGCATCTTCATATTCATGATACTGTGTTACTGTTAGGCACAATTATTTGACCAGACAGAGCTAACACACTGTTGTTAGCTGTTTGACATAGTAAGTATACTAGGCCAAAAAAGGCAAAGATTCCAAAAATGGAAAGTTCTCAAATTTAACAGGTTAAAGGTAAGTTTGGGAGAGAAATTGCCAAAATTGTTGATAGTATTTGATACTCAGAGAGAGAGAGAGAGTGAGGGGGGGGGGGGGGGGGGGAGTAGCAGAGTCAGGTATCAAACCCTACAATAATCATAATGTACCAAATATAGGACTTTGGGAGTTGATGACAGTTTTATTCCTTCACATAGTCAGTGTCTCATCCAACTGCTGCCACCATCCCCTGTCTGTACTGTGATAGGTCTTTCTGGGTGCAGATCGGCCTGACCAGCCATCTATGCACTCACCCGTGATCCCAGGATGACTAGATGGTCTTCATCTTGTTGACGGACAACAACAACATTCCTTCACATAGTCAGTGTCTCATTGTGACTGGTAGTAAAGTTCAGACTCTGATCAGTCTTGCTTCCACAGCATTGAAGCTTATGTCTATGGGCCAGCTGGGTCCAAGTCCCTTACAGTGGGCTTTCAGCAATGTTTGGACTTGGAGTCAGTTGTCAGCAGAGTGGGCCGCTTCCCTTCCCATGACTCAGGAGTTCCATTCGGCCCCTGAATTGGTCTCGGACAGATCTGGTTTTTGCTAAAGTTAGATGTCCCTCTTCTTCTCCCCCATTCAAGATGAAAACAAGTCTGGTTGGGGTGCTCACCTTTGCCTACGGTTTCTTCAGGTTAGTGGTACGTGGTCTTTGCTGGAGGTGTTGGACCACATCAGTGTTTTGGAGGTGAAGGTAGGTTTCTGGGGGTCAAAGTCCTGGTCCAAGGTCCTGAAAGGCCATGTTATTTGCTTGGACAACTCAACTGTGGTTGCTTACATCAAAGATCTAGGAAAGACGCAATCCTGATACTGAACTAATGGATCACCTCCCTCCTCCTGTATTGTCTGTCGTTGTAGATTGTGCTGCCAGTGAGGGATATCCCTGGAAATCAATGTCCGTGCAGGCTCGCTCTCCAGAAATGACCAGGTACTTCTAGCAGAGTGGATGCAGGAGCATTCAGTGCACAGATCCGTCTGGTGAGTTCTGAGTACACCACATGTAACCTTTTTTGGCGGGGTTGAACACCCAGCTTTGTGTGTTTGTGCCTCCAGTGCAGGTCCCCATGGCACATGCAATGGATGCCATGGTGGTCTCTTGTATGTACATTTCCCTCAAAATCTCGAACACTAGTGACCTTGAACGCATGTGAAGAGAGAACTTTGAGCTGATTCGCACCTGCCCCCTCTGAAGTGGTCCAAGAACCGGATATATCTTCCTGTCAGCTTGCTGGTGAAAGATTCTGTTCCTCGGCCTCAGAGGCTGGCAGTGTCTTGACCTGCTGACTCAGCCCAGGTCGAGGAAATGGCATCAGGACAAGAGGTCCCCTGTCTCTCCTCACCAGCATCATATCAGGAGATTTGTCTGTTAAGAGAGACATTTCTGCCCTTTATGCATAAAAAAAAAGGTCATGGTTGGGCGGGGATGATTCGCATCTAGAAGAGGTATGATAACAAGTAGAAGATAGTCTGTAGATGATCCAAGCAGTCTGGCCTCTCTCCTGTATATGCAGCATCTCTCCAGCAGATTGGGGATAATGCTGACCATCTGGAAGACCCTTTTGACAAAAGCAGAAAATCCAGTACCATAAACTGATAAAGGGCCTCTGGTCTGCTGTTACCAATATCTTTTTGTCATACTATACAAGTTGTAAGTTGTTAGGCAGACCCTTGATGATTATCAGCCATGAGAAGTACCCTAACAGACTGAGTTTGCCATTTCTTCTTCGGAATACCTCAGCCATGCCAGGTCCCTTATGGGGAGTCTCCTACTGGTATTGTAATGCCTGGCCTCTGGTGACTTTGAACTTTTTACTAAATGTTCTTTGGCAAACCTGACCCTACAGATGTGCATCCTGCTGTCTCTATTTAGTACCTGCTTGTACAGTTAGCGAGATTGATGCCTTTTCCAGGGACCCTCATCTGACATGGCACAATGATGGCTCAGTCACCTTCTCCTTGCAGTCTTTTCTCCCTACCTAAGAACTGCAAGTCTGGGCAGCATTCCTTGTCAGAAAACTGGCCCCTTCCTGCTCCTTCAGCATCATTGCCCAGGCCCTAGTGTTCTGGGGGGGTGGGGGGGGGGTATGAGTTAAGGCTATGTTCGCTGTTCGGTCAGAATGTTGAGAATTTATTTACAGCGTCGGGCTCTCAAGGCTGGCCTATTGGCATAGTATGGGGAACAATGAAGTCGATCAGAGATCCCAGGCTCCTGAATCAGATGATGACCAGCTTATGTCCTTCACTCATTGTCCAGAAACACGCTTTACTCCAAAGTGGACAAGAGGGCCCATGGGATCCCAGCTCTCTCACCATCAGTCCTGCTGTCTGGTGGAGCATTGAGGTAGCTGATACTGTTCATGGGGAAGGCTGGAAGTCTCAGTCAACCTGTGGAAGAGTTTACCTGAGATTAGGAGAAACATGGCAGATGGTTTGACAGCTTTGGGTTGTTTGGAAATGCTGATGGTTGCTCAGACTGCAGCAAACACTTTTTGTAGTGGAACTCTTGGGCTGGGGTCCCTTTGCTTGCTAACTCTGGTGTATATATGTAACATTTTGAAGGGATTGATAAGCCGTTGTTGAAATATGTTGGTTGTGGTGCATGTTTTTTTTTTTTTTTATATGCCATGCTCTTTAGCCTTTGGCCATACTACAGATTGCACTGTGTGTGAGCCGTGTCGTGGGCTTGTGATGCGCAAGCTCTGAGCTCTTGAGAGGTGAGTGGCTGCACCAACAGTGATTGCAGCAAGCAGTAACAGCAGCGTGATGAGAAAGACACTGCTAATTTGGGAAACATGACAATCTCTCAACACTACCACCATTCACTTTGCTATTGCTTGTTATGGGACATCCTCTACAGTCGCTGATGTCATCCTTTTCTTTTCATTGCCTCGCATGCCACAGTGCGGCCACAGGGCAGCTCACAAGGCAGCTCAGTTCATGCAGTGTGGCCTTGCCCTTACTTTGGCTAAACCAGTGTTTGGTGAGGGAAAGCAGGGACTAGTACATGTATCCATTCACCATCTAGACTTGTTTGATTTAAGGGGAAGATAACTGTCCTTGCCAGCATATTTTTTTTAATGACCATTATCTAAGCAAACGGCTGCTGGTTTAGGGCAGCATTTGAGGCTTGTGTGGTGGTGTGGCCTCCTTTGGTTGAAGGCAGGCATATTGCTGTACCAGCCAGCCATTTTGGTATTCTGGCTCTTGTTTGGATGGAAAATATGAGGAAAAGGAATTTTCCGATTGAAAGTAATTTCAAACATGAGTTGTTCTCAGGAAAGTTGCTATATCTGTGGCATGGAGACCAGCAGATCCAAAAAAGAAAAAAAATCTTAACAACAAACAGCGCATTGAAATCCTTCTTCATGTGTACATGGTATAACCACATTCTTCCCACAGCAAGTACATGTAATGAAACATTTCGAGAATTAGTAAGTAGATCAACACTCTAACTTTGAGTGGTCCAGTTCTAGGCAGACATCGCTGTTGCAAGGCTTCTGAAGTGAGTAGAAGACAAAAAGTGAAATCCTGGAATGTACTTCCAGAGAGAATGCAGTGTAGAGATGTCTGTGTGCCTGAGATTTCCCATTTCCCGGGTCAAGGCTAAACAGCCTGGATCTAGAAATCGTGTCTAGTGATTCTGTTCACAGAGTTCAGTCTAGTGTCTGTTTCATCAGTCACTACAACAGCACAAAGGTAATGGTGCAGGGTCAGCAAGATATGATTTTAAAATGACAAGAAAGAAGCAGTTCCCAATGTTGTGACATGCTTTCAACTTTATATGTGTGCATAGAAAAGTAATCGCAAGAAATTTGGGTTGGTTCGTTCATGGAACAGCCAAGACTGGACCAATAGTAGAAGCTGATACAAAGATTTGATTTGTCTGTAATGTATTGATATCATGATGCTGCTGATATTTTTTTCATTGCAAATATGCAAAGTAACACAGTTGCAGCTTCATTTTGTTTCTGTTCAAAATTACTGTTACTTCTATAGTCACCAGTACTTTGTCAGTTGTGAGCATCTTCATGTCACAAATCCTCCATCTTGTTTGCTTGTAAGTTTTGTACTAACTTTCAGAATTTACAGGGGAAAAAAGATGGTGTCTTCATTTTGCTAGTCCAATACAAACATTAGAAAATGACGTAGATGACAGTGAGCATACACTGAGTTCAGAAAAAAAAAAAAGAAAAAAAGTGCCAGCCTTTCAGGTGATCACACATACACTTCAGGGGTGCCAAAGACGCACAGTTTGCGTGTATTTTATACACTGGAGCTCAACTTTACTCTTTTCCCAGTCATTGTGGGTGTGAGGTTTACCCTTTTAAAAATGCTGTTCTGCGCATTTCATTACCCTTTAAAGTTCAGAGGTGTATGTGTAGGGTGCAGTATACAAAAGCAAAAGTGAGTGGCAATGTTGGAGATTTCTGATGTCAGTTGGAGAGTTTCAAATACTGCATGTTATCAGTGAATGATTCTGACAGCCACACCAGTGCTGTGTCAGTACATAACAGAATGGCGCGTAGTAGCTGCTTTGGTAAGTTTTTGTATGCAGTACCCAGTCTGTTTTAATCCTGTTTCATCACAAAGTTTTTCCTGTTCCATCACAACGTTTTTCCAGTTTCATCCGAAGTGACACCTTTGCATGTTTCTTCCACTTTCATGGTTTTCAAAGTAATCATGTTGTTGACCTCTTCAAGAGATTGCTGAAACAAAATTTAAAAAAAAAAAAAAAAGAAAGAAAGGAGGAAACGCCAAGAGAAAAGCAGATAAAAATGAAAGCAAGAACAGATGAAGACGGCATACCTTTTACATGCAGTGATCAGAGTTCAAGATAATCCTCCAGATTTTCAGTCATCACAAAGGATTACAAAGATAGGACAGTTGTAAGTATGCATGCCTGTTACAGCCATGATATGGCCCTTTGCGGTCGGCTGGGCAAATATAAGCAACATTACCTTCTGTGTGGCTGTTCAGCTTATTTGATGACTCTTTCATTTTCACTGAAATCAGCCAAACGCGTGCATGTCCACAGATGGTACAGTGTGTATGCTAAATACAGTAGACGGATCCATCAGTATTCAAGAGAAGACTCATTCAGGGGTAAGGCCTGCCATGCACATAATCACAAAGAACTGGACAAGGCATCCAGGAATGTTCAGTGGGGTTTATTTTAGAAGTAGTATTCCAGCTCTTAATCAGCTTCTTGCCATATCATACATGGATGGTTCACTGAAGCTTCTTGTCTGAGTATGATACAACTTAAAAGGAAAAAGAAATGCAACTATTTTTGCTTTGTCGAGCCGAGAACATTGCAGAGAACATTGCAGTCACCTCACTATTCAACTAGAACGTCAGAGCATACAACTGTTAGTGTAACAGATCCGATGTACCAGAGCAGTGAAGACTACAACAAGGCAGAGTGGTTGGGTTAGCTAGGACAGTCTTTGGAAAATTGAAAACAAAAGCTCATAGATCACTGCATGGCCAAGATACAGAGTTTTAACCCCTAAAAATGTCCAAATTGGGGTGAAAATATCCCTTAGAAATTGAAAACAAAGAGTGAAGCAACCTTCTCACTTAGCGTTAATGAGATGCGGAGGGCTGCACCACATGCGTTTCTAGGAACAACCAGTATACTTACCTGTTCAGACACTAGGACTCTTTCTCAGCTCCTGCGGTGTGGGAGGAAAGGGGGTGAAATAGAGAAAACCTGAGTGAAAGGGCCTCAAGTTGGAGGCGACTTGTCAAGGGAGATCACCCTGGAGTCTGAGCAGAGGTGATTGGAGATTTCAAATTTAGTTCCTTTCTGTCCCATGAATATTTCAGCAGGTCGTAATACAGCAAGGTGTTGTTTACTCAAAGAAAGATGGAGGTACTTGTTAACTTGTTTGGAATGATAAATAAGAAGCTACTTTCAGATGGAAAATTTGATTTTGTTGGCGATACTATTGAAGATATTCTGTTCCTGTCCAGAATTCCCTGTGATTTGACTTGGGTCCAAGTGTTTTTGTCTTTGGTGAGGTGCATGACCCCTTTCACCACTCTCAGTGAGTTGAGGAGTGAGCCAGCTGCTGTGTAACATTCAACCTAAGAGCTTTTTACTTTCTATGTTGATACAGTGTGTGCTTTAACCAGTGCAGTGTGTGCTTAACCAGAGCTCCAGGGGAAGAAAGAAAAGATCATAGTAATCGGAGAATCCACTGGTTGATTTTTAAGGCTTTGTGTTGGAAGTTCTTTTAGATTTTCACTTATTAAGGAACAAAAATTTGTTGCATTTTTACCCTTTTTTATGCCAATTTGTATTTAGGCTTAAGCATTATCTTTTTTGCTGCAAAGATTTTGAATTTACCCCCCCCCCCCCCCCTCCACTTTTTTGTTGTTGTTAATGCTGTCTCATCTGTACTCTTTGTGTTCCAGGTGAGATTGTTGAGCAGAACCGGCTTGCTGGGAAGGGGAGTCCACTAGCGTTGACACGATGTATCCCAATTCCCACTGGTCCGGCTACCCGCAGTACAATGTCATGCCAGGAGGACTGGCGACGTCTCGGGCAGCAGTCCCGGCGCTGGACCAAGCCAGCCTCACTGCTGCAGCAGGTGAGAATGCACACAGGGCTTAGAGTTGGTTTGTTTTGTCTTGGAGGGTTTTGCTGTTTTCAATCTGTTCTCATGGTTTTGCTCTCAGCGCAACGAGTCTCGTGCAACTGCAAGGAATGTAGACCTTAAAGGAGTGTTTGATGTGTAAGTTAGCTTAGATCGATCAGGATCAATTAAATCATGATAAATTTCCTGTAAGTTCCAGGTTATAAATGGCCCCTTTATGTAGCTGTATCTACCAGTTTTTTGTTTGTTTGTTTTTAAGAAATCTGAGAAAACAACACTTTGCAATTGATCAGTTTGCCACAAGAAAATTGCTGTGTAAACCTTTAACCAAAAAGTTGAAGCCAATCCTATGTACTCTGAGGTACGACTACCTTGAGCTGGCAAGCAAACAGGAAAGGGTGAGGCATAAAATGAAAGGGGGGAAAAATCAGCTCTTCAGAGCCCTTTTTCAAGGTCATCACTGTCCTCAGCAACACGTAAACCACTGTGGGACTCGTCTTCAGTGTCAAACCTAAAGGGGTTTCAAGGACCCTTCATCGATTTTTGACCGCTTTGTCTGCAGACTACCTGTGCTGTGGCCTCCACGCTTGTGCTTGCTGCGACATCTGTTTTTTCTGCTTTCGAGGCTATGCCTGCTTTTTTGTCACCATTGATAATCATGGGTGATGCATTTTTTTTTTGTTGTTTTTTTTTTCATTTGGGAAATTTGAACAGGCTGAAAATGCTACCATCAGACTATTGATTTCAGCTGCCCTTTTGAAAATCCAGATCAGTAGCCTTCAGTTTGAAATCTGGTAGAAAGAAACTCGTGGAGAGCGTGGCAGCAGAGAGTCCTCAGAAGAGAAGCCCCCTTCAAGCAAGTGTTTCGGCCCTTATCTCCTGACACTCTAGGGGGGTTGGGCCACGCCCGGTTCATGACTCCGGATGTCCCTCTGCTGCCCCTCCTTTTTTTTTTTCCCCATCTTGGGACGAGCCATGGCTGGGATTCGAACCCATGACCCTCTGGACATGCTCATTTTCCACTTAATGACTCGCACTCTAACCACTGAGCCACTGGAGCACCTGATATTTGTAGGGAAATTTAAGCCTTATGAATTTCACTTTTGTTCCTCCTTGACCAGATCCAGCTTGAACACCTCTCTGCCGCTTCTGCCATTGCTTTCAGGGCTCTGGTTTTTTCCCTCCCTGCAACTGAGAGCTGTTTCATGAGGCTGTATGCAGACATTCCTACAAACCCCCTAGCTCCAATTTCTGCAGTGAGGACTTTGACCTGATAGTCTTCCCTCCTCAGGCTGTTTGCCAGGTCAGCATACTTTTCAGTCTTGTAGATTTGAGCTGCCTCCATTCTGTTCTCATATGGCACCGTGAGCTCGATCATGATCAGCTGCTTGGTTGACTGAGAGTGGACTACTATGTCTGGTCTCATGCCACTCTTGCTGATGATCTCTGGGTGACTCTTCCATTCTGGGAGGTCTGCAGTGCACTCCCAGTCATCTGCCCCGTCCAGCAGACTCTGCCTGCATGTTCCGAGTGGCACTGTTTTTCTTGGCCATGATTTGCTACCTCCTGCCATGAAGAATGTTGCGGGAGCTTTTGGAGTCCTGATTTTCTCTTTTGTGGTGTTGGTACTAGCCGAGACTGCTTGTACAGTCTCTTTGAGCACTTGGTTGTGCCTCCATGTGTACCTTCCTTGAGCCAGGGCTACTTTACTTGAGCTTAGGACATGCTCCACTGTTTGTTTTTCATGGCAGAGGGGGCATGCAGGATCGTCTGTTTTTCCCAACTTCATCACATGGACAACAACAGATGAGTCATTTTCGTTCTTTGTTTGTACTGTCTTAAATGTTAAATGTGATTTATTTTTTTGCCTGAAGAAGACCCAAGAGGTTGAAATGCATCGTGTCTTGTCATATGCTTTGTTTGTCAATGTCATTGGCGGTAACTAACACCCTCTCTTTCTAAATCCCACTTCATCAGGTTTGCATTTGAGGGCAGAAGGTCATATGCAGATCTGAGAATGAAGCTGATCCTGAGAGAGGCCATGTGCCAAATGTCATTCCAAGTGAGACTTCTTTGGAGTGCATTCTCCCACGTTGTCCATTGCCCTTGCTGGCTCTGCTGGACTGCTTTTTGGAGTCTTTTTTGGTCTTCTTTCCTTATCTCCTGAATCATCATGTCTCTTTTGGCTTTTCCTTTGGCCTTTGACCACCATTCAGTTTTGGTCACCCCCAGTCCTTGTCTGTTGGTCTGTGTGTGCCCTGTTATTTCTCTGATCTTGAGACTTTCTTTTGCAGAATCCATCGCCTCTTGAACTTTCCATTGTCTGCCTGTCTTCAGCTGGGGCTTGATTGCTTCTACCACCTTGTCTCCTGAGTCCTCCAGCATGCTTTGAAGTCTGATCTTCCCTGCTTTGTATTCCTCCAGGATGGATTTCAGTGGTAGTTTCAGCTTTGCTTGGTGACAGTACAGCGCTATGTCAGTGAGACAGGGTGGGACACCAAGCCATTTCCTTGTGAACTTGTTGATTTTGGCTTCCATTGCCTCCACTGTGCTGGTGCGGATGTCGTATATCATCAGAGGCCATAGGAGCTTTGGTATCAGCATGAACTGCAGACACCAGACCTTGTATTTTCCAGGGAGCCCACACTGGTCAGTGGTCTCCAAGCCTTCTTCCGACATCTGTTTGGTTTCTTTTGCTCTTTGTGTGTCTTTCAGGGTATCATCATACCATCTTCCAAGGCTCTTGACTGGCTCTTCTGTGACTGTTGGAATGGCCTGGTTGGCAACACTGAAGACCACAGATTCGGCCACTTTTCCTTTCCTCAGTGAGAGACTCCGTGATTTCTTTGGCTTGAACTTCATTCTGGGGATGAAGCAACTATGTCGTCCAGCCTTTCCAGCACATGACATGTCTCATCTTCTCTGGATGAAATCACTGTAGTGTCATCCATGAAGGCCCTGAGAGGGGGCATCTTGTATCCATCGCCAAGGTCTGCTCTTGCGTTGCTTGTTGTTGCTTTCAAGATGACTTCCATTGCCAACACGAACAGTATTGGGGAAATTGCACAGCCCATTGCAATGCCCACTTCCAAGTTGATCCAATCTGTTGTGTACTCCTTGGTGGAGAACCGCATTGAGAAGCCATTGAAGTACTTCTTGAGCATGTCGCGGGTGTTCTTTGGCACATGGTACATCTCAAGAGCCAGCTGTATCATCTCATGGGGTACAGATCCATTTGCGTTTGCCAGATCAAGCCACACTACGTCCAGGTCTCTCTTTTCTGGTGTTTTTTTTTTTTTTGCTGTCCCAACCTCTGCGCCACCTCAGAGGCAGTGCACCCACGCCGCTCATTCCGACACCCCGTCCACAGCCACAGCCCGGTCGGTCCCACCGCAGCCCCGGCACCAGCAATCCACAGGGAGCAGTCAATGTCAAGTTGTTAAGAGGCAACCCACCGGAGGAGACACTGCACTGCTACCGAGTCACTTCGGTGGTGTTCAGTGGCGCCTGTTCTGATCTTAACATACGCAGGACACCACCTACTAAGCCCCCTACTGATGACAATAATTGCTTAGTCGCGGAGCCGGCGTCAGTGAGCTCTCCCTCCGGAGGGTGCCACCACGTCCGTCCAACGACAGCCCCCATGGACTCGCCGATACCGGTGACCCGACGGAACCAAACCAAGGCCACAGACGTGGAGAGGACATCGAAACTGAGGTCACCATGAGAGCAGGGCATGAAGGGCCACAGAATTTGAGACTTTTTTTTTTTTTTTTTTAATGTTGATCAATGAGAATGAGGATGATTTCCATTTCAGTCTGAGATTACATGACAGGGCTGTACTCTACACTTCCTTTCATAATATATCCCGGCATCAACCAGGCCCGAGAGATACAGGCACCTGCAGTGTTGGTCAGGAAATTTGAGCAACACTCTCAGAAACGCATCCATTAAGTGGATGAAACTCGACTGTGTGGTCCCAGTCTTCCCAACTGAGTCCGCAGCAAACTCAACTCTGGGTAGGAGCCGGTCGGGGCAGAAAAACCCACATGATTTCTGATGGGATTTGAACCCACAACCTCCCAGCCGGGAGTCCACGACACTAACCACTTCGCCATGGCGGCTGGTCCTGTTTTCTGTTTTTGCTGTTTGGATTGCGTCCCAGATCATTGTGGCGTGTTCTACACAGCCAGCCACGCCTGGGATGCCACCTTTCTGGACTGACACATCCAAGTACTTGTTTTCCATCAGGTACTTGGTCAGCCTTGCTGCCATGACAGAGAAGAAGATTTTCCCTTTGATGTTCAGTAGTGATATTGGCCTGAACTGGCTGATGTCACTTGAGTTTTGCTCTTTGGGGATGTACACACCATCTGCTGTCATCCACTGGCCGCTGATCTTCTGGTTTCTCCAAGCTGATTGCAGCAGCCTGTGGAGCCACTCGAGCACCTTGGGACATTTCATGTACAGCTGGTAAGGTATTCCGTTTTGCCCTGGTGATGATTTGGCTCTGGCTTTGTTGACCACCTTCTTGATTTCCGCCAATGTTGGAGGCTTGTCATTGAACTGTTCCTCAGGTTTGGTTGGCCACACCAGACCTTGAATTTCAAGTGGTGCTTTGCTCTGTGAGTCAGAGTATGTTTTCCTCAGATGCTGCTCAAGAACTCCTTTGTCCACACTTAGGGTCCCAGATTTTGGCTGCTCAAACAGTGTTCTGGCAAACTGGAAGGGGTCTCTGAAGAAGCGCTCTTGTGTTTTCTTCTTTTTGCTCTTCCTCTTCCTCACAGATTCCACTTTGCTGAGGGCGCTGTGTTTTGCTTTCAGGTCTTTCCACAGTTTTTCCAAGCCTTGTTTTTCAGCTGGCAGTGCAGTCTTCATTTGCTTCTTGAGGTTTTCCTTTTGGACCCTGATCTTGTCCATCTCTTCTTGGCGTCTGGATTTCTTTGGAGGTGTTTTCTCTTTGGGAAGTTTTGCTCCATAGGCATCTCTACATGTGGCATACACAATGTCCCCATATGTGGCTAGTTTGTGTTCCAGGGTGCTTTTGCCTATCAATATATCAAGTCTTTGGACGATTTTTGCATCCAGTTTCTCCCAATCCTCAGTTTCGTTTGCTCGTGGCAGGTTGAGTTTCAGGCGCCTGGCATCAAGGGCCTGTGTAAATTCCTCATCTGAACCAACAGCATGGATGTCCTTGGCACTGTGGTTTAAATCCTGGCCTTGGTCTTCCAACGTCTTATCTGCTGATGCAGTGCACATTTTGGCTTCCATTGCCTCCACCATGCTGGTGCAGATGTCGTATATCATCAGAGGCCATAGGAGCTTTGGTATCAGCATGAACTGCAGACACCAGACCTTGTATTTGCCAGGGAGTCCACACTGGTCAATGGCCTCCAGTTCAGTCTGGATTATAGGCTTGGCTCCTTGACTTTGGTCTGTTTGCCTGATTCCTGTGTTGCTGAGGAGTGATCGATCAAATGAAAATCATACACAGCTATCAATAACTTCATTCATTTTGCATATTGCTTATTCACGATTCATTCTTTTTGTGGAAAGTAGTAGAATTGGATTCCAGCAGACTCTGATTCTCTTTGTCTGATGAGCAGCAGATCAGGAGAAGATAACCTTATGGTGAGCCAGAAATAGAAATGGAAAACTCCATAAAAGGCCACTGCCAGGGTAGCTTCAGAGGTTAGAGATGGGAGCCGGAATAGCTCAGTTGGTAGAGCGCTGGACTCGTAATCTTGGTGATTCTGGGGCTGCGGGTTTGAACCTCCGCCGGGGGCGTTTCGGTACAGGGGGATTTTTCCCTCGGAGTTAACATTGGTTCTGACTCCATTTCTCATACAGTCCTTCGAATGAGACTATAAACCAAGGTTCCGTGTGTGAACGCACGCATAACATCTTGCACACGTAAAATCCCATCACCAACTTTCGGAAGAGTAGGCCAGTTTGGCCGTTGGTATGGATGACACGTTACACATAGCATGCACCCTGCGTGAGAAATGGAAAGAATGAAGGAAGTAAAGAAACTGAGTGAACGATATTGAACGATGTTGACTGGATGACACGGGAAACGACTGAATGAAGCGCCAGCTGGCAGCTCTTCAGTCGGCACTACCCAGGTAGGCAGCCCGTTGTGTAAACAAGTGTTGATTGTAAAGCGCTTAGAGCTTGGTCTCTAGCCGAGAATAGGCGCTATATAAGTATTCATTATTATTATTATTATTATTAGAGTGCAAAAAGTTGAGGCTTATAGCTCAACAGCTACTATATTACCTTTGGGGGGGGCATCTGTTTGCATCATGTTCAGGAACATTACTTGACAGTTATGTTTGAATGATGAGTGCTTTTGTCAGTCTCTCCAATAAACCCTAGCACTGTGGCAGATGGCAGTGTGTTTTTGGGGAAATGACAGTGATGATATTGGCTTGAAGTTACATTTGAGCTCGAATAAGACAACAAGCACAATCATCGCCCCACAATGGAATGTTCAAGCTGGAGAATTTTCCACTTAGCCAAAAGATTTCCGAGAAAACCACCTGACTTTCAGAGGTAGGAGAAATGAACATCCGAGACTTAAAAAAGTCCACCTTAAAAATAAAAAAAAATTGAAACGCTTAATCACTGAGTCTTGTACTGCTCTAGCTTTTCCAGTCCAGGTTTTCATGCCTCTTTTCAAGAGTTGCTGCCCGTAGTTCTTGTGGTCTGTCGCAGCGCTTCTGCGTGCGTTCATAGACCAGTTCAGTGGGAGGCAGATATATGCAGGTGAAGGCGATTCATTCGGCCATTTTTCAGGTTGTGGGTATGATGCACAAGCTTTGTCTGCTAGGGGGAAATGCGATATGTTGCATGTCACAAATCATGAATTGGGGCGCAGAAAACTGTTGTCTACTATCGGAGATGGGAGTGGAGCATGAAAAGACAACAAACGTGAGCAGTTTCATTTGGCATTTTTCTACTTTTTTCTTTTTTTTCAGAGAGTAAACAAACTGGCATATTGTTAGCTGTTTGCTTTATATTGAAAAAAGCTGAATTAGATCAGTTGTGGTTTTAACAGCGGTCTGTGAACGCATGCTTTGCAAAAAGTGTGTTGATGCTGCAAGAACACTGGACTGTAATCAGAGCCGACTGATTACTAGATAGGATTAATGTCCCCCTTCCCCCTTTTTTTTTTGTAACGGACATTCGCAGATTTTGTTTTGACAGTGTAACCGACATTCGCAGATTTTGTTTTGACTGTTTAACAGTAAGTAATATGCCATGTGGTAACTTGGTAATAAACAAGAAGAAATGAGATGCACAATAATCGTGACCACAATAATGGATATTATTCTTTTATTACTAAGTTATATGTATGGTCTATTGAGACAAACACCAATTTTTTTCAAAAAGATTTTAAGTATGCATGCCCCCCCTCTCTCTCTCTCTCTCTCTCTCTCTCTCTCTCTCTCTCTCTCTCTCTGTGTATGTGTGTGTGTTTGTGTACCGTAAGTTATTTTCTTTTGGTTTCTTCACTTGCTGCATAGTGATTTGCATATCATGAGAGACCATGAAAGGGTCTTCAAAACTGCTTCAGTTGCATTTCGGCCGGGGGCTTTGCCCCCCACACCCTGCCCCCTGGACCCCCTCCCCACCAGGGTGTTGCCCCTGGACCCCATGGGACCTTCATGGGCCCGGGACCCTGGCCTTTTTTAGGGATTTGTCAAGTCGGCTGTTCTCCAGCCTGAATGTTGTATATTAATGGTGGGATTGAAAACAGTGGCATATGCAAACATTGTCACTAGTGGTAAAGCTCAGAGTTTTAACTCAGGAATAAAGGAAGAGAGAGAGAGAGAGCAAGAAACATAATCCCCCCCCCCCCCCCCCCCAAAAAAAAAAAAGTGAGCCTGTTTGAATATTTTGAAATGTTCACATTGATGCTGAAATGTTCTGTTCAGGCATCGGACTTTTTTGTACAAATGTGAAAAAAGGAAAGAGTTGTGATTGTGAAACCGGAAATGAATGCACTATATGAAAAGAAAGTCATTTTCATGTCAGAGTTAGCTGGTAACATCTGTTTGGGACCTATTCTGGACAAAAGACAGATATAATATATATATATATATATGTATGTAGTAGAAAGAAACTCGTGGAGAGCGTGGCAGCAGAGAGTCCTCAGAAGAGAAGCCCCCTTCAAGCAAGTGTTTCGGCCCTTATCTCCTGACACTCTAGGGGGGTTGGGCCACACCCGGTTCATGACTCCGGATGTCCCTCTGCTGCCCCTTTTTTTTTTCCCATCTTGGGACGAGCCATGGCTGGGATTCGAACCCATGACCCTCTGGACATGCTCATTTTCCACTTAATGACTCGCGCTTTAACCACTGAGCCACAGGGACACCTGATATTTGTAGGGAAATTAAGCCTTATGAAGTTCACTTTTGTTCCTCCTTGACCAGATCCAGCTTGAACACCTCTCTGCCGCTTCTGCCATTGCTTTCAGGGCTCTGGTTTTTTCCTTCCCTGCAACTGAGAGCTGTTTCATGAGGCTGTATGCAGACGTTCCTACAAACCCCCTAGCTCCAATTTCTGCAGTGAGGACTTTGACCTGATAGCCTTCTCTCCTCAGGCTGTTTGCCAGATCAGCATACTTTTCAGTCTTGTAGATTTGAGCTGCCTCCATTCTGTTCTCATATGGCACCGTGAGCTCGATCATAATCAGCTGCTTGGTTGACTTAGAGTGGACTACTATGTCTGGTCTCATGCCACTCTTGCTGATGATCTCTGGGTGACTCTTCCATTCTGGGAGGTCTGCAGTGCACTCCCAGTCATCTGCCCCGTCCAGCAGACTCTGCCTGCATGTTTCGAGTGGCACTGTTGTTCTTGGCCATGATTTGCTGCCTCCTGCCGTGAAGAATGTTGCGGGTGCTTTTGGAGTCCTGATTTTCCCTTTTGTGGTGTTGGTACTAGCCCAGACTACTTGTACAATTTCTTTGAGCACTTGGTTGTGCCTCCATGTGTACCTTCCTTGAGCCAGGGCTACTTTACATGAGCTTAGGACATGCTCCACTGTTTGTTTTTCATGGCAGAGGGGGCATGCAGGATCGTCTGTTTTCCCCCACTTCACCAGGTTTGCATTTGAGGGCAGAAGGTTATATGCAGATCTGAGAATGAAGCTGATCCTGAGAGGGGCCATGTGCCAAATGTCATTCCAAGTGAGACTTCTTTGGAGTGCATTCTCCCACGTTGTCCATTGCCCTTGCTGGCTCTGCTGGACTGCTTTTTGGAGTCTTTTTTGGTCTTCTTCTTTTCTCATCTCCTGAATCATCATGTCTCTTTTGGCTTTTCCTTTGGCCTTTGACCACCATTCAGTTTTGGTCACCCCCAGTCCCTGTCTGTTGGTCTGTGTGTGTCCTGTTATTTCTCTGATCTTGAGACTTTCTTTTGCAGAATCCATCGCCTCTTGAACTTTCCATTTTCTGCCTGTCTTCAGCTGGGGCTTAATTGCTTCTACCACCTTGTCTCCTGAGTCCTCCAGCATGCTTTGAAGTCTGATCTTCCCTGCTTTGTATTCCTCCAGGATGGATTTCAGGGGTAGTTTCAGCTTTGCTTGGCGACAGTACAGCGCTATGTCAGTCAGACAGGGTGGGACACCAAGCCATTTCCTTGTGAACTTGTTGATTTTGGCTTCCATTGCCTCCACTATGCTGGTGCAGATGTCGTATATCATCAGAGGCCATAGCAGCTTTGGTATCAGCATGAACTGCAGACACCAGACCTTGTATTTGCCAGGGAGCCCACACTGGTCAATGGTCTCCAAGCCTTCCTCCGCCATCTGCTTGGTTTCTTTTGCTCTTTGTGTGTCTTTCAGCGTATCATCATACCATCTTCCAAGGCTCTTGACTGGTTCTTCTGTGACTGTTGGAATGGCCTGGTTGGCAACACTGAAGACCACAGATCCGGCCACTTTTCCTTTCCTCAGTGAGAGACTCCGTGATTTCTTTGGCTTGAACTTCATTCTGGATGAGGCAACTATGTCGTCCAGCCTCTTCAGCACATGACGTGTCTCGTCTTCTCTGGATGAAATCACTGTAGTGTCATCCATGAAGGCCTTGAGAGGAGGCGTCTTGTATCCATCGCCAAGGTCTGTTTGTCTCGCGTTGTTTGTTGCTGCTTTCAAGATGAGTTCCATTGCCAGCACGAACAGTATTGGGGAAATTGCACAGCCCATTGCAATACCCACTTCCAAGTTGATCCAGTCTGTTGTGTACTCCTTGGTAGAGAACCACATTGAGAAGCCATTGAAGTACTTCTTGAGCATGTCGCGGATGTTCTTTGGCACATGGTACATCTCAAGAGCCAACTGTATCATCTCATGGGGCACAGATCCATATGCGTTTGCCAGATCAAGCCACACTACGTCCAGGTCTCTCTTTTCTGTTTTTGCTTTTTGGATTGCGTCCCAGATCATTGTGGCGTGTTCTACACAGCCCGCCACGCCTGGGATGCCACCTTTCTGGACTGACACATCCAAGTACTTGTTTTCCATCAGGTACTTGGTCAGCCTTGCTGCCATGACAGAGAAGAAGATTTTCCCTTCGACGTTCAGTAGTGATATTGGCCTGAACTGGCTAATGTCACTTGAGTTTTGCTCTTTGGGGATGTACACACCATCTGCCGTCATCCACTGGCCGCTGATCTTCTGGTTTCTCCAAGCTGATTGCAGCAGCCTGTGGAGCCACTCCAGCACCTTGGGACATTTCTTGTAAAGTTGGTAAGGTATTCCGTTTGGCCCTGGTGATGATTTGGCTCTGGCTTTGTCGACCACCTTCTTGATTTCCGCCAACGTTGGAGGCTTGCCATTGAACTGTTCCTCAGGGTTGGTTGGCCACACCAGACCTTGAATGTCGAGTGGTGCTTTGCTCTGTGGGTCAGAGTATGCTTTCCTCAGATGCTGCTCAAGAACTCCTTTGTCCACACTTAGGGTCCCAGATTTTGGCTGCTCAAACAGTGTTCTGGCAAACTGGAAGGGGTCTCTGAAGAAGCGCTCTTGTGTCTTCTTCTTTTTGCTCTTCCTCTTCCTCGCAGATTCCGCTTTGCTGAGGGCGCTGTGTTTTTCTTTCAGGTCTTTCCACAGTTTTTCCAAGCCTTGTTTTTCAGCTGGCAGTGCGGTCTTCATTTGCATCTTGAGGTTTTTCTTTTGGACCCTGATCTTGTCCATCTCTTCTTGGCGTCTGGATTTCTTTGGAGGTGTTTTCTCTTTGGGTAGTTTTGCTCCATAGGCGTCTCTACATGTGGCATACACAATGTCCCCATATGTGGCTAGTTTGTGTTCCAGGGTGCTTTTCCCTATCAGTGCATCGAGTCTTTGGACGATTTTTGCATCCAGTTTCTCCCAATCTTCAGTTTCGTTTGCTCGTGGCAGGTTGAGTTTCAGGCGCCTGGCATCGAGGGCCTGTGCAAATTCCTCATCCGAACCAACAGCGTGGATGTCCTTGGCACTGTGGAACCAGGTCACTTTGATTCACTCCAAGTGCACATGAATTTTTCAAGCTGGAAAGAAAGTGAAAGCAAGCTATGGAGAGCCTTGTCTATTGCCTGCACCCACAATCTTCTTCCATGCCTGCCCCCCCCCCCCCCCCCCCCCCCCCCCCCCCACGCATGAGTGTAAATCGACAGTCTGCCTCTCTTCAGTGTTACTGTGTGTTTTTCCTCTTGTCTTCCATGACCCCTCAGAGGCATTATTCCCATGCTGCTTATTCCAGCCCCCAGCCCCCCAACACTGTTATCATGCAAGTTTATCCTATTATAATCCCACTCCCAGCACCAGCAGTCCCCAGAGAGCAGTCATTGTCAGGTCATCAGTGATCATTATCAGGTTGTCCTGAGGCTACCTTTCAGAGTAAACCCTGCACTGCTGCTGAGTCACCTCTGTGATGTTCAGTGATCCCATGAACAAAAGTTGCTTAGTCGCGGACCATGTGTGAACGAATATCCTCAGGAGTGTGCTGCCATACCGTTCCAGTGATATTCTTCATAAACTTGTTGGTGCCACTACCCTTGACACGAACTCATCATGGGCATTGTCATGGAGAGGAAACTGATAGTGAGGTCACTGGGAGAGCAAGGCATAAAGCATCCACAGAATCTGACTTTTCTTTTTTTTTTTTAATGATCAACAGTCTGCAGGATAGAGATGAGGATGAAGCTCTGTTCAGATCTGAGGCTGCATGACAAGGGTGTTGTCTGCCCTTTCATAGACCAGTGTGTCTTGACATCGGCCAGACCCAAGACCTATATAGTGTGGGCAGAAGATGTGTGCAACAGTCTCAGAGACATATTACTCAGTGGTTGAAAACTGACTGGTGCCAGTCTTTCTATGTCTTGCCACAGTTGGTTTTTTTCTGTCAGTACACAAGGGAAAATGCTGTGTTGCACCAAGATTTTGTTTTGAACGATGCATAGCTAATGTCTAAGCTTCAGCCCGCCAGCGATAAGAAATTGATGCAATCTTAAAAGAAGCCAGTGCCTGTACCTTTGACAAACTCAGCATGGACGTTGCCATGGAGAAGAAACAGAAATGAGGTCAGTGTGAGAGTGGGGCATGAAGTACCACAGAATTCGAGACTTGTATCAGTTTGTGGGATGAAGGTGAGAGGGAAGCTATGGAGTTCCCTTCAGATCTGAGGTTGCGTGACAAAGCTGTTGTCTGCACTTCCTTCATAACCACGTGAAGGACCAGTAGTATTGGGCAGGAAATATGGGCAACACTCTCACTCATTCATTGCTAAATGGTTGAAAACTGACTGGTTCCATTCTTCCCATTTGAATCAGTAGCACTTACCTTTGTTTGCCTGTTTGTTTGTTTGTTTTTTCAATCAGTGCACAAAAGGAAGAACTGTGTTGGATTATGTATTGATCATAAAAACCTACAGGACCTTGTCAATCTTTATACTACAGGACCTTGTCAGTCTTTATACTACAGGACCTTGTCCATCTTTATCATATTGTGCCACAACTGTGTTATTGTTTTTCATGTGTCAGGACATCCTGATCTGTGGATTTTATTGGCTCATAATAGGTTGCCCTGTCACTTGTTCACCCTTGATGGATCAGTGATAACGTAGTATCAGAAAGGCCTAGATGAGGAGCTGAATAAGTGCCATGGGTGTTGTTTTGTTGTGTGCAGGTCTGTACATAGTATCAGAAAGGCTTAGACGAGGAACGGAATAAGTACCATGGGTGTTGCTTTGTTGTGTGCAGGTCTGTCCCACAGCCTTCAGCCCCACACGTCGTTGCCGCAGCGTGTCTTGAGCAGCATTCCTGCCGTCAACCTGCCCAGGGACTTGCACTCTTCAGCCACTGTCTCCCAGCTCCTAGGAGCCATGTCACCTCACATGGGCAGCTTTGGTACTCAGGCACTACACAAAGCCAGCCTCAGCCTGGCCCAGAATCAGCTGCCGTATGAAAGCATGAGCAGCGAGCAGCAGGTGCCTGTGACCAGCGCCCACTCCACAGGGTTCAGCCCGGAGAAGACTGCGGAGAGCAAAGACCCTGCTCAAGCGTACTCCTCCACTGCAGCGACTCAGAACTTGACGCAAGAGAACGCTCAGAAGTGGTTGTTTTACGATTATTTGTCTCCGTTGTCGTCAAACACATACGCTGCGCTTTCTAGTGTGGAACTCTCCAACGCAGAATCATTATCAGCGGAGAGCCAGCGTCTGGTCCAACCTCCCCCAGCACACAGTTCTGTGTCTCGGCACAGTGCAATTCAGCGCAACCCGTATTCTGCTGATGGGATCATGTCAGACATTTTGTCTGCAGCGGGGAAGTCGGCAGTGTCTGCTTCACTGACCAAGCCCTCCCAGAGCCAGGTGAGCTCGGTGTATGCCATGGTAGATGAGTCGCAGCAGCAGAGCTTGTCTAGTCGGACGCCGTCACAGACCCCGCAGCCTCAGGTGGAGTCCTACGTCATTCAAGCCCAGGAAGTGAAGGATTCGTCCAGAGTCTCCCAGTCGTCACAAAACCCTTACTACTGTACAGCAACCACGTACTCCTCCACCCCTCCCAACAACATAATCAACCTGGCAGGGTCCCAGCTGGGTGTAACCAATGTGAACTATGACCCCGTGAGTCCCGCCGCCCCGTTGGCTGAGGGTCAGCCAGGTGAAACCGCCTTCCCATCCACTGTCTCCCTCTCTGATCTCAACGCTCTCAGGTCAGGCGTGCCTGATCCACATGCTGGGTTCAAGACCAGCGGTAGCAATGTGCACAGCATGAGCAGGGCCCCCAGTGTGACCCAGGCAGAGCCGGCTCAGGTGACCCAGCCCCACCCCTCCCATTTGCTGGATCAGCTGACCAGGGGCAGGGGAGGCTCCAAGTCCCAGATGCAGCAGATGAACGCTGGCGTCAGCGGTCGCCATCAGCACTCCCCCATCAGTGGAGAAGGGACGCAGGCCTCCTTGACGTCCATGGGCAATCAGCAGAACATGCTGCCCTCATCCAGTGTGAAGCAGGTGGCCACACCAGTGCAGGCAGTGGCCGATTCTTCCACCGCCGCCAAACCCAAGAAGCCACGCAAACCTAGGAAGCCTAAAGCCAGCACTCAGAACGGCAGTCAGCCTTCGCTACAGTCTGATTTCGCTAACAACATGTCTTCTGCCTTCATGAGTTCCTCGCAAGGATTCGCCCGTGGCAGCAGTGGTTTCCAGACGCAGTCAAACACAGTACAGCAATATCATCAGCAGCAAGATAATCCAGCTCAAATGCCTCAACAGTATGTAAACTCCTCTCAGAATGTCATCGCCGGACATGGGGGCAGTCTGAACGGGGAAGCTAGTTACCAGGTGCTGTCCAGTATAGGAACTAACCAGGTCTCCCCAGTCAGTGACCAAACCGCTCGCTCACAGCAGCAGAGGACAGAGACCACCACCCTCATACCCATGGCAAACGCACGCGTGTCCAGCTCCCCTGCAAAAGGCAGCGCTGGCAGCGGAACTCAGGTGGCCAGTGGTACATACCAGAGTGAGCAGAACGTGTTGGCTCAAAACAGTCAGTATGACGTGCAGGTGTACTCCAATCAGCCCTACATGGAGCAGTTGGTGTCTGGCCAGTCCGCTCGACTCATCCCAGGGAATTTGTATTCTGAGTCTATGCATGTGGCTGCCGGCATTTCGGTTTTCCCTTACGCCTCGTACCAGACCACGGAAGGGTCCACCATTGACGCAGCAACTTTCTCCAGTCTTCTGATGGACACCGAGGCCAACAAGGCAGAGCAGCAAAACAGCGCTGTGATAGAGAACTCTGCTATGGAAACAGAGCCAACTCCCCAAGCCCCTGTTCCCATGGCTCATGCCGTGCCCCAGGCCCAGCCGTCCCCTCCTGCCAAGCCGTCTGCGACCTGCACCAATCCTGTGGAAGAGGATGATGAACTGTGCAACTTTGCCCGTCCGCCGCCTGAACTGGCTGAAAAGGAGAAACCTGTGGTGCAGGTCCCCAGGCATGAGCCCCCTCCACCACCTCAGCAGGAGAACGCTCTTGCTTCGTCTGTGCCTTCCAGAAGCCAGAGCTGAAACTGCCGCCAACGGCAGGAAATAAAAAGACAAACTCAGCCTTCCAGGACACTTACCTGAGCTTCCTGATGGGCCAGAAGCAAGAGACTCTATCCAGTGTGACAGCCACCGTCATCCATGAAAGGCCTCAGTTACCCAAGTACATCCCCGAGCCGCGGCGGCCACCCCCACCCCCACCCTCCCCAGCCCCGGCCCCAGTGCAAGTGTCAGAGCGTGCCTCGAACTCGGTCGCCTTCTCTGATGATGAAGAAGACAGCAGAGTCAACGTGGCTGTGAAAAAGGCTCTCTCCACGCTTGACTCGGACTCCAATGACTCTGAAGTTCATGAAGTGCAGGGTAAATATTGTGTTCAGAGCACAAAAGATTTGACAATGAAAATCACACTGCAAAACACTATCAAGAAACAGAACAGGCCGCGAGGTAGGCCCCCCAAAGCGAAGCCAGTGCCAGTAGGACGAGGCATTGGGGAAGGGGCCAAAGCGAAGACAACCAGAGAACCCACCCCTCCACCTCCCAGAGAATCCATCGGGCGTCGTGCCAAAGATGTTGCCAAAGAAAAAACTAAGAAAAAGAGTAAGTATATAAAATAAGGAAGGAACATAGGGCAGTAACAGCATGCAAGCCGAATAAATTAACAATTTGAATGGTATTTTTCCATTGACTGAGAAAAATGATACATTTCCTGTTGAGTAAAGCCTTTCATATTGCTAAGAAAATAACATGAAGTTGAGTTGGTCACCATATCCAGATCAGGGTTTTATGTTTGTTGATTATTATGTTCTTTATTACGATGATTTCTACAGTATTCATATCTAATCTGGTAACATAAAACTTGACAAACAAACATCATAACTACAGCAACTTTGAAAATATGATTTCTTGGTTCCTAAACCCATCTTTTGCACAGACCTAAACATGAACAGCCTAGAAGTTGTATTGACTGATTGGGGCTGTTGTTCAGGCGGAGAAGAATAGTACACCATGCTAAGGATCTATAGCCTGTTTTAACGTGCGCTGACTTGTTGAGGTCCTTCACCCCCATGGGGGCAAAGGCCACAGACTGCAGCCATCTTGCAGACTGTGCTGTGAACAGTCTTTCTGCACCAATGCAGTTGAAATAGGTCACTTCCTCAGTTCCTGCACAGCTTTTCCTCAGCTGGGTTTGACATCATTGAATTAATATTGTAAAGGTTTTCATACCCCTAGGTTAAATTTTGTGGGAGGAGGGTATGTAATTTCTAACAAAAATTCTAGGGGTTTCACACTCAAAGCATTCTGCCATATTTCATTTTTTTTAAACATTTTCATCAGATTTATTATCATTGTGTGTGTGTGTGTGTGTTTTCAGCACAGTGTGTGTCATCCTTAAATGTTGAAGAGGTGTGTGTGTTTGTGTGTGTGTTTCATGAACTGGGCTGCATAATCTCCAACATAGAGCTACATATTTATAGGTAATTAGCATTGTGAACCTGCAGACAGTTGACAATGATTTGACACACTAAGACGATCATTGTTCCTTTGACTTCTGATGGAGAACAAGGACTGATCACTGAAAGCTTTCCGAACCACCTGCTACGAATAAACTGCAAGCTTTCTGTTG
The DNA here is from genome assembly GCA_033310375.1 of Conus canariensis. Classification (NCBI taxonomy): domain Eukaryota; kingdom Metazoa; phylum Mollusca; class Gastropoda; order Neogastropoda; family Conidae; genus Conus; species Conus canariensis. The sequence goes on from CM065737.1 coordinate 53,623,324, forward strand.
TGTGTCAGTTTCGCATTCGTAATCAAGTGGGAAGAGTTCAACTTTCGCCTCTGAAACTCAGTCGAGCCAACCATCACTGTTCAAAAACTTAGTTGTTGGTCTATTTTGTTGACTTTGAGTCAGCACTGGCATTTTGTCAGTCTGGGCAGGCAATATTTCTGGTTTAGGTGGTTTGGAAAACCTGGAATTCAACAAGGTTTGATTTTTTTGTTTTAGCCATTTTCACTTTAGGCTGGCTTACTTTCAGTCCTTTGCGTTTCACTCCTGCCATGTTGACAACTAAGGAAAGTGAACTGCAAGAACCAATCTGCATTTCGCTTCTGACACATATATAATTAGATGTAAAGCCTTCGCTGATCAGCTGGGTAGTGAACCAAGATGGATAAAGGAAAAGCACTCTTCACACTATATCACAGAAAGTTCTTTAGGCATTGTAGCATTCACCATTACATGCAGTCATCCGTTTCAGTTCTGTGTCTGAATTCATGGTCTGTATTGAGACTTGATGTTATAAAAGCAGTGCATGTTTACACCTTTCTGAATTCATGGTCTGTATTGAGACTAGCTGTAAAATCAGTGCGTGCTTACACCTTTCTGAATTCATGGTCTATATTAAGACTCATTGATTGTAAAATCAGTGCATGCTGACACCTTTTCATTCATTTTCTTTACATGTTCACTCCCTCAGATTGCTTTTTTCGTGGACATGATTTTCGATTCTAATATACATGTGATTCCCCCCCCCCCACCACCTCCATTTGTATAGCATACTGTGAGACCCAGCTGAATGTCTGTTGTCCAGTTGTTTGTGTGTCAATTGTCATCTGCTCTTTCTTCCCCTGCGTGGGCTCCACCTTCCAGTTCCACTAGTTCCACTTCCAGTTGGTTTCAGATGCCGGTTTCCTGAAGCTGTGTCCTGCCCAGTCCCACTTCTTTCTGGCGATATGTGTTGTGACTGGTTCAGGTTTTGCTGATTTTTGTCCAGTCACCAAACGTGAATTATACATCTCCGATGAGACAGGTGTTGGTGAAAGTCTCTTTCATCTGCTGCATTGTTCGAGGCTTCCCCTTACTCTTAGAGCCCTCAGCAGGTCTTAGTGAACCTTTCGGTTACAAGGTGCACACTTTTGTGGCCATACTGATTTCTCTCAAGGGTCAGACATTCTTCTGTATGATAAAGGCTGCTTAAATGCCATGCCTGTCACTGTGTCATTGTATATCTCTCATGGCAGTGATGCCTTTGTCAGTGATGTTCAGTCTGTAGTTTTAACCACGACTTCCCAGATCTATGCTAAAGACTCGGCCTGCATGACTGGCTGAGTGACTATCTGTTTGAGACTGAAGTGGTGGCAGTGATGTCATCTTCATGAGTTGGGATTGTCTGGTGATGATCCTGAACCCTTTCCCTGCTGATGTTAGTGGGAGGTGGGTGGTCTTGTCCTGGGTGTAGTGGCCATTGTGCACAAGGGAGGAGCAGCCAGGTCATCAGTGAAGTGAAGGTCTTCAAGCTGTATACAGAATGTTCACTGTATTCCATTCTTCCTGCCTGTGGTAGTGGTCTTCACGATCCACCTCATGACCAGGAGGAAGAGGAAAGGAGACAGGAGACGCCCTGGCAGACTCAGGTTCTGACTTCAGAACTGTCAGATCGGTGGTCTGCAGCCATGTATAAAACTGACATGACTTGGTTAGTACTCTGGGTTAGGGAGATGAGCTTCTTTGGTGCCTTGTAGTAGTACCTCAACAGCAAACGTAGAATCTCTCTGTCAACACTGCCCGGTGCAGTATAATTGTAAGTAGAAATTGTTCACCCCAATCTTGAAATAATGCATTTATAAAAGAGAAGAAAGGAAAAGAAAACTCAGTCTCAACAAATGAGCTGATGCACTTCAGCTGCTTGTTCAGTGACTGTATTATGATGAGCGAACATTCCAGGTGGCCAGCTTGGTTCCCCCCACCCCTCCACCACCTCTCCATGAACTAAATTGTCAACAGAGAACTCTGGTGGTCAGCTTTTGGTTCATCTCAAATACAGAGACAGCAAGTAAACCAGGGAACGTTTGTTATTGCAGCGACAGATCCATGGACTCCCATGTTGAATAAATAAAAGACATGATCATGATAATTTTTCTAAACAGAAGTTGCCAAATTCTTTTCCTGTTGGCTGTGGTTCATGTGAAAAAGAAAAAGTAGGGTCATTTGGGAAGGGTAGAGCATTTAGACACATCATTTATTTAGAGCCATTAGCTTCAGCTTTTGCAGGTGCCATTTGCCATGTGCTTCATAACAAGCCAAAGGTTTTTTTGTTTGTTTGTTTGTTGTTTTTTTTCACCTAGTATTGAGATAGTCCATGTACAGGCATGTAAAGTTTTCCTCTTTGCAGCTCATTTCCATTTTCTTTCACCTAATTTCCTTCCTTTTTTTTTCTTTTTCTTTTTAATCATCTCATTTCTCAGCACTGGAAATCTTTGGAATAACACTCCTGCTCCCTGTTTATTCCCCTCTGGTCTATAGTATAGAATCTGAATGAAAACTTGTTGAAAAAATATAGCAGATCTGCTATTTTGCATTGTAAAATAGGTGCTTAAGAGCATTTGCATGTTCCATTGCATCTTCTGCTCCTCCTCACTACAGTTGTAACTCTCTTCCCCCCCCCCCCCCCTTTTTCTCTTTTCATTTTTTAATATGGAATTGGCACGCCTGCATGTAACTTCAACGCAGATAGTTTTGTAGCACGACCAGACGTCTGTGTGGACTGTAGGGATGTGTTTTATTTAAATTGATTAAATCTGCAGGTGTGTATCGAAGTAGCTGTGCCTGGGCCTCTACATCATTAACAAACTAAAATGTTGTCAGAATCACTTGTAGGAACATTATGGTCATAAAAATATTATAAATTAAAAAAGGAAAAACAAAACAAAAGAGCAAATAAAACATTGTAATTTTGTTTAAATAAGAATGTAGGTAGTTTTTTGTTGTTACAAACATGGCTAATGCAGATAGTTGACAACAAAGCCTAAGACCATTTTAATTTTCCGTCATTTTTACAGTTCTCAGTTTATTGCGTAGTGGAAGGCAAGCTAAATCTCTGTTCTGTTGCTGCAGATCGGTGATCAGTTTGAAAATAATGAATTGATACAGGTCTGCAACATTAACAGATCAGTGATCAGTTTGAAAATGATGAATTGATACAGGTCTGCAACATTAACAGATCAGTGATCAGTTTGAAAATGATGAATTGATACAGGTCTGCAACATTAACAGATCAGTGATCAGTTTGAAAATGATGAATTGATACAGGTCTGCAACATTAACGGATCAGTGATCAGTTTGAAAATAATGAATTGATACAGGTCTGCAACATTTCTCAGATCAGTGATCAGTTCTAAAATCATAAACTGATACAGATATTCGACATTAAATCAGTTCCTGAGTTGGCAGAATAGATTATCTGGACCATCTTTTGAAAAGATGTCCAACATAAATCTCGTTATGTAGTAAAAAGTATAGGTTGATGACCAGTGCTGATCTGAGATCATTGAAATGCATTATCAGCTACCTTGAGTCACTGCCATGGACTGGATTGAGAGGAGGAGGATGAGAGTGGTGTGGATAGAGAGATAAACGGTGTCTTCTGGCTGGACAGCTCTGCCTTGCGTGACCCCCTCGACTTAGCAGTCGGAGTTACTGTAGCGCTGTGTGTCTGGAGGCCACTAGCCATAGGCAGGCTTATCAGTGAAGCACTGTTCTCATCCCTTTCTGAGGGGACTGACTGACATGTCGGCCAGCTCATGAAAAATCGCTCTTTGTCATGTCTGCCACATGGGACATCACCGGGTCGTTCAGCTGAACCAGAGACCTCTCAGAAAAAGGACTGTCCCGCTCGCATCTGTTTCCTGGAACTTGATTCACTGAACCTGAGGTCAACAGTCCAGTGCTTGAAGTTGAAGAGCTACTTGAGAGCAACATCAGACTGAACATTCTTATCCAAAGGATCATTATCATTAGATTTAATGATGGGAAACACAAACATTTGTTGTTGATAATAATGATAATAATAATAATGTATAATACTTATATAGCGCATTTCTTGTTGTACAACTCAATGCGCTTACATCCACCATTTGCACTTATTCATACAATATTCATGCACACAGCAAAAAGAAAATACACAATGGCAGACGCACCTACATGCATAAACTGTCTCACCGAACTAGTTGTGGAGGAATTTAAGAGAGATCTAGTCATCTACAGAGTAGAGAATAGGCTTTTTTGAAGAGGTAAGTTTTGAGCTGAGATTTAAAAGAAGAAAGAGTAGGCTGATTACGAAGGTCTTCAGGGAGGGAGTTCCAAATAGAAGGTGCTCTAAAACTGAAGGCTCTTTCGCCAACAGATTTCAGAGAACGCTTAGGGATTTTCAAAAGTTTTTGTGAAGAAGAGCGAAGGGTACGAGAGCTTTGGTAGGTGCAGAGAGAAGAAGAGAGATAGTGAGGAAGAGATTCATTGAAGTGGCGGAAAGCAAGAACTGCCAGTTTAAATTGCCACCGATACTGTATGGGAAGCCAGTGCAGTTCGATCAGCATGGGAGTGATGTGCTCACACCTCCTCCTCTTCAAAACAAGTCGTGCAGCGCTATTTTGGACTCTCTGCAGCCGAGCAATCTGTTCTGCGGGAAGCCCAGCATAAACAGAGTTGCAGTAGTCCAATCTTGACATCACCGTGGCACAGACTAGCCTGACAGCTACTTCCCTGGATATAAAGCGTCGGATGGAAGCAATACGTCTCAGCTCTAAAAAGGATGAGCGACAGACTACAGATATTTGATTCTGCATGGTCAGACACTGATCAATGGTAACACCAAGGTATTTGACAGAGTTACTGAAAGGCAATTCAGTACCATCAACAACCATTGACTCTGACTCAACGAGTTTGAGGCAGGAGGAGGTTCCAACGGGCATGACTTCAGTCTTTTCACAATTTAATTTAAGCTTATTACTTGTCATCCATTCCTGCACACTGCTGATACACCGAGACACCCCAGATTGAACAGAAACAAACTCATCAGGTGTGCCACTCTTAGAAAGCTCAGTGTCATCAGCATACTTGTGAAAATCACAATCATGGTCCGAGATAACATCTGACAAGGGCTGTGAGTACAATGTAAACAACACTGGGCCCAATACTGACCCCTGTGGTACTCCATACAAAAGAGGTGACAAAGTAGACCTTACACCACCCACAACCACCGCCTGCGACCTATCTCTGATGTACGATTCGAACCACTGGAGAACTATCCCATCAACACCAAAAGTGACCCTAAGCCTTTCAAGTAAAGTAGTGTGATCTAGCGTATCAAAGGCAGCACTCAGATCAAGCAAGGCTACGAGAGAAACAAGTTTACTGTCGGATTTGCACAGTAAACAGTCCAGTACGCTCAATACAGCAGTCTCAGTGCTATGATTCTTCCTATAAGCAGACTGACAGGCTTCAAGAAGACCATGGTCTGAAAGATGAGTCTGAAGCTGCTTCAGCACAACTCTTTCAAGGATTTTTGAGAGGAATGGGAGGTTGGACACCGGTCTATAGTTCTTTAACTTATTAAGGTCCAGTCCTGGCTTTTTCAAGAGAGGGGTAACCATTGCCTGCTTAAACTGAGGAGGCACTGTGCCTGACAAGAGAGATTTGTTTACAATGTTTGTAATCACGGGAATCAAATGAGAGGCACACCGTTTAAGGAGGGAAGTAGGGATGGGGTCAAGGACACAACTTTTGCTGGAGGATTCACTTATGAGATCCCCGATCAGTTTTTCATCCACAGGATTAAAAGTACAAAAAGGTGGTCCACAGTATTTATCGTAAAGAATTGGTTGGGAAGGATTTGCATCAAGATTGTCACGGATGGTTTTGATTTTATCAACAAAGAATTCACTAAATTGTTGAGAGATTTGAGAAGGAGGAATGTTCGTGGGCAAACTTAATTTCTTTTGTTTGCCAAGTAGTTCACTTGAAAGAGAAAACAACTGCTTTGATGAAGAACAAGAGTCAATCTTATCACGGTAGTATGACTCTCTGGCATCCTGGAGGCAGTCCCCTGCCTCACACCTGCTCGCTGCAAAGATCTGGCGGTGGATGGTCAATCGGCTCTTTCTCCAGCGTCTCTCGCTGCGCCGGCGTTGACGTCGAGCAGCTCTCACGTCCTCGGAGAGCCAAGGAGCTGAGGGATGGTCAGTAACACACCTAGTCACTGCAGGCGCGTGTCGGTCCAGGATTTCCTGAAGGCCATCGTTAAGCACTTCAACTAATTGTGTGACATCTGCATTGCTTTGCTGCTTACGCATGCCCTGAGCAAAACTCTTGACCTCTTGGTCAAAAACAGCCACACACAATGCTTTCATGTTCCTAGACGTAACAAGTCTTTTCCGAGGAGGGGGTCTGGAGATCTTCAAACTACACACAACAACAAAATGGTCTGAAAGACCAGCATAGTCACGAACTTCATCCACAGAGAGAACGCTGTCTTCAATGTTTCCCACCACCCAATCAAGGATATGGCCATGTTTGTGTGTTGGTGTTTGAACAAACTGAGACAGGTTGTGATCAGTCAGTAGAGTCTTTAGATGAATCACTTGGCGATCTGAATAGTCATCATAATGAAAATTAAAGTCACCAAGATAACAAACAGTATTACGTGTAGCTGCATAAGAGGATAACAGATGTGGAAACTCCTGTAGGAAGGCAGAGTTAGACAGCATATTGGACTTACTTGGCGGAGGTCTGTGAACACAAACCAAAGAAACAGTAGCAGCAGTGCCTCGTAGTGAAGCATCAGGTAAAGCGACTGGCTTCATGCGAGATCTTGACCCGTGGTTATTGCAGTCTGTCCGATTTGATCAGAAAGCGACTGGCTTCATGCCAGATCTTGACCCGTGATTATTGCAGTCTGTCCGATTTGATCAGAAAGCGACTGGCTTCATGCCAGATCTTGACCCGTGGTTATTGCAGTCTGTCCGATTTGATCAGAAAGCGACTGGCTTCATGCGAGATCTTGACCCGTGGTTATTGCAGTCTGTCCGATTTGATCAGAAAGCGACTGGCTTCATGCCAGATCTTGACCCGTGATTATTGCAGTCTGTCCGATTTGATCAGAAAGCGACTGGCTTCATGCGAGATCTTGACCCGTGGTTATTGCAGTCTGTCCGATTTGATCAGAAAGCGACTGGCTTCATGCGAGATCTTGACCCGTGATTATTGCAGTCTGTCCGATTTGATCAGAAAGCGACTGGCTTCATGCCAGATCTTGACCCATGATTATTGCAGTCTGTCCGATTTGATCAGAAAGCGACTGGCTTCATGCCAGATCTTGACCCGTGATTATTGCAGTCTGTCCGATTTGATCAGAGGTTCCGGTAGCTTTTTTTTTTTTTCCGTCCCGGTGACAGACGGGGGTCAAAATTTTCGGTCCCCGGACGATTTTCGTCCGTCTCCTGTAATTAATAGTCTAAATCAACAGTAACAAGAAAACAAGTTACAAACGTCCATTCAAACGATTATCAATGTTAAACAAAAAAAATCAAGTAACCTTCGTTCACATCGTCTTCTTCCTGTCACCCTTCGTGAACTCAGCTGCAGCTGCGGCGAAGTTGAAGGTATCCATGCTGGCACTGCAGGAAGCAATCTGCATAAGTCGGTCAACTTTCTGGTCTCCAAGGCGACTGCATTGGGCAGTCTTGATCTTGTTGGCCAAACTGAAACCACGTTCTGCAGCCACACTTGAGACAGGGATGACAACAGCGATTTTACAGAGCACAGCATAGTCAGGAAACAACTCTGCATAGTCACTGATGATGGTTTTTGCTGCTTGTTCCAGCCGCATTTGACGGTTGTAGCCATGCAGGACACGTTTCACAAACAGAAAGTCTCTTCTTGTGCACTCTGCGTCAATGAGGGGTGGGGCCTCCTGTCCATCACTGTTTTGTTTTGGTTTTCCAAAGAAGTCAGTCACAACAGCAATTTCTCGAGCACCATATTCCTTCAGTTCGCACTCTTGAGTTGGATACTGGGATGGGTTGAGAACAACATCCAGGCATGTCAGAACATCCATGTCATCCTTTGGAAATCGCCTTTCCAATGCACTGGCAAGCTCTTGAATGTAGTTTGTCCGCATACGCCTGTACTCCTCCACTGACTGCTCATCTGCATAGAGTAGAGGTAGATCCATGAACTTTCCTTCTGTACACTCCTGTTCAAAGCGTTGCTCATGTTCACCTGGAGTGTCTGCTAGATCGTTCAGAGTTTGAGTTGTCATTTTCACCATGGGCTGTATGGAAGAAATGTTTATGTCCTCCTTCTCGAAAGTCAGGTTCAATCTGTTCATCACTGGCAACACATCACACATCATGTGCATCATCGCAGTGAAACTGTAGGCACTTAGTGCACGCTTGAGACCCCCAGCTGTTGCACATTTCCTGGCCATCACCTCTTCGTCTAGCTCCATCACAACTGGAGCCCAGTTCAGTCTCATGGCTTCGACAGCACGACTGAGGGATAGCCACCGCACTGCACACGGCTGCTTCAGACTGATGAAATCCTCATTATCCATGGCTGTGCTCAGCTCCTTAAGCTGCTGATTACGTGTAGCTGAGTACTGGTAGTACTTGTACATGGAGTTGACAGTGTTTTTGAAGTTGGCCACTCTTTGCACAGCCTTTGTTGCATCTTGTGCAGCTAGAGCAGTCCGATGCGCCACACAGTGCATGTTGATCGAGTGAGGGTTTTTGTTGCGAAGCCTCTGTGCAACACCTGTTTGCTTGCCAGTCATAACAGAGGCCCCATCTGAGCCAAGACCTGCCACCTTTGCGAAATCTATGCTGCGGGACTCCAGCACCTCCTCCACTTTCTGTGTCACACACTCTGCTGTTCCAGAATGAACAGTAAAATTCCCCAACAACACCGTTCTTGTGGCACCTCCACTCTCAATTTTCATGTAGATGATCAGTTTCTTATCAACAGTCACGTTCACTGTCTCATCAATCACAGTCCCAACAAAATCACTCTGTCGGATGGCTTCGTTTATCTCTTTGTTGATCACAGTTGCAATTGACTTTTCCATATCATCCACAGAATCTGAATGTTTGTAGATCTGGGATTCCACCTTGAGATGAGGACAGTCAGTTGCTTGAAGCAGCTGAATCAGATCAGGGAACCGAGTAGCTGGGGTAGCCATTTTAGCCATATGAAACACCACTTTAAGCTGCGCTGACAGTGCACTACCAGAAGCTAGCTTTGCATTTTCCTGATGTTCCTTGAACACACGCTGTTGAGCCACAAGTTGTGTTGACACTTTGTGACTTCCACTGTTGCTATGGTCTACCTGAGCAGATCTCTGCATTGTTTTACATCCACGAGTGAATCCGTTCTGCTGCTTGGCACTCACACACACCCGACAATACATTTTGAGAGCACCCTCACTGTCTTCTTCAGAGTACAACCACTTGAATGTTGCTTCCCATTCATCGCGGTATTCACGCACTTTCGACATTTTTTTTTTTTTTTGCAGAACTTGCACCACTTGTACTACTAGTAGGCCTATCACTTTCAGTTTCTGTTTCACTGCACATTGCTGTTGCCAACTGTTGTTCTTCTTCAACTTGTTCATTACTCACTGTCACAGTATCTGCACTTTCAGTCACTGTCTGTGTAGGCCTAGACCTTTTAAAAAAGTCCACAACAGACTTTTGTGGCTTTTGAGACATGGCTACCACTTCAATCAACTGGCAGGCAGGCAGCATCTTCATAATCTCCTTCACTGTGCATGCGTTACTGACGTTACGTCACAGTTAACCGCCAAAACAACCGGTGTTAGGTTAAAAGTGTGTCCCCTTTCCAAAGTTTATCCGTCCCGAGGACGGACAGGTTGCCAAATTTTCCGTCCAAGCCGAATTTTTTCGGTAAAATACTGAGAATTACCAGGTAAACGGAAACTCTGTTGATGCATATTATACTGGAAATGGGGAATTCTGTAACTGTGCAGTTGGACTTGGAAAGTGAGAATTGTATCACTCACTTCTCATAGGTATTGGGGAATTACTCAAATTATTAGTGGAAGTACTCTAAGGATAAGAAGACAGGAACAAATTCCTACCATGACCAGAAGTAGTGCTCGTTGACGGCCTGCTTTACAACATTGAAGCAGGCCAAAGGTCGACGTCACTTGCAAGCCTCTTCATGTGTGTCAGTACTTCTGGATCAGTGCTGCTGTAAACCATCACTGTAAAGTGAAAGCTGAGCGTCACCCACTGTGAGCTTGGCAGGATGGAAGATGTTCAGGAAGTGCGCGTTTCCTGTGTCAGGCTTTACCAAGTTCAAGGTCAAAATGGGGTGTAAGAGGGTTGCGACCTTAATGCATGCATGTGTGTGTGATTGTGATTTATTATAACTTATGTAGATTTTTGTGATTCCAGTTCAAGATTACCTCAGCACCTGATGACACAGCTTATGTGTATGGAAAGTGTCATGATTGTTAGTTCCCATCAGTGCATAAATCCATGTTGTGGAAAGAGTGTGCAGCAGATGAGGAAAAACAGATTTGGATTCTTCCAGTCTCAGCCTCTTTTCTTTTTCTTGAATTGTTTTATTCATACTTGTTTTGTTTTTTTGTTTTTGTTTTTAGTTTCTTGTTGAACAAGAAAGCAAATCTAGTCTCCCTTCCATTGTTGCCAGTGGAGGTTTTTGCAGGTCTGCAGAATTAATTGTGGAACTGTTGCAAAAGTTTCATTGGGTTTGTCAAGGTGCTATAAAATGCTGTATTTTCTCTGTTGTCTTTTTTGTTGTTGTTGAAAAGCTGGCTGACTCGCTGAAATCATTAACATTCTTTTAATCAGAAGTTTTTAAGCATGGCTGTTGGTGTGATAATGTGGATTTATGTTTTTATAGAGTTACTTTGAATAGATGTAAAACGGAATTCATTTTCTCAATTTCTGACAAATAAAATGGAAAACAATCTTAGAAAGGCATGCATATAAAGTGAATTCTTTCGCAGTGAAAACTTGTGTCTTCTGTTAAATACCACTCAGAGTTCATGTACAGCAGGTAGCTCATTATTTGCCAGTATCATACCAAAGCCTCTTTCTCACTCAGTTTGACCACATTACTAAATGACATGAAGTGATGAACATCCAAGTCCTACAGAGCTTAAAAAAACAACAACAACAACTGAACAATTACATATGGATCAGTGGTGAGTAGTGTACAGTACAAAAGTTTGATTTTTTTGCTCTTGATTCATTGATCGTTTTTCATGTAGAGTAGAGATATCAGTCTTTATGCAATCACTAGTAATAAATGGTTAGCCAAACAAAGCCCAGTAAAATCAGTTGGAGATCCGTGGAAACTCTGATCTCAGCTCTTCTCAACTTCCGTGTATCACTTTATGCATGTGTGCATACACACACACACACACACACACATGCGTACACACACACACACACACACACACACACACACACACACACACACACACACACACACACACACACACAATTGCATGCTTTCTGGCATGTGCATACTCACATAAACACGCATGCACACATGCGCACATGTGTACACACACACACACACACACACACACACACACACACACACCTTGCTATCCATGCTACGACCATACTTTGGATACAACTGAAGGAAAGGATCTAGGTCCTCAGTCATCAAGTGTTGTTCTCCTCCATGACTGTCACAGGGAGGTATCATGAGTCTGACTCCAGCGGTATAGAGGACTTCGAGGAGATCAGCGCTGTTCGCCGTCCAGGTGGTAGTGGCAGCGAGTACGATTCGGATACAGACCCGGTCTGGACTCCTTTTGACGAGGTAGGAGAATTGTTAGTACTACTAATGATACTGCTAGCAGTGCAGCATAGTTTGTCAGTTTTACTCTGTTCTCTCTGTCTGTTGCTCTGTCTGTCTGTCTCTGTCTCTGTCTCTCTCTGTCTCTCTCTCTCTCTCTCTCTTTCATATGTGTGTGGGTTTTTTGTCCACCTGTGCTCCTTTCTCTTTTTTGAAGTTGTACACACTTAGCAGGAAAAGAGAACAAATATGAAAATGATTGTTAGGGTTTTGTGTTAGAAAAAAAAGGGTTGATTGTTAATCAACTTTATGGCTGGTTTCCCCAACCCTCTTTTTTTTTTTTTTTTTTTTTGTTAACCCTGTGCATGTGTGCGTGTATGTGTGTTTGCGTGCGCGCGCATGAGTGCATGCATGCGTGTGAATATGTAGGAGACTGTGGAGTGATAGGATGCAGGAGTGGAGTGCATTGATTGTGTAGTATTCATGGAAGACAGACACTCAGCATATGTTATCATTACCAAACTCTTCTCATTTTGCTTAGCACCTTTTTTCTTTGCTTTGCAATTTTTAGGGGCGATGGGGGTAGGTTGTGTGGTATAATGGGTATTGGTTTTGTTTGTTTGCCTGATTGCCATCCCTCCCAAATTTTTTCTGGAATTTCCCAAATCTAGAAATTATTCCTGAAAATCAGTGAAATCCTGAATTTAGTGGGAAAAATCCAGAATTTCCACATTTTGTTTTGGAAAGTAGGGTTGTTTTTGAATAAGGATGATAACATATTGTAGAAGAAGGCCCAATGATGTTATGGGGGTGTTTGCAATTGTATGTTTGGAAAGTGTATACATTGTGAACCTGCATTTGTGTACTGAAACACAAGGGGGGGGGGGGGGGGGGGGTAGAAATGCTGCCTGTCAAGCACCAAACGGCCCCCTCTTCAGCCCACCCAGCTCTCATCATCCTCTGAATTGTATTTCCAGAAAGTTGACAGCTATGTGTTTGACTTACTAAATGTAGAACTTCCAAAGTGATGTGACCGCAGACGAAAACTGAGACAAACTTATAAGAAAAAATACTATTCCGCTGGACGAAAGGGACAAACAAATAACAAAACAAAACAAGATGCGTTGCGATCTCTTTGGTCTCCTTCAGGCAAGAGAGACAACATTCAGGACATCGAAAACGAAGAACGAGCAGTCACTCATCTCCTCAAATTGGGCACTAAAAGATTCAACGTCCATGTTGCGCCCAATTTGAGGGTATAAGTGAGCACTCATTCTTCATTTTCATCGTTCTGAATGATATTTATCTTGCCTGAAGAAGACCAAAGACATCGAAACGCGTCGTGTTTTGTCTTGTGATTCGTTTGTGCCTTTCTGAATAGTATTTTTTCTTTCAAGATTGTTATAAAATGCAATACTTGGATTTGGAATGAATCAGTTACTTGTCGCAACAATCACTGCTCAGTTAGTTTCAGTTTCAAACACTACTTCTCCATCTGTGAATCCAAACTTGAGAGGTTATCTTTTTGTCGTACTTCTGCTCGTATGTTAGTACAAGTCAACGATTTCTGTTAATTTTACATGGTTTCTTGTTTGTGTTCAGTTTTAGTCATGGTATATCACCAAACTCTGGGGGGAAATGAACTTGACGAGACAAGATTTGAAGATGTCGGGTTGCACAGAAAATGGACTTGTTTGCTCCAATATGTGGGAAAGAATAAAGAGAATTTTTCACTATTTTTTTCTTCTAGGAAAAAAAGGTTTGTTTTTCTTTCCCTAAAGGATATGAATAGGACTAGGATTGAAAGTAAAAATGATACTGAAATTGCTCTTCTCTTAAATAGATTGACAGACTGAGGGTTAGAGATTCTGACTGATTTGAAATGATAGAGGCTGGAGTGAAAGATACCCACCCGCTTCAGAGAACTTGTTCAGTTCAGCATCCCTGGACTGACCACTGTGCTTTACCAGCCATGATCAGGCAATGAGGAACATAGTCGGTCCCCAGAACAGGATCATTTGGGAAACAATAGCTACAGGCTGTGCTGTTGTTTTCTTTCTTTCTTTCTGGCAGTCTGAATTTCTTGCCTCTTGTTGTACGTCCTGCATATATACTAATATAGCTTAGTAATTTAGCATTTCTCTGTGTGTGCATTTCAGTCCTTATGTCTTACTGCATACGATTGTGTGTGTATTCATTCATTGTTGTCTACTGTAGATTAACCATGTTACAAATGATCAAAACAATCATGCCCTGTTCTGTTCCTCTCCCATCCCCCTGCTTCTCTCCCCTGTTTCTCTTCCGACGAACAGCAGGAGGCCAAACGACCTGCAAGCTTTGCTTTCGACATGGCTACCATGGTGGAACCTAAGTCCAAGAAAGGGAAATCTAAATCAAAGTGAGTTAACTCCCGCTCTCTCTGTACCCCTCCCACCCCTATCTCATTCTCTGATTTTGTGTGTCTTTCTCTAATCACGCACATGAATTCATGCATGCCCTCATGCAAACAACACTTACAGAGACACACATGCACACACACACACACACACACACACACAGACGCATGTGCACGCACACACACACACACACACTACACACGCACGCACGCACGCACGCACGCACGCACGCACACACACACACACACACACACACACACACACACACACACACACACACACACAGGTCAGGATTCATGCTGAGTCAGTAAATAACTTACATTCTGCAAATTCCTCAGGAGCAAGTAGTGAGGTTGTGGGTGTGTTTACTGTATCAATTATTGACTTGACATGAAACCCAGCACTGAACTCGCCTTAGCGTGCACTGTTTCCTCCCATTTCTTTCCACATTGACAAGAACGAAATTCTTATTCCCCACTACTGACAAGAATGAAATTTCTTTCCCCGCAGTTGACAAGAATGAAATTCTTATTCCCAACAATTGACAAGAATGAAATTTTTATTCTCCATAATTGACAAGAATGAAATTTTCATTCCCCACAACTGACAAGAATGAAATTGTTATTCCCCACTAACTCACTGTCCTCATCATCGCCTTTCACATGTTTCATCTCATTGTTCACCATTGACAAGGACGGTGATCCATTTGTCTCTTTCAGGCGTAGTCACAAGAAGCACAGGCATTCAGAGGGATTGGGAGCCGACTCGGTGCCCGAACCTCCAGTCAAGGCAGGGCGCCTGGAAAGTGCCTCCCCGCTCAAATCCAGCACGGGTGGCGGCAGTCGCACCGTGCACACGCTCCCGGCGGAGGACCAGGCCAACAATGTGGTGGATGAAAACTTTCAGGTAAGAAAGGGAGGAATGAACAGAAGGGTGCTTAAAGGTGAAAAGGGGCAGTAGGGTGCTGACAGATAAAAAGGGTAAAGAAGGGTGTTGACAACTAAAAAGAAGGGAAGGTGTAGAAGGCTGAGAAGAAACATAGGTCTGAAAAGGAAAAATGTACTCGGGTCATTACAACAGGGTTCGTACAGTCCTTAAAAGTCCTTCATTTTGAGGGCATACTTTTTAAGGCCTTAAAAGTCCTTAAAAATCAGGCTTTTGCTGAAAGGTCTTTAAAAAGTCCTTAAATTTTGTCACTGCCTATGATTTTGAATAGAGTCTGTGTAAAATCTCGAGTTTGTTTTTAAAAAAAAAAAAAGGGGGGGGGGGGGTTGAAATTGAATTTTAAAAAAAGAAAAAAGAAGTTGGAGTTAAGATCGACAATCTCACCGATGCGTCGTCTGCTATAGGTCAAAACACCAGAGTTGCCGGCCTTCATAGTATGTGAATAAATGTTCCTCCATTTTGAAATTGAGAAGTCAGCATGCCGGTGAAGTGTTTGTTTATAATGGATTGGCTGGAAAAAGACGAGTACAAAGAATGGCTGCAGGCAGACACAGGTGGAGACAGAAGCAAGGCCTTCTGCAGCATTTGCAAGAAGATCATAGACATTAGTACAATGGGAGAATCAGCTGTAAATAGCCATAGAAAAGGAAAAAAAACACTGCAACCTGATGAAGGCTTCATATCCTGCAGTTCGTGTTTCGAGTTTGTTTTTTTTTTAATTCTACAACGAGCGACCAGCCCATCACTTCTAGCAGTTCACCAACCAACAGAACTGCTCCAACTCAGATGTCAGTGAACAGCCTGAGCCCTATTAAAACAGAGGCAATGAAATCTGAAATACTGAGGATTTTAAAAGTAGTGGCAAGTCATTACAGCTTTCGTTCGTGTGAAAGCAGTTCAAATCTGTTCCAGCGAATGTTCTCGGACTGTGCAGTACCAAACAGTTTCAGTGTGGAGAAAGAAAAACTTGCATCCTCTCAGTGTTTTGATGTTTATGCCCCCAGTGTTGTGACGTGTAGCTTTTTAGTTATAAGAGGCATTTTACCCTCAGTGACTTCAAACAAACATGTTTGACAAGAACTGAAACTCTTATGGAAGTCAGGCAAACAAACATTTTTGTCAACTGCAAGATTGGAGAATCTGTTGTGTACAGTGAACATTTTCAAACATTTTTGTCAGTTGATCACAACAAGTGAGAATCCTACTTTGCTCTGCTGTAGTGTAACAAACAAACGTTTGTATCTATATTGATATTAGCAATAACAGCTGAGATTCCTAAAATCTATGCTCACAGGGGATCCATGATGTGAGTATTGAAGAATAACAGCAAATAATTTAATTTGTGTGTGAATTTCATTATTATTTTTCTTAAAATTAACCGTGAAATAAGTTCTTAAATTTAAAAAAAAGGTGCTTCAAAAGTCCTTAAAAAGTCTTTAATTTTTTTGTATGGAAATCTGTATGAACCCTGTACAAGCATGACAGTAGAGGACATGTTTATGGATGGGTGTTTAGGGCCGAAAAGGAAGTACAGGTACCGTACAGGAACGATGGGTGCATAGGGCTAAGGACAGGTGTGTGCCTAAAGTTCAGGTGGAAGTATATGGACGCCTGAGACTACATAAGGAACATGAGTCTTTGGGGCTAACAGGAAATGCAGGCTTACGTCTGAAAAGGAAATAATGGGTGCTTTGGACTCAGAATTTGCAATTATAACTTAAGTTAACAGGGTTCATACAGGTCTTAAAAAGTCTGGAAAAGTCTGGAAATTTGAAGTCCATTTTCCAGGCTCTGGAAAAGTCTGGAAAATCGCACAATGGCTTGGAATAGCCTGAAAATTTAAAGAATCAAGCACAATTGCTTGATATTATGCATGGCTGCTTTCATTTTCAGCATCATTTAGCGCTTATAACGCAAAAAGAAATTATTCTGTGTCCTCAAACGTGATATTTCGTCTCTTGTGCATTTGTGTTTCTAACATCACTTTAAGACATTGCATTATGAACAAAGTCTTGAAAGTGGTGTTGAAAATGCAGGTCTTGGCCTGGGAAAAGTCTGAAATTTTGAGTTGCATTTCCTGTATGAAGCCTGGGGTGGACTCTCAAAATTTGCAGTCATAACTTAAAAGTTAAGAATGCTTTGGACTCTTCCGAATTTGCAGTCATAACTTAAAGTTAAAAATGCTTTGGACTCGCCAAATTTGTAGTCATAACTTAAAAGTTAAGAATGCTTTGGACTCTCCGAATTTGCAGTCATAACTTAAAAAGTTAAGAATGCTTTGGACTCTCCAAATTTGCAGTCATAACTTAAAAGTTAAGAATACTTTGGACTCTCCGAATTTGAGGTCATTACTTGAAAGTTAAGAATACTTTGGACTCTCCGAATTTGCAGTCATAAATTAAAAGCAAAGAATAATCCCTGGTGTCCTTTTCTAGGTGACATTTGAAAAAAAAAAACAAAAACTGTGCAGTATTTCCCATGGCAGAAATGGTGGTGGGTGTGTGATGCCTTGTGTTTGGCTGTGGCTGGCTGGGCCAGGTGGGGCAGTTTGTGCTGGAGAAGAAGGACATGGGCAACTATGAGAGCTACCCCATCTGGCGGCTGGAGCAGGGCCGCATGCTGCGCAAGTTTGAGCTGTGCATGCACAGCGGCCGCATCTGTCACAAAGCTGTGTCCATGGTCAGTTGGCTTTCTTTGTTTTTTGTTTTTTTTTTGGGGGGGGGGGGGGGGGGAGGGAGGGTGGGTGGGGGGGAGAGGGCAGAGGGAGGGTGGGAGTGTGGATAGACATAGGAGATGTTTTTGTTTGTTAGAATCTTCTACGCTCATCAGTCTAGATGATACCCATCTATATACATAATACAGATACTATGAAAGAGAGGTAGAATGACGGATGGATGATCAGACAATTTCATTTACATATATGTATATTTTTATTTACAAATGTGAACAAGTAACAGCAATTCAGTTAAATCATTATAGTTGGGTTTTTTTAACAAACCAAAGAGCAAGTGAGAACATAGTGTGTGTGATTTTCTCAATATTGATAAATGGCTTGACATGTTCCATATTTGTAAGATGTTAGTGCATTGGAGACAGTGGGGGAACAAACTCAGTCCAACGGCCAAATTTTGTTGATCCCCAAACTAATTTTTAGTTTTGTATGTTGCATTTAATATCTGGGTATTTAATGAGTATATGTAAAGTATGTTAGTTGGCTTAAGTGAAAAAAAATTATTGAAAAGTATTCGCATGTTGGAACAGAGATGGAACTGCTTTGAGCTGTTGCCCCTGTTGATGATCAATGTGATGTTGCTTAGTGGCAGTACTAGTGCTTTGAGCTGTTGCCCCTGTTGATGATCAATGTGATGTTGCTTTGTGGCAGTACTAGTGCTTTGAGCTGTTGCCCCTGTTGATGATCAGTGTGATGTTGCTTTGTGGCAGTACTAGTGCTTTGAGCTGTTGCCCCTGTTGATGATCAATGTGATGTTGCTTAGTGGCAGTACTAGTGCTTTGAGCTGTTGCCCCTGTTGATGATCAGTGTGATGTTGCTTTGTGGCAGTACTAGTGCTTTGAGCTGTTGCCCCTGTTGATGATCAATGTGATGTTGCTTTGTGGCAGTACTAGTGCTTTGAGCTGTTGCCCCTGTTGATGATCAGTGTGATGTTGTTTTGTGGCAGTACTCGACCTGGGTGCCGTCCATGCAGGTGGCCTACCTGCCCATTCAGGTGACCATGGTGAGCAACAAGGCCAATGTGGAGGTGGTGGAGGTCATGGAGCAGTACCGCCCCACGCCACCCAGTGACGGCAGGTAACACACACTTCACTCCCTTTTTTTGTGTGTTTTTTTTCACTCTTTATTTGTGTGTGTAGTTTTTTTTGTTTATTTTCTGCTATTGCTTAACAAACTTGAATGCACATTCTTTAAATAGACCCAAGTCGGGGTACGTTTGTGGCTCGCCAGGATTCTCCTGACAGCGTTTCTGAAAGGAAGAGTAAGAGCATGGCCACTACCAGGTACACCCACAAGGGTCAAGCTGGAGACAGCCAGGGCAGCGTTCATCAGTGCATTTTCCCCCTGGAGATGGTAGTCTTTAGGGCCCAGGACAGTGAGCCATGTCCAGCTGAGGGAACATTCTGGGGATTTCTGAGACATATGCACCCTCTCAAGTAAATGCTAGGCCATTTGCTGAGCGTTCGTTTGGAGGAGAGGGTTGCATGCCAGAAGAATGGGTAGTATGAGGGCTGCATTAGAAACTGAAAAATATCAGTATTTAAACCATTGTTCTTATGCCTTCCATGTCCATTTGGATTAGTCCATGGTGTTTTCAAAAGTCACAGCAAGGGTTATGTAAGTGAACAGCCCTGCAGCTTATGCAGGTCTCTGACTGTGCCTGCTGCTGCTGCTTCTTTTCTTCCTTTGTGGGTGGGATCCAAGTTCTGATTGCAGACCTTGATCCATTTGATCAGATGATCTGGCTTTAACCCGTTCCCTGCCTGGAACGAGTAACGCTCATCCAGAAAACCGAAAAGTGCTACACCCCCAGACGAGAGTGTCTCGCCGTAACTTCGTAACAGAAAGCAGAAAAATCTACTTGGGAGACGACCCTCTAAAATGTTCTCACCTCTTCTACTGGTGTCGAGGAACGACCCCTTTCCCTTCACGCGAGCAGCCAGCTGACCACATGTTATGCAAATTGCGAGTTGAGAGGTTACAGCTGATAAGCATATTCAAGATGGCAGCTCACCCTAGCACTTCGTCGACGCCTCCCGTTTTCAAGCGTTACACTGCGCTTGATGTTTTAGATGATGATCAAAATGATACAGAAAGTCGTGGAAAAGACCTTTGACGATCGGATCCTGATACTAGCGATGAGGAGGAGACGAATGGGAATCAGCACCATTCACTTTTATCGGAGATACATGCTGGTGATGACGTGGCTTCATTGTTAGTTGCACATGACAGCAGTGAATACAACGCCGCGAGCGAGGGTGATGAAGTGGAAATAGCCGAACCCGTGCCATCAGCGAGCACTGCACGCCCTCCTGTCATGACTGTAGAGGGTCGTGGACATGGTAGGGGCACAGGACGACGGCGACGGTCCCGTGGAAGCGGCCGGGGGCTAGTATGGGGCGTGGTCAGTCCCAGCCTTGGTGGTGTTTTCACTGGGAATACTGGTGTGGAAGTCAGCTGTGCCCATTTTAGGCTGCACAGAGCTCCAGTCTTCAGTTCCTTCATGACCAGAAACTGGATTCAGGCAAGTAGCTCTATTTTTTTCTTTTTTTTTCTTTTTTCTTTGTTACTACTTGATTCTTCATTCCTCCACTATTTATTTTCTGTATTTCTCTTCTTTGCCATATTTCCTACTGAAATCACATACTTATGGCAAATAATGACTGTATGGATAGGTGGGACTGGGTGTGTGTGTGTGTGTGTGTGTGTGTGTGTGTGTGTGTGTTTGTGCGTGTGTGTGTGTGTGTGTGTGTGTGTGTGTGTGTGTGTGTGCCTAAGCATTGTTTATTTCTGTATGCAAGTTTTCCAGATAAATTTGTTCATTTTGTAAAGCACAGAAGCACTCATCCACAACAGCATTTTTTTTTTCGTGCCATTGTGGTGTTTTTACATTCATGTGTGTGTGATACTGTTGGTGCGTGTTTGTGCATATGTGTACATGTGTGCGTGTGTGTGTGTGTGTGTGTGTGTGTAGGCTGTTTGTGTGTGTGTGTGTGTGTGGGGGGGAGGGGGGGGTAAACTGTGTGTGTGTGTGCCCAATTGTGGGTCTGCTTACTCTGTGTGTGTGTGTGTGTGTGTGTGTGTGTGTGTGTGTGTGTGCGCCGAATTGTGGGTCTGCTTACTTATCTTGAAACTTTTATTCTGTATTTCAGATTCTTCTTCAGTTTCTGCATTTCAACACTAATGCAGCCTTGCCAGTCAAAGGTGATCCAGGGTACAACTGGCTCTACAAGATCCAACCCATTCTGGATCATCTGCATGAAAAGTTCCGGGCAGTTAGTGTTTTCTCAAGTGTGCGTGTGTTCATGATTTTGTCAATGCTGTGACCAGACTGAGTGCCATCAGTGAAAGAAAACCAAGTGGTGAATCTCAGTGTGTGTTTCTTTGAACCATGATGTGGACAGACATAAAAAAAGAGCACCATCCCCTAAAATTATGAAGCAGGGAATGCGGACAACCTGAGGATTATGTCCAAGACTTCGTACGGCAAGTGATGGATTCCTACATACAACAGCCTGGCAGTAATATAAGTATTTGTGTAAAAACTAACACAGTTCCTACAGTGTTTTGTGTAATAACAAATGCATGCAATGTGTGTGTGTTTTCCTTTTTTTTTCTTTTCAACAGACAATTGTTTATTTTTTCCTTCAGACTTTTTTTTTCCATGGTTGTCATTTTGAAGATTTACCGATAAGTATTATACTATAACAATTAGGACCATACTGTATACTTACAGTGATGCTGAGTAAACACTAGAAGAAGTTTTTGTCACTGTTTTACAGGTTTTATGTAATGTAAGATGTATATGTGTGCAGAAACTGTTCTTTTTTTGTAAAACAACCATTGATACATCCCTGTCCATCCCCTAATGGCCAACAAAACTAGATTATATTATATAGCATCATAGCTTGGGGTAAAAGGAAAGAGAAGCCATAAAATCTAAGTCATATGTCAACAAATAGATACACAGTGATTGAGGTATTGAACCTACCCCAAATAGTAAAATTATGCCCCTTTCTAGTAGAATTGGGGTACCCCAAGTAACATACAGATTGTTACACAGGGGGACATTTATTGACAACAATATGAATCCCAGGTGTTTGTAATGTTGTTGAGCAAACACCAAAAGGTATTTTTGCTGTGTTTAGTGTGCTTTTATGAGCTGAATTCTTCAGAAACTCTCAAATTGAAAACAAAACAAAAACTGTTTTATCATATGTTACTAGTGTGAACCATTATCATCACCAAAAAATTAAATTAGAATGATGTGAAATTGTAAACAAGGGTATAAGGAAATAATTCACAAAACATCTAACAAATAACTCAATAAATGGATGAGTAATGTACATGTTAGTGATCATACCGTGAAAAGCATGATTATGCCCCTTTTTACCTAAAAGATAGTACCCCCAATTATGAGCAGATTATCATCAAGAACAACATTCCTTGGGATTTATATGACTGTCAGTGTTAGTTCTGATGTTGAATAATTAGTCACACCACTTTTTCATTGTTTTCACTGATTTTATATGATGCAGTTTGTTTTTGTATACTTGAAAACTGTTCTTTTTGTAAAACCACCAATATATATATCCCTGTCCATCCCCTAATGGCCAACAAAATTAGATTATTGTTATATAACATCATAGCTTGGGATATAGGGAAAGAGAAGCCAGAAATTCTAAGTCATATATCAACAAATGAATAAGCAGTTATTGAGGTACTGAACCTACCCCAAATAGTAAAATTATGCCCCTTTCTAGTAGAATTGGGGTACCCCAAGTAACATACAGATTGGTACACAGAGGGACATTTACTGACAACAATATGAATCCCAGGTGTTTGTAATGTTGTTGAGCAAGCACCAAAAGGTATTGCTGCTGTGTTTAGTTGGCTTTTATGTGCAGAATTTTTCTAAAACTATCAAATTGAAATCAAAACAAAAACTGTTTTATCACATGTTACTAGTGTGAACCATTATCATCACCAAAAATCAAGTTAGAATGATGTGAAATTGTAGACAAGGGTATAAAGAAGTAATTCACAAAACATCTAACAAATAACTCAATAAATGGATGAGTAATGTACATGTTAGTGATCATACCATGAAAAGCATGATTATGCCCCTTTTTACCTAAAAAATAGCACCCCCAATTATGAGCAGATTATCATCAAGAACAACATTCCCTGGGATTTATATGACTGTCAGTGTTAGTTCTGATGTTGAATAATTAGTCACATCACTTTTTCAGTGTTTTGACTCATTTCATTTGGCACAATGTGTTTGTGTATACTCAAAAACTGTTATTTTTGGTAAAATTTTTATAATTATGTCACTTTTTGCTACACTAATTATCAACATAATCAAGTCATTTTGACAGGACATTACAGAGCAATGCATAACAACAAAACATGCCAAAAATCTGAAAGATTTGTCAAGAAATAAGTGAGCAGTAACCATTTTACTGAACCTACCCCAAAAAGCAAAATTTTACCTTGGCACACAGCTATTCAAATGTGCTATTATACTGTGGCAGTGAAGGGGTTAAGATGTTTGGGCTGGTCTTATCACAACGGAAGAAGGCCAATGTACCTAAGAGTGCTGAAAATCCACATGAACCCCTTCGCTGCTATCATATTTTGCTAAGTCCCATGCTAAGAAATTTTTTAGAAAAACACAAAAATCACGCCTATGATTTTCATTTGCTTATAATTCAGAAGATATTGAAGGTAACTACATAAAAGTATATATCAAATGAAAGGAAATTGAATGAAGAATCTGTTTGTAACAATAACGTAATGGAATGATATGCTAGAATGACACATGAACTCCTTGAAATGCAATATAAAAAAATGAAAAAAAATCAATCATGATGTTATTAGGTGATGCTGGAGCTCACAGCAGTTCATAGCACATTTTGTATTGAAGATTTACAGTGTACAATGATCCAGGAAGCAGTGTCCAGCCACAACATAGCACATTCTAGCCACACAAAGAATGAAAGGCGTTTATCTCCCAGTTTCTGTCGCCTGTAGAATTCAGAAAAACGCAAAAATCACGCCTATGACTTTCATTTGCTTATAGTTCAGAAAATATTGAAGATAGCTACATAAAAGTTATATCAAATGAAAGGAAAATGAATGAAAAATCTGTTTGTAACAAAAATGTAATAAAATGGTATGCCAGAATGTCACATGAACTCCTTGAAACGCAATATAAAGAAATGAAGATGTCAATCATGATATAATCAGATGATGCTGACCTCACAGCAGTTTATAGCACGCTTTGTGTTGGAGTTATAGAGTGTACAAAGACCCATGAAGCAGTGTCCAGCCACACCATAGCACAGCCTAGCTACACAAAGAATGAAAGGTGTGTATCTCCCAGTTTCTATCGCCAGTAGAAACACTGAGTGTGATAGTTCCAGAAGCAGTCTTCCAAACACAATCCTGGTTTGCTGGGGCAGTCTGGGCAGTAATACCTGGTGTCTTTCCTCTGCCCTTTCTTCCAGCAGACACGGCACCTCTTTGATGGCTGCACTTTATTTTGGGTAGGGGGCAGCACACTGATGAAGTGTCGAGCACACAACCTGACAGCATGGTCCTCAGCATTAGCTGGATCTTTTGTCGCCAAAAATCATCTCATTGATGACTTCTTTCTGGAAGTCAAGGAAGGAGCTGCTATTTCCATCCTTCCTGAACAAAATGTGTGCATTCAGCATGGCAATTGTGTTGCTATGTACTCTTCTGCGTACTTGTTAGTCTGAATCCTGAAATGTTGGATCAGGTCACTGATGTATAAATTGAAATAATCAGCAGCAGTAAAGTTGGTGGTGTCCACCTGAATCCCTTCATTAGCAGTAAAATCAGGGATGTCAGGTTCAAAATTGTCGGGCACAATCCAGACACACTGATCCTGGCGCCCACCCCGTCGATGACCAGACTGCCGTCCTCTATCTCGAGCACCACCACCTCTTCCTCTCCATCCTCTTCCTCTTGCTCCCCTTCCTCTTTCAGCAGGCCCAGCAACAGCAGGTCCAGCACCAGCAGGTCCAGGCTGAACATCATCTCCATGCTGCATCAGCCTAGCTGTAACATATTGAAAGCAAGAGTTCAATTTTCCACAGAAATATTTCATGAAATAAAAAGAAAATGTACCACACACACACACACACACACACACACACACACACACACACACACACACACACAAATACACACATAAATACACACACACACACACACACACACACACACACACACACACACACACACACGAGCGTAAACAAGCCACGCCCCCTTCTGTTAGTCCAACAAAACTCAAATAAACAGCACATAAAATCACTTCAAAATGAAAACAAATTTTTGTATCTACTCTTGCTTTCACTAGTTTCAGTTCATGAAAATATTCACAAACACATACACATTATAAGCGAACAAACATACACAAACTGAAATTGGGTCATTAGCATGCCATGCCCCCTTTCATTTTCAACAAACAATCCAGTGAGTTATGCTTTTGAACTAGTACTTCACTGCAACATTGTTTAGATCAGTATTATTTATCACCGTGTGCTTTCAGTTTTCTAGAAAAAGTATCATCAACACACACACACACACACACACACACACACACACACACATTTCCCCCTACTCCCACCCTGCCCCTCACACGGACACACACAGGCCATAGGGAAGAGCTGGGCACACATCGATAAGAAACACTTATAAACCACAAACAAACCAAACACACGCAGCGTGAGTGAGAGCGAGCGTGCGAGCGACTGACACTGGCACATGAGCCCAATGCCTTGAAAGTCAGTCAAGCACACTGGTCGTTGATGACTGGCTCGCTCGCTGACACGGTCCCGGTCAACGGTACAGACATACAATACACACACTTGGTTGTTCTATTCATAATTATACTGAGAAGAAAAGCAACACCATTATGTTATAAAATTGAATGAATCTCTCAAATACACTCACCTGCGTCTTGAATTATTGGATCTCCATGCTCTGAGTCTGACTCGGACGACGAGTCATTCAACAAAGCTGCTTCCACTTCCAGATCAAACTCTGGGTCGTTAGCATCAACTTCACGAAGTTCGATGCCAGCTGGATCAAAATCTTCATCTCCACTATCTTCATCTTGGTAAATTTCGTCAATAACCACAGCAACTGTATAGCTTCGTCGTGGGGCAGCCATGGCTTCGAATGCTGAAAGTACGACTTCACAGTACCTTACTGATCGATCATCATAAATTATGTAAATGAACCAATTATCTTGAACAAATGGTACACCAAAAGCAAAGAGTGGTCAAGGGAGCTTATCAAATCATAAATAAAGGGATTTTCGGCAATGCTGGACGAAACAGAAAGAGTGTTGAATCATGACGAACAGCGTTCGTCAACTACGCATTGCAGACGGCACTTTTCATGACGAACGCCGTACGTCAACAGGGCAGTGAAGAGGTTAAAAAAAAACAAAAAAACATGAACTTATAGTTGCACACAAATACACTCTCCAGTAGTTATCAGGAGCGAAGTGGTTATCAACAAAAGCAAGCTGCCAGGGGCACACCTGACCCCGTGTGGTCAAACAGGACACCTGAAGAAATGAGGGTATTTCTGTCTGTGTTGATGGTGATGGGGATAAAGTGTCTGCCACGGTCATGGTGTTGCTGGCAGACTGACACCCGCTTCACTGACCCCTGGATCATAGGAGCTGATTCTGTCACTATCACGACCAGAGTATGACTCAACAGTAATGCAGCTTTTTAAAATCAGTTTCCTTGTGTGTGTGTGTGCACTCCTGTATTTTGTAACGGCAGTAGTGGCTTTTAACACTTAGCATAACGCTTTACACATTGTCATTTATTGCACAGCTATAGAGACTTTATATATACATAGATGGAGACATAAATGGGACACAATTGCATGAAAACAATGTGAAACTGTGGTTGGAACTATATGACATTTTTCACATGTGACAGTTGACAATAGTTATGTGACATTCATTGGATTACCTGTACGGAATATACAGGTGGACAGAGGATGGACCATGCCAGATGGGCCCCAGCTTTCACTGTACAAATGTGCATGTCGATGAGAAAACAGTGTGTTGGTGTGCTGTAGTAGTATTGTCCCCAATTGGTGACATTTGGGTGACAGAGACATGACGTTTTGCTCTGAAAAAGACCAAGTACAGTTCACAGTACAGAATAAACCCTCATGACCACACCTGGAAAATTTCATAACTCTAGAGGTTTATTTTTGGTTATGGTGACGTATGAACCGCACATACACATTTCAAGGCTTAACTTACAAAAAGGATCTAAAATCTAGGGGAAGCTTTGCCTCAGAGAATTCGAATGCAAGAGGGTTAAAATTAAGAATTTAGGTAAATATTTCTTCAGAAGTGTGAAAACTATGCAGAAAAAGGTAAATGCACTTTTCATTAATGAAAACATAAAAATCAAAAATTGCTTTTGCGTTGACTCAATGTTGTGAAGCAGTAGTTATATGCAGTGCCTTTCCTTGCCTTTTTCTTTCTTTTGAGGATTGAACCAATCTGGCATCGCATTTTAACCTGAGCTGGGAACATGGATACCATGGATGGCAGATATAGTAGGTTTTCCCCCCAGACTCCACTCAAATTCCAGAAAATGTTAATTGCTGATACTAGTGAAAGAGGTGGAGCAGAGATTTGAAAGGTATTCTTAAATGTGGAACACAGCGCAGTTATACCTGGACTGCACATCACAAAATACTATCGATATTTGTCTAGCCATGGGGACAACTGATCAAGTAGACTGGGGCTGATATGTTTGCAGTGTAAATGACATGTGGTTAGTGGATGCTTTCTGTACAGAGAAACGGTGAACTAGAGCCTTTGGGGCCTGTGTACAGCAGCGTAGGCATGACAGTGGGAAAAAAGAAAAAAAAGGATGAACCATAGCAGTAAGTGTGGTCTCGACTTTTCATCTCCCTCGAACTCTACCAGTAATGCCAAGTGCCCTGTGGATGTTGACAGCCTGGAGAACCAGTTTGAGAACGACCCCCTGGTGGATCCCTTCAACGTCTTCCTGCAGACCTTCCTCAGCCAGTCTCTGGAGCCCAGCTTCCTGGAAGCCATCAGGAAGTCGCAAGGTTGGTGACACATGTGGGGACATACACAGGCACACTGGAGAGGCTTTCCATGCTTGATGTGGGAAAGAACGTTTAATAGCCGTAGTAATAAAGAGTTATGCATTGCATGTCCCATAACCAGGGCAGCATTATGTGGCTGTCACTTTAGTGTACTATGGTAATATAGAGGTAAGAAGGTTTTACAGCTACTGGTTTGCTGAAGAATGAACAGAAGAGTGTGGGACCTGGTGCCTTGAGATGGTAAAAGTCTGATTGACAGACGAGGCAGAATGGCCTGATGTACTGTGTCCTCCGTGACATTTGGACGGAGTTGACCAATCGGTCATGGTTGCTATGGTTCAAGTTGACGAGTCTACTTATTTGCCAAGTTAAATATTATGATGAAGAGCCACACACAGAAAGTCAGGCTTCCGTTCTTTGCTATCGTATTGAGGTCATAGCAATGGTTGCTGAGGATCATTCATTCAGATTTAATAATGATAGAATTATTCAGATCATTTTTCAGAAATTGGGGGTGGGGGGGGAGTTGTATGCTGGAGAGACATTGGGGACTGTACACGTGGGATTCAGTAGCTTTCACTCCCTCTCACACTAGCAGGAATGCTGAATCTGTAGCAGATGTCAAGCCAGTAGGATAGAAAATTGGATTTGGTGACATCATGAAAAAGCTGTTTCCTGCTTTTTATTGAGCTTTGTGGAAATGTGAAAATATGCAGGCGTCAAAAGGTGACTGGAAGTTACTGGTGAAAAAAAAATTGGTGTTGGCTCACGTTTAATAGCATGAGTGAAAGTAGCTCTATAGTGCTCTGGAATTAAAATGAAAATTTTGATCAGAGGAGAGGGGAGGGGGGCTTTAGGAACAGCAATCTCAGCATCTGGAACAGTGTTCTAGTGGTGAAAGAAAAAAAAAAGTCCAACCAGGTATTGGACAAAAATGATGTCAACTGGCCTGGATCTTGTTGCTTGATGTTATGAGGATGATACAGTTTAGAACTGCTTCAAAACAATTCTATCTGGCCATCAATATGCCTTTGAAAGTGAAAAATAGTGAATCTAGGTTGCATCTTTGGGAAACAACAGGTTGGGAAACTACAATCCACCACACGAGGCTCAGTGCAAACTGGAAATCTAGCATTTCAGAGGTGTCACATTGAAAGTTGTGCCACATTTCATTACTGTGCCTCGAGATCTACTGTCAAACTATGACAGACACACCTTTCAGCACAGATGTTTCTGTAGTAGATCTACTGTCAAACTATGACAGACACACCTTTCAGCACAGATGTTTCTGTAGTAGATCTACTGTCAAACTATGACAGACACACCTTTCAGCACAGATGTTTCTGTAGTAGATCTACTGTCAAACTATGACAGACACACCTTTCAGCACAGATGTTTCTGTAGTAGATCTACTGTCAAACTATGACAGACACACCTTTCAGCACAGATGTTTCTGTAGTAGATCTACTGTCAAACTATGACAGACACACCTTTCAGCACAGATGTTTCTGTAGTAGATCTACTGTCAAACTATGACAGACACACCTTTCAGCACAGATGTTTCTGTAGTAGATCTACTGTCAAACTATGACAGATGTACCTTTCAGCACAGATGTTCTGTAGTAGATCTACTGTCAAACTGTGACAGATATACCTTTCAGCACAGATGTTTCTGTAGTAGATCTACTGTCAAACTATGATAGATATACAATTCAGCACAGATAGTTCTGTAGTAGATCTACTGTCAAACTGTGATACAGATACCTTTCAGCACAGATGTTTCTGTAGTAGATCTACTGTCAAATTATGACAGATGTACAATTCAGCACAGATAGTTCTGTAGTAGATCTACTGTCAAAACTATAATACATATACCTTTCAGCACAGATGTTTCTGTAGTAGATCTACTGTCAAACTATGACAGATGTACAATTCAGCACAGATAGTTCTGTAGTAGATCTACTGTCAAACTATGATACATATACCTTTCAGCACAGATGTTTCTGTAGTAGATCTACTGTCAAACTATGATACATATACCTTTCAGCACAGATGTTTCTGTAGTAGATCTACTGTCAAACTGTGACAGATGTACCTTTCACACAGATGTTTCTGTAGTAGATCTACTGTCAAACTATGACAGATGTATCTTTCAGCACAGATGTTTCTGTAGTAGATCTACTGTCAAACTATGACAGATGTATCTTTCAGCACAGATGTTTCTGTAGTAGATCTACTGTCAAACTATGACAGATGTACCTTTCAGCACAGATGTTTCTGTAGTAGATCTACTGTCAAACTATGACAGATGTACCTTTCAGCACAGATGTTCTGTAGTAGATCTACTGTCAAACTATGACAGATGTACATTTCACACAGATGTTTCTGTAGTAGATCTACTGTCAAACTATGACAGATGTACCTTTCACACAGATGTTTCTGTAGTAGATCTACTGTCAAACTATGACAGATGTACCTTTCAGCACAAATGTTTCTGTAGCAGAAAGCTTCATCATGACTGAGTGACGAGGAGCTTTACTGACAGAAGAAAAAAAACACTGTGATCACCTTCAAATCTGGAGCAGAAAAGTTTAAGTTTAACTGGTGATGTGACTGCCTGCCTTGGTGCATTTTCTGTTGAAAGACGCTCCACTCTACCTCTGTTGGTGCGTTTTCTGTTGAAAGACACTCCACTCTACCTCTGTTGGTGCGTTGTCTGTGTTGAAAGACACTCCACCCTACCTCTGTTGGTGCGTTTTCTGTTGAAAGACGCTCCACTCTACCTCTATTGGTGCGTTGTTTGTTGAAAGACACTCCACCCTACCTCTGTTGGTGCGTTGTCTGTTGAAAGACACTCCACCCTACCTCTGTTGGTGCGTTGTCTGTTGAAAGACACTCCACCCTACCTCTGTTGAGCGTTGTCTGTTGAAAGACACTCCACCCTACCTCTGTTGAGCGTTGTCTGTTGAAAGACACTCCACCCTACCTCTGTTGAGCGTTGTCTGTTGAAAGACACTCCACCCTACCTCTGTTGAGCGTTGTCTGTTGAAAGACACTCCACCCTACCTCTGTTGAGCGTTGTCTGTTGAAAGACACTCCACCCTACCTCTGTTGAGCGTTGTCTGTTGAAATTCGAAAGACACTCCACCCTACCTCTGTTGGTGCATTGTCTGTTGAAAGACACTCCACCCTACCTCTGTTGGTGCATTGTCTGTTGAAAGACACTCCACCCTACCTCTGTTGAGCGTTGTCTGTTGAAAGACACTCCACCCTACCTCTGGTGCATTGTCTGTTGAAAGACACTCCACCCTACCTCTGTTGGTGCATTGTCTGTTGAAAGACACTCCACCCTACCTCTGTTGAGCGTTGTCTGTTGAAAGACACTCCACCCTACCTCTGTTGAGCGTTGTCTGTTGAAAGACACTCCACCCTACCTCTGTTGGTGCATTGTCTGTTGAAAGACACTCCACCCAACCTCTGTTGAGCGTTGTCTGTTGAAAGACACTCCACCCTACCTCTGTTGAGCGTTGTCTGTTGAAAGACACTCCACCCTACCTCTGTTGAGCGTTGTCTGTTGAAAGACACTCCACCCTACCTCTGTTGAGCGTTGTCTGTTGAAAGACACTCCACCCTACCTCTGTTGAGCGTTGTCTGTTGAAAGACACTCCACCCTACCTCTGTTGGTGCATTGTCTGTTGAAAGGCACTCCACCCAACCTCTGTTGGTGCATTGTCTGTTGAAAGACACTCCACCTACCTCTGTGAGCTGTCTGTTGAAAGACACTCCACCCTACTTGTTGAGCGTTGTCTGTTGAAAGACACTCCACCCTACCTCTGTTGAGCGTTGTCTGTTGAAAGACACTCCACCCTACCTCTGTTGAGCGTTGTCTGTTGAAAGACACTCCACCCTACCTCTGTTGAGCGTTGTCTGTTGAAAGACACTCCACCCTACCTCTGTTGAGCGTCCGTTTCTTCTGAGGTCTCCCTCTCTCTCCATTCCCTCCCACCCTCTTTCCCCCTCCTCCTTTCCTTCGCCCTACCTCTCTCTCTCTCCCCCCCCCTCTCTCTCTCTCTGTCTCTCTCTCTCCTTTTTTTGAAATTCAAGAGTGATAAGAGTGAATCAAGAAATTCAATTTTCAAATTGAGAAATCCAGTTTCCTCTGATCAGTTTCAGGACTTTGAAGATTTTCAGCCTGTTTTCTCATCCAACAAGTCTGTATGCTGAAGGTTGGAAGTGTTTACATGAGTTGTTTATGATTTGTTTGCCACATTATGCATTTAGATGGTGCTTGAAAAGCATGTGTAGAAGGTTAGAACGATGGCTTTAGTACTTTATGACTGGAAGCAGCTTTTCAGGAATTGGTATGTCCACAGCAGATGGAAATGCACAGGGTCAGGAATGGGGAGATTTGGTCACCGTTACCCCTGTAAAAGTAAAAAAAGAAAAAAAAATCTCTGGCAAATATGTGAATGTACATCTCCATCAGAGATGATCCGGTGGAGTGAACAGAATGTCTGATTTTTGCCTTTGTGAAGAGGAGGTGCTTTCCATGTGTGTTGGTTAGGTCATTATCCACTTGGTGGTTTTGTTATGTTAACACTGTATGTACAGAATCTGGAAGGTCAGGTCTAACCAGTGTAAATTAGTTGCTTGATTTTGGACTTTCCAGTGCCCCCTCCACAGCTCAATTTGCTCGACTCTGTTGTGTACAACAAAAATAAGATCCTTCTTGAACATGTTCAAAAATTACTGAGAGAGTTGGATTTTCCGAAAACGGTAGCAAAAAAGGAAAAAAAAAAGGCAAAGGATAAGCTTTGAGGAGATAAAGTCCATTGGTTGAGAGCTACGATGAATTGTACATCAGTTGCATGGGATGTCTTATGATGTTGTTTAAACACAAGGTGATGGGTTTTCAGACGTCTTCTATATGACCCCCATGGAGAAAATTGACAAGAAGATTGCGGACAAGCTGGAGGACATTGACAGACTGGTGCAATGGAAACACAACTTCAGGGTGGGTACCTTCTCAGCTTTGATCATTTTCTCTGTCTGTCTCCTCTCTCCTCCCTCTCTCCCTCTCTCTCCCTCCCTCCCTCCCTCCCCCCTCTCTCTCTCTCCCTTGCTCTACATGTATTTCTTTTTGACTCTCTATCTTCCCATCTTAATATAATCTTTGATTTCCTTTACTCCAGGACTTCGCTTTTTTTTTTTTTTTTTTTTTTTTGATCAACGTATTAACCTTCATTGTCCTGTATTTCGTATGACAGAAGTCGCCTAGACTACTAAGTTTATATTGGAATTTGCTGCCCGAATTGGGTTACCGACTTTAAAAAATTGTTAAAATAAACTAATGGATAAAAAGACTTCAAATTTTCAGCAAAAATCTATGGAAAGCTGAACTTTGGTTTGCACTTGTTATTTTAGGGGGATGTGAAAATATTTTTACGGCTCAACACTCACACACCTGATTTTACCTGGAAAACACACCTACGTCACTGAAATAGGTGATAGACAGGCAATACAACACCCATCAACTTTATAACACCTACCTTTTTGGTGGCAAGTGGTCAGGTTCACCATCTGAAAAGAACTGATGGGTGTTGTGAGGTGTTAGTAGTTACACAGGTAGCTAGGAATATACGTGAAATTTTTGTGACGCTTTTAAGTCACATAGCAGTTACATAGCAGGAAAAAAATAAAATAAAAAAAATAACAGGTCAAAATCATACCATATTTACTGAAAATGTATTGGAGTGCATGCTTTTTGATCTGCATGAGTTAGTTGTGTTTATGAGAAAAAGAATTCCTATGACTGATAATATTTCTAACTATATGCAGGTGTTAGTAGGAAGGAAGAGAGGCAGGCATCACAACACAAAACAACACTCAAATATTTTTGTTGTACTCACCATATGGTTCCAGATGTAATGAATTATATAATCCAAATGTGATCACACACAAACAACACAGTCACTGGAAATATCCTTGCATTTGATCACTTTTGTCACACACAGATCACTGACATGAAATTTTCTTTCCGTTGTGCACTTTTCTTACATGCAGAAACTCCAGTACTTTTGGTTTCCCTGACCATGAGATGGAATGCGTCCGAAGGAAAAACAAGTAAAAAATAATCAAAAGATGTTCGAAGATTCACTTGTGGACGTGGGGGGCCCCTGTATGCATCAAACACACGAACGTAAGTCTGAAAGTCGTCATTTGACCACTGCGATGACTATGCACATCCACCGACATCGGTAGCACCTGCGTCACCTGCGTCGCCTATGTCCGAGTCACTGTCACTACTCGCATTCACTCCTTCTGCAACTTCATAGTCACTGTCGCTGTCTACAGAGTCAAGATCAATGTCCGATTGATTCCAGTCATCATTTTCTGTGAACATCTGGTCCACAGTCAAGCTCCTGTCACTGTCAGAGTGCGACATTTTGATCGTAGTCGGAAGTCGATGGGATGACAAAAAAAAATCGATTAAAAATCAAAAAAGCCACAAACCGCTTTCACAAATGGCGCTTAGAAAGGTAGGAAAGACCCGGATAACGACCGGTTTGTCTTATTACTGTGGTCAACCCAAATAAGGGAGGCACACCGAGACAATCAGCCTACTGAGGAACGGGCGGTACAGGGCGGATCAGGAGCCTGACGGGTCGGGCGGAAAAGGGCGGAACGGGGATAGAAAGGTTAAGAGACAAAACTCTAACCAGTTCTGTTCATAGGAATTTTTTCTTTATACCGATTTTGGATCTCAGTTTTAGATTACTATTTGCTTTAATATTTTATTTATTCTGAAAAAAAAGAGCGAAAGTGAAGGAGGAAAACAGGGGATGGGGAGAAAGCAGTTACGTGTTATAGACCACCTGTTCGAATTTGAGTACAGAGTTTCCAAACAAGTGAAAAGGGTTTTTTTTTTTTTCATCTGTTGTAATTTTTTTAAATGCTAGTTTAACTCTCTTGACAAGCAAGCGCCCGCTAGCGCCCAACCGGAAATCACACAGCCAAAAGGCTGAGCGCCTGCCAGCGCCCAGTAAAACACGTGGCAACAATGGGCGCCGCCATGTTTCTCATAGAAAAGGAAGTCTCGCGAGAACATGACTTCCTTCTTCCTGTGGCCATTTACTTCCGTTTGCAAAAAACCACGAGTCGATTCATGCCGTAGTTCTCGAGTTATGAATTTTTAAAGTTTTGTGGTCGAAATGCTGTTTTTCACCATGGCTAACCTTGATTTCTGCCGTTCTATAATGAGATTTAGTGGTGAAGATACTGTGATTTGTGGGATTTACGGCATAAGACTTAGTGAAAGTGCTGGGTAATGAAGCTTACAGTGACCTAGGTTTCAACTGGGATGAGGTTCCAGGTATGATAAACAATGATTCGGAAGAACGTTCTGAAGAAGAAGATTTTTTTCCCCCTGAGTAAATGGCTCATGTGACATTCTTCAAACTTATGATATAGCAACATATATATTCGTAGGAATTTTTAAAATTATTTTCATATCACTATTTCCTTTCCTCTCTTTTAAATTAATTTTTAAATTGGGTAACCATGTTCAAATTACGGAGTTACTTATCTTGCCGATGGTTTTCGGCGTAACTAAGCTCATGTAAGTGCATACTGAAGAGGGTTAAGGTCATTGTTTAAGACAGTCTTTTAAATAAGAAAAAAAAAGAATTCTAAGAAATTTTTTTGTGTTAATCCTAAGACCTAACAGGTCAAAATGCATCATGTTTTGTCCTTTGTTTTGTTTGCCCCAGTTATCTGGCAGATTTACTAAAAAAAAAATTTTCTCTTTAAAATTTGTTTCAATTTCGGCCTGCAGTCACACTTCGCGTTGAAACTAAAAGAAAAAAAAAGAAAAGAATCTACTGGTATGACAGCCAATGGATATTTGTGATCGTGATCCAGGTCCACTTCGCCTCATGCTCAAAACTCCCAATGATGTTTTATTTACAGGAAGCCATGAGGACCAAGCCTCAGATGCGTGAAATCAACCGACCCAACCTGAAGCAGTCCTGCCAGGTAACCTGATAAAGCAAGTTGTCGCCGACAGATCCATGCGACAAAAAGAGAGAAATGTGTACAGCCAGATTGTGTAGTGAACGGATATGTATTACCCCAAAAAGTACACAATTGTCAGAATTAGGCATGTAAATAATTAGGCATGTAAATGGAAGTCAGGCCAGCAGTCAAACCAGTGGAGCCTGGGGTGGTGGGATTGATGGTCATGAGTTTGAACCGGTTGTGGAGTTGTGTTTATTTGGTTTGGAAACCCCGTCTAGCCACCCCAGCACTAAATGGGTAACTAATCATTTGACAGTATGTCAGGAGATGGAAGGAGAGGGTTGGGGTCTGCCCTACACAATGCCAAGCCCCTAATAGGGTGAACCTCAGAACAGTTCCCTACCCCTCAAGCCACTGCAGGAGTGGTCTGCCCTACACAATGCCAAGCCCTCAACGGGTGAACCTCATTCACTGCCCCTCAAGCCACTGCAGGAGTGGTCTGCCCTACACAATGCCAAGCCCTCAAGGGGTGAACCTCATTCACTGCCCCTCAAGCCACTGCAGGAGTGGTCTGCCCTACACAATGCCAAGCCCTCAAGGGGTGAACCTCATTCACTGCCCCTCAAGCCACTGCAGGAGTGGTCTGCCCTACACAATGCCAAGCCCTCAACGGGTGAACCTCATTCACTGCCCCTCAAGCCACTGCAGGAGTGGTCTGCCCTACACAATGCCAAGCCCTCAACGGGTGAACCTCGGAACAATTCACTGCCCCTCAAGCCACTGCAGGGGGAGGGGGGGTTGCCACTGTTATGTGAAGGAAATCAAAATTGAGAGAAAAAAAAATCAGCCTCTTTTTTTATAACTATTTTTTTTTTGTTAAGTCCATATTGGAGAGAACAAAAAAAAAATCCAAAAAGAAAAGATGAACGAAACTGGTGGTCTGACCCATGTTTTCTAATCTGATTCACAAGAAAACAAGCTGCCATGTGTCAGCTTTAAGAGTTATAATTTGTGTCTGGTGTGGGAAATTGCGTTCACCATAAAGATGCAGTTAATTAAGGATGAAAGACATGCTTGCAGGATCAGCAGCGACTGCAAAAATAAATGGAGAAAAAAAGTGGCTGTACAGACTTGTTGACAGTCTCAGTCACAAAAATGGCCTGTGGTTGAGAGAGATTGGGCACTGTAGAAAGTTGATAAAGCTGATGCAGTGGTTTGAAGTCTCCAGTCAAAGCAGCACCTGCACAAATAGAGCAGAAAGTTTCGAAGTCCACACAATTGACCATACTCAGTATGCCAGGTTCAGTTCTCAGGCATACTCAGTATGCCAGGTTCAGTTCTCAGGCATACTCAGTATGCTAGGTTCAGTTCTCAGGCCCACACTTCAACTCTGCTGACTGCTGTATAAGTGCTGGCAGGATTATTCAGTCGAATGAGGGACAAAATGATGGAAGCCAAATTATATTTTGGCATTTCTGGGAAGTATAATTACATTATTTTGCGTACAGGAAAAAATGTAGATTAGGTATCATGTTGTATTTGAATACTGATTTTTGTTCCAGAACACTGAAAAGCTGTGCCATGAATATTGAATTGTTATGTAAAGGGTAAACAGTTGTGTATTTCATAGAGGCTTGGTGGGAAGAACTCTCCCACCCTTGTGGCAAGCGGGGCTAGGAAAAGGTGAGAGTTCACTACACTATCTTGGGGCTGTCTCACATGTGACAGAAAATTGCCAACAGGTGTGACATTCCAAGATTGGTGACCAAAAGCTAGCAACCTTCTCTGATTGGTTCAAAACATGATCAAAACGCTGACCCTTCAACAGCAAGAAGAGCTTGAAGAAGCAGTCACATGAACTCGCCTCATGTCTACACTTACTTTTTCTTTCATTCTGTGTTCATTTTCTTTGAAATTTACAAACAAATTGAAAGATAGAGGGATGGGTACTCACACTGGTGTGTTGCTAGTTAATTTGTTTTGAAAGCATTTTTGGTTTATTTCATGTTTTTCTCTCAGAAACCTTGTGTATTAGTACTTGAAAAAACTTTCTCTCTCTCTCTCTCTCTCTCTCTCTCTCTCTCTCTCTCTCTCTCTCTCTCTGTGTGTCTCTGTGTATCTATATATATATATGTGTGTGTATATATGTGTGTGTGTGATTTTATTCTTAATGATTATTCATATATAAGTTGCCAGAAAAGTTTCAGGAACCCATGGCATATCATGATAAATTTCTAGGATGGTGGGATGGATAGGATTGTCGCACTCCAAATATGACGATTGGTGGGATGGATAAAATTGTCATCATCCAAATGTCAGGCTTGGTGGGATGGCCCCAAGTCGTTTTCAGGACTGGGGACCCTCCTCCACGTGCACCCCTGGATTTGTAAGAGGGAAATGTTTAAGCTTCTTTTTTTTTAAATAAAAACCAAAAATGCAGTGCGTCATCCGAGCCAGAGCTGTACGGCCTGTGTGTGTGTGTGTGTGTGTTTTGTCAGGCCTGTGAGAAATCCTCCCCGCCCACCATCAAGTCTGTGTTATTCCATGGAGCCGCTTACGACCGATTCCTGCTGACCGATCTGCCCAACTCGGACAACTCCTCACAGGTAACGGTGCCAGAACTCTGCCTTTTCCTTCTCCACTTCTTGGTCTGGAGCCCAGGTGGGAAGGAAGGGGCTGTGTGTGTGCTTACTTAGGGAGAGGCAGGTTCTTGGGTGAGGAGTTTGTAAGACAATGAGAAGCTTTGTGTGGATTTCAGGTCAGAAGGTGTGTTGTGTGTGTATGTGTTTGTGTGTGTGTGTGTGTGATCTTCACCATGAAATTTTTCGTTGTTTCTCTCTTGATTGCTCACAGTTTTCCCTTCTGTCCTTCCTTCATCTGCGCCCCCACCCCTTACCCTACTTCTCCTTTCCTCTTCCCAATCATCTTCAACCCCCTCCTGCTCACACCTATCCCCACCCCCACCCTTCTTTCTCACTCTCTCTCCCTCTCTCTCTCTCTCTCTCTCTCCCTCTCTCTCTTTCTCTGTGTTCTGTGTGTATGTGTGTGTTTTACAGAGTGAGACTAAGACTAAAAGCTGTCAAAGGACATCCATAAAATATCTGTTTCAGTGTCTATATCTGCCCCAGCACAGCTGCCAAGTGATAGGTTCAGTATGACTTTTTCAGCTTGACCTTAACCCCTGGACTGCCAGGTAGCTGTTGCCCTTTGGTATTCAACATGCCAGAGGTGAAGTTCGGTTTCTGTTCAGTCCGTCGGCCTTGAGATCAGCTCACAGTAAACTAACAACAGGCCTACAGGCAAGATGTGGAGAAATAACTGAGAAGTAAACCTCATTCTTTCCGCTACTTTGCATTCAGCAATTGCCCTGATGAAAGGAAAGACTTGCACCACACCACACACTCCCCTCTCCCACATGGGTGTCCAAGTGGGTGTCCTCATATCAAACCATGTCACGCTAGTTTAATGTAAAGGTCATCTGACAAAGTCAGTCAGCTGTCAGTGGACTTGGTCCACCCCCAGAACCATCGGAGCCACCCACCTTGCCTGAGTGAGCTTGAAGAGAGCTGTTATGAGGTAACTATAAGAAAGCTGTTGGTTTGTAGGAAACACTTGACCAAAGCTGACATGAGTGGTGGGGATGCTTGATCACCAACAAATCATGCTGCTGTTGGTCTCATTGGTCATGTGTAATTGAAAATGAAATAGTCAGTTAACTGACTGGTGTGTTACTGAACACTTTTATCTTTAGGTTGTTGAGCAATTTTGGGTGACAAAACTGCGAAGGAGCTGTGTAAGTTCTAAGTAATTGGGTGCCTGAGGAACTCTACACCAGGTCCATCACTTCAACGGACAAGACAGTGTAGAAGTTAAAACCAGGATGTGAGAAGGATCTGTGCAGTGTCAGATTGAGTGTCACGTTTCCCTTCCTTACCTCTCCCGTGGCTGCGTTTGATGAGAACAGTTGTCTTTGGACAAACACACAGATGTTGTTTTCCACCATAATTCTGAAGAAGTCAAAGTGTGCTTGCTGACTTTTGAAACTGTATGTTTCAGAGCATTAAAGAAAAAAAAAGAAATTTAATTGACCAAACGAGATAAAAATTACAAATATAAACTCCAGAGCATATTGGATTTGAAGCAACTTGCAATTGGCGTGTTGATTCCCCTGTACAGTGTAGAAAATAATGATTTCAGTAGTAGTAATCTTACTGAGCCAGATCAGAATTCAGAATTTTTTTTTTTTTCTGCCTATGCAAGCTGATACTCCTGCGGACACTCCCTGTATAGACAGGCAAGGATTAATCCCATCTACCCAACAAAGGGAGTGGAGTTTTGTGTGTATGACCGTTTTTTTATCCCGCCATTAAGGCAGCCATACTCCAACTTCGGGGAAAGAATTCGGAAGTAATTTTTGAACCACGTGATTCACTACATGGAATGTTCATGTGTTCTCAACATATTCATATCACGCCTCTAAAACTACTCAAAATGTTGTCATAAAGATGGGAAATATTCATACACACTTGTGATGATGAAGATAATACACAGAAAATGAACTGGGGAAGGGAGGGGGGGGGGGGGGGGGGGGGGGCGGACTGAAAACATATCGCACCATTACACAGGTCATACCTGTGATCATCATCATCATCGTCATCATCATCAACATGACTTTGTTTTCTTTGGCTACACTTTCCTGGTCACTTTCTTCATCATCAGCATTCATATCATTGATTAAAAGCACCAGTAGTCGCCTCGTCGTCATCGTCACTGTGTCACTGTCATTCTTTTACAGTTTGTCTCTAGACAAACGAACAACAACATTTGCTTTTTCTTCAGAACCTTACACACTGGCTAAATCAACACCAAAATTATCTACAAAGTGTCCAGTCACTGGTTTTCTACTTTTCTTTCCACCATCTTGAAAAAATCAGTTGTAAACAGCAGTCATTTTACAATTTCTTTCAAATAACATCTCATTGGCCGTGAAGAACTGCCTTAAGGAATCAGTCGATGCAAACATGACTGTGGTAGCATTTTCAATAGTAGTATTCGTGACTAAGATGAGAGAATTTAAGAAGAGGGTCTCATGGCTACCACTTAGCAGATGTTTGACATACACTTTAGCCCAACACACTGGTCAGACCATAGAGGATGTGGTATAGCATATATGGACTAGTCCGCACACAGTGATACCTTCTTGATGAAACTGAAACTGAAACTCAGTCGTAGTAAAAGCCAAATGCCACTTACAGTGGTAACTCAGTAAAGTTGCCTCTTGCTTTATCTTTTTTTTTCCCCATATCAAGATTGTTTGAATTTTTTGCGTTCATTTCCTTCACTTTGAAGTTCTTTATTCTGTTGTATTGTGTTGTTTCCACGCCCACTGAGATCAGGGTGAAATGTGAATGTTGCAGGAGTTTCTGGTGGGCAAGTTTGCAGCCCCCTATGTCACGCAGTACCACAGCCTCCAGCACTACAAGCACCACCTGCTGCAGCGCTGCAAGGCCAAGGCAAGCCCCCCTCCCTCAGTCTCCTTTTCCCTCACCCCTTTCTAGGGCTTTGTTCCCATGCTGCACAGTTTGCCTAGCTCCTGCACAGTCTTGTCCAGTCATTTGTTTTCATTTGTTGTCTTTTTGTTTTTTTGTTGTAACAATTTTTCTTCTTAAGAAAACGTTGACTTTATATAACATTGAAAGTGTGTCTTAAAAAAAATTAAGTATTGTACCCGCCAAACATGAACAAACGAATCACAAGACAAAACACAACGTGTTTCGACCTCTTAGGTATTCTTCAGGCAAGATAAACAACACTCGGGGCAAAGAAAATGAAGAACGAGCATTCACTTACCTCATTGAATTCGGTGCCAGATGGGCGTTCATGTTGAAAGTGTGGTTGAAAATGCATCAGGTTTATGGTGTTAAGCACTCGGTAACATTTTCATGTTGGGGATGGCTGGAGGGAAGACCAGTGGGATGGCAAGTGTGATAACTGAACCTTTTTTCCCCCATCTTCAACCCCAAGCAGACATCAGAGGAGGATGACCAAAGTGTTCCACATCTACCAGCAAGTATTGTGAATTTTTTTTTTATGAACTGCTGCTGGCAGGCTGCTGGTCTTCTATCTTTGCCTTTTCAGTGGTCTTCCTCTCC
Source organism: Conus canariensis (assembly GCA_033310375.1). NCBI lineage: Eukaryota > Metazoa > Mollusca > Gastropoda > Neogastropoda > Conidae > Conus > Conus canariensis. Next base: position 53,665,554 of record CM065737.1, read on the forward strand.
AGCTAAGATCACCTCCCTTGACTGCCTCTCCAACTAAGACCACCTCCCTTGACTGCCTCTCCAGCTAAGATCACCTCCCTTGACTGCCTCTCCAGCTAAGATCACCTCCCTTGACTGTGTACTGTCAGTATAAATTCAGACCTGTTTACCCATATCATTTCACCATATTTTGTGCACATATTTCGTGAAAGAAAATACAGTGAACATGCCAATCTAAAAAAAAAAATCATGTAAAAAAAAAAAATTCTTGATCAATTTCTTGCATGGTAATTGCACTTGTGGAGGGTAACCATTGCGGAGGCTTTGACCAAAGAGTGATAACCCTTGCTAACTTCCGCTTGCGAAATTGTGTAAGGCAATGTGTATTTCTTAGACAACATTCACTGAAACTTCGTTGAAAAGAAAAAAAAGAAAACTGATGAGAGAGCATGAACTTGTGCCACTAGTATGCTAATGAATCAGGTTGGAATGTGCCACTAGTATGCTAATGAATCAGGTTGGAATGTGCCACTAGTATGCTAATGAATCAGGTTGGAATGTGCCACTAGTATGCTAATGAATCAGGTTGGAATGTGCCACTAGTATGCTAATGAATCAGGTTGGAATGTGCCACTAGTATGCTAATGAATCAGGTTGGAATGTAATTTGTCTTTGAAAGAACCTATTTTACTGTAGTTAATGCAAGATCAGATAGTTACTACCTGGAACTCTGCAGTGTGGTGGCAGGTGAAAATGAAATAAATGTGCCTCTCCTTCCTCCCGCTTTTACAGAAATTTGGAATTTTGTACTCTTTGTCGAAAATAAGCTCAATTTTGTTCAAAGCACACCAGCAGCAGTTCTAAGGTAAACAAACAGGTTTGTAAATAGTCACCCCCTCCTTCCCCCACCATCTCTAGATTATATATTTTCTCTCTCTTTTATCTTTGAATTTCTGAAAGAGATTAACAGTTTTCGTATGATCTAAGATTTTACATAAGAAAGATTTTTAACAAAATTTCTGGTGCGTTTGTAAAAGATGTATTGTAAAAGAGATGTGTGAATGGGTTTTTTGGTTGTTGTGTGTGTGTGTGTTTTTTTTTTTTTTGATGACTTGTGAGTTGATTTTAACATGATGACAGCCCTGATATGGCCCTTTGCGGTCGGCTGGGCTATAAGTAACATTACCTTACCGTACCATACTGCTGGTTACATTTTTTTTTTTTTTTTTAATAGATGTCCCTTTGTATGTATTTTATCCTACTAGAATGTGGTGCCTTGTTCTGCCTTTTCACTCCAGTTACATTTGTGTTTACATGCATGTTCTCAGAGCAAAACAGTCATTGCAGACAGCACATTTTTTTTAGCCGCCAGATGGGCTGTTCTGTTTGGAAATTTCTCATCCACCTGTATTTGCGCTCGCATTGGATGACCAGGTGACTGCCCTGCTTTACAGTAGCCAAATGAGAAAGTATGGTGACGATGTCACTGAATACATCACAATCATATGGAGATAATGTGCCACAGAAATCACGCCCTGGTGTATTTGTGATTAGCGTTTGATTCCAGAGAGAAAAACTGTTGTTGTCGGATATTCTTTGTATTTAGTTTGTGGTCTTGGTGGTTTCAGGTGAAAAAACTTTTGTTGTGAAAAACTTTTGTTGTCGGATATTCTTTGCATTTAGTTTGTGGTCTTGGTGGTTTCAGGTGAAAAAACTTTTATTGTCAGAAATTTTTTGTATTCAGTTTGTAGTTTCAGGTGAAAAACTTTTGTTGTCAGAAATTCTTTGTATTTGGTTTGTGGTCTTGGTGGTTTCAGGTGAAAAAACTTTTGTTGTCAGATATTCTGTGTAGTTAGTTTGTGGTCTTGGTGGTTTCAGGTGAAAAACTTTTGTTGTCAGATATTTTGTGTAGTTAGTTTGTGGTCTTGGTGGTTTCAGGTGAAAAACTTTTGTTGTCAGATATTCTTTGTATTTAGTTTGTGGTCTTGGTGGTTTCAGGTGAAAAAACTTTTGTTGTCAGATATTCTCTGTATTTAGTTTGTGGTCTTGGTGGTTTCAGGTGAAAAACTTTTGTCAGGTATTCTTTGTATTTAGTTTGTGGTCTTGATGGTTTCAGGTGAAAAAAAACAACTTTTTTTGTTGTCAGAAATTCTCTGTATTTAGTTTGTGGTCTTGATGGTTTCAGGTGAAAAAAACTTTTGTTGTCAGAAATTCTTTGTATTTAGTTTGTGGTCTTGGTGGTTTCAGGTGAAAAAAACTTTTGTTGTCAGAAATTCTTTATATTTAGTTTGTGGTCGTGGTGGTTTCAGGTGTACATGGTGAGAGAAAGTCAGACGAGTGACGACCTGGTCAGCACAAGCATTTTGGATCGATGTTTACAGGACAGAACCTGGGTCCTCAAGGTCAGTGACAGTGTGCACTTTGTGTGTGTGTGTGTGTGTGTGTTTGTGTTTGTGTGTGTCTGTGTCTGTGTCTGAAAGTGGGTGGTGTGTTTGTGTGTGTGTGTATGAAAGTATGGGTGTATGGTGTGTTCTTCAAATGTGAAATATTCCTGTTATTGACTACTCCCCAGTTTTCAGTTCTGTATGACTGTACATGACTAATAAGTAACACTTTCTCCTTTCTCTCTCTCTGTCTCTCCCTCCTCTCTCTCTCTCTCTGTCTTGTCTCTCGTTCTCTCTCTCTCTCTCTCTCTCTCTCTCTCTCTCTCTCTCTCTCTCTCTCTCTCTCTCTCTTGGGCTCTCTCTCAGCATGATGTTACATATTTGTTTTAAAGTTTTATTTCAAATTCATATATGTTAGTTTGTATGGCCAATCCAGATTTAAATGTCAGATGAGTTGGTTCATGTGAATGCAGTTCCTGTTATAGTTTTGCAAGGTTTTGTTTTTTTCTTTTATAATAAAACTAAACACATCTTGGTAATACAAACATTAGCACAGTGATGATATGAAAATGGACTTTGTCAACCTAGCATTACATTATATTTGTCCATATTTTGAAAATTACAGAAAAAGTCTGAACACGTTCGATCAGAAGTACTTGTGAATTTCATCTTTTTTGTTATGTCACTCATTGTAAAATGGAAGTGTGAATGGTAGATGTTCTCACTTCAGGGCATTTGCCCTTTCCATAAGCAGATACACTGGAAAGAATCAGATCAGGAAAGACTCAGATCAGTTTGCCATCAAAGGATTGCTCCCATAGTCATATGAATATATTGATCAGTTTGCCATCAAAGGATTGCTCCCATAGTTATATGAATATATTGATCAGTTTGCCATCAAAGGATTGCTCCCATAGTCATATGAATATATTGATCAGTTTGCCATCAAAGGATTGCTCCCATAGTCATATGAATATGCAGATCAAAGGATTGCTCCCATAGTCATATGAACATGCAGATCAGTTTGCCATCAAAGGATTGCTCCCATAGTCATATGAACATGCAGATCAAAGGATTGCTCCCATAGTCATATGAACATGCAGATCAGTTTGCCATCAAAGGATTGCTTCCATAGTGATACGAACATGCAGATCAAAGGATTGCTGCCATAGTCATATGAACATGTAGATCAAAGGATTGCTCCCATAGTGATATGAACATGTAGATCAAAGGATTGCTCCCATAGTCATATGAACATGCAGATCAAAGGATTGCTGCCACAGTGATATGAACATGCAGATCAAAGGATTGCTCCCATAGTCATATGAAGATGTTGGTATTGGATCCTCCACTTACCGGAAATTAGTTGCCTCTGGAAAGGAGCATTGTGCATTCATTCGGCCATCTTTACTTGGAGAAGGGTGACCTTTGACCTGTTTCAGGACAACAGACCTGCCAACCATTACGCATTTCGCGTAATTTATTACGCCCAAGTGATAATTCTTAAGCCCTTACGCATTTAGCCAAAAAATTACGCATTGAAAGTTTTTTAAAAAAAACACAAAAAAACGACGAAAAAATCAGCTTATGTACAGACACGCACAGCGGCGTGCGTATAACCAGTAATCTTCAAGAAGCGTTTCCGGTCATGCGCAGTTCGTTTCACCATCTTTACCATTCAGCGAAGTTGGCGTCCTTTTGAAGTTTTAGCTACGAAAATGTCGAAACGTGGAGTAGAAAGTTCTGGACAAGATGCAAAAAGGAAAAAACTTGGTCAAAAGTTCCGAAAAGAATACTCGGAAAAGTTCCCCTGCATACGACCTTCAGCTAAAGGTGTAAATTGTGCATGGTGTACCACTTGCGAGTCAGACTTCACAATTTCCCATGGCGGGATGGTGGATGTGAAGCGCCACCTTGAGTCACGCAAGCATATCGATTCCTCTAACGCGCCGATTTCTTCCAGCATCACACAGTTTTTTCAGACTGTAGACACCTCAAAAGAGGATGAAATGAGGAAAAGGGTCATTCGGGCTGAAGCATTGGTGGCCGGATTTTTCGTCGAGCACAACATCGCTCTTAGCGCAGCCGACCATGCATCCCAGCTTTTTAAAGAAGCGTTCTCAGATTCGGAGATCGCCAAACAGTTCAAGAGCAGTTGAACAAAGACAACACACATTGTGAGGACCCTTGCCATGGAAGCCCAAACTGCTGCTGCATCTCGACTGCAGAATGGACTGTTTGTGTTGGGGACTGATGGAAGTCAGGAAGGGGGGGGGGACAAATTCTTTCCTGGGGCGGTGCGATACTTAAAAAATGACATAGTCGCCACTGAGCTGATAGCCAACCCCACATGCATAGAGTCAGCAACAGGGGAGAACATTTTTAAGGTTGTTTCTGGCGCACTATGAAGCTTTGGTGTGCCATGCCATGATGGTGTAGGGGATTTGTGTGTGTTTCCAGTGTATTCTACATTTTCATAATTTGTAAAGATTTCTTGTGACGCTTAAAAGAAAAGTTGTTTTTGAAGAAAAGTAAAGTTCACAAAAATTGTGTAAACAATTTCATCGCATCGTGTTTGTTTGAAAAAAAGGTAAGTGTCGTGCTTGATTACTCTTAGCTCTCGGAAATTACACATTTCTGCCTCACTGAGCTTCAATTCTTATTCATTGGTCTCTTTGGGGTTGGCAGGTCTGGACAACCCATTCTCAGAGAAAACTGTCTTTGGTCTAGTTGCAAAGTGAGACGACCGCAGGCGGAAATCTAAACAAATCTTAAATAAACGTTAGCGAACCGCCAAGAGACACGTGGACAAACGAGTCACAAGACAAAACAAGACAAAACAGTGGGACACTTTGTCTTGTGACTCGTTTGTCCACGTCTCTCTTGGCGGTTCGCTAATATTTATTCAAGATTTGTCTTTGGTCTGTGAGGAAGAACTGTATGTGGTGAAATGACAAGTTGATGGCCTTGGTAGCCTCCCTTAGATTGAAGTTCACATAAGGATATAAAACAGAAAAGAAAAAAAAAGAGAGAGAGAAAGAAAGAAAAAAATCATGTTCTAGTGAAGTTATGTCATTGTATGTGAGCCAGGGGCAGACTGTACCACAAACACCATTGAGTTAAAAATGACACCAAAAAATGTACGATATGTAATGTACTTGATGTACAGATAACCAGTGCAAATTGAATGCTTCCCTGCACGCAGATCTTTCAAGACTTCAAAGAGTTACTGGGAGAGCTGAAGTAAAAAAACAAAAAGCAAAAAAAAAAAAAGGAACCCAAAGCCATTGATTGCCTTGGACAGCATTGCCGAACCCCCCACCAACTTACCTCCGATTGGCCAGTGCCCGCCCACCCACCCACCCACCTGTCTGCCTTGTGTCAGTCTTCGTCCACTTTTTTCCTCGTCCAGCCTCATTCAGCATCTCTTGTCTTGTTGTATGCATCACTCCCTGGGGGCAGGGAGAGACGGTACCGCAGTGGTGACCTGTGTTTGTGGCGGGGGGTCGGTGACCCCACTCGGCTTGGCGTCTCCAACTGCGTGCGCTGAAAGCGAGGACAGCCATCATGGTAACTCTTGGAGCTGATGACGATCAGCGCGACACTTTTCCAGTCAGTATGAAGAGCTCTTTTCATTGTGTGTGGTCGTCGTCACTGGCACAGACAGGACCGCAGAGTGTGCTGGTTGAGAGAGATCAGTGTACGAGCCAAGCCCTGTGTGTGTGTGTGTGTGTGTTCAGTTTAGGTATGTGTGGACTCCAGAGTATACAAAGACCAATATCTGTGTGTGTGTGCGTTTGTGCCTGCGAGTGACCCCAGCGTTGTCGGACAGGGCAGCTACACAAGAGCAATAACTGCTTGCGATGAAATGAAGCACAATTTGAACCCACTGAGAGAGAGAGAGAGAGAGAGCAGGCCTGGTTTCGTCCTGGTGGTGGCCGGTTGGCTGGAAGGCGTATGCAGTGACTTGTGTGATAGGTTGCATAACAAAACACTTTTACCTCGAAGGGAGAAAGGGGAGGGGTGGGGGAGGGGTAAAGATGGGGGCGGGATAACAGAAGTCAGATTCGTTGGAAGTTGACTTGTTTGAAGTTTTGCTTGTTCTTTGTTGAAAGTTATGGTTCAGTTTTCGGAGAAATGCTGTATGATGCGAGAGTGATGTGAAGAGCTTCACCCCTTTTGTGTAAGGTATGAATTAGCAGCATACCACATTCTAACACTATGAAATACTTTTATAACACTCCCCCCACTTCTCTCAAAACAAAATCAAACAAAAAAAGAGAAAAAATCTTGAAACTATAAAGTCAAACTGTTTCCTTCATGAACTTTTTTTTCCGTTTCTCCGTTTTCCAAGACATCGCTGTTTTACACCCTGAAGCTTGATAAACTGCTACTGAGAAAGGATGCGTTGCAGGTTCATGGGATTTTTTTCTTTTCTTTTTTGGTCTTATTTTATTGTTACTTAAGCTGTTAAGTTGAGGGGGAGGGGGGTAGGAAGGGAGAGAGAGCAGTGGGAGTGTGTATGCTTGGACTGAAAACGTCTAAGGCCTGACTGTTCCTTGGTGATCCCTAGTTTTCAAGTCATCATCGTTTCTGTCAAATCTTATCTCAGGTTAGATTTATGCACTTGCAAGTGGGTTTTTGTTTGTTTGTTTGTTTGTTTTAATTTTTATGTACGACTTGTGCTGGTTTCACATTTCACTATTGATGATGTTGGTAAATACATTTGAGTGGGGGGGGGGGGGGGGGGGCAAACAAGCAGCTTTTAAATGCTGCACACACAATCAGAGTGAGTAATGCTCATGTTTTATTGAACTTTTGCAAGCACACAGACACGCACACACACAGTATAGGCACATGCACACACATACAACACACGTGCATGTGTGGTGTTCTCCTGCATAATTTATGAGTTAGTCGCATTACAAAGAAGTCATCTGCTCTTCACTACTCTGTTGATTGATAAAGATGGGCACTACCACATGCAGTAGACTGTTAGGGCTGAAATGGATTTTGTTTGTTTTAATGTTCTGGTTTCTTATTTAGTTTAGCTGCTGCATCTGCTTTTTTATGAGTCAGAGGGAAGCAAAAAAAAGTGTGAAGATACTAGAGGTGGTTTTTTTTTTTTTTTAAAGTCATTATCGGAAACCCAATGGTAAACTGCTATCTCATATCATGAAATAGCCTTCTAAACAGGTTTTTTTGCGCTGAGCTTTTAACTTTACCTTTCCATTCCCAAGAAACAATTTTTTTTCTCTCTTCATATGATGATAGTATGATGTAAAAAGTGAACAACCATTAACATCTCACAAAATCAACAGAGAAAGAAAAAATAACCTACACACAGTGTTTGTGTTTGAAAGGACAGGTGACGTAACATGAGTGTTGTTAGTGCCAGGAGCTTCCATTCCTGGAGGTGTATGATTCAAATCCTGGTAGACTAAGGGCCAAGACCAGTTTTCCTGTTTCCCACATGCAGCCAGTTTTCAGTCAAACAAATGTCTTAATCCATCATCATGTCTGTATACTGGACTGTCTGTCTGTTTGTCAAGTCTCTCTTTCTCTCTTTCCCCATGTGTGTGTGTCTGTGTTTGTTGCTCTTTTGCTATGAATAGCTCATTTTTGTTATGTGTAGTTTTATGATTTAAGTGCAAGCATATGCAGTATTTACTGTTTATATTTAGTAGTCAATAACTTTTCATTTTTTCTGGCACAACGGCAAGGGCAACATGACAAAAATCAAAAAGTCCCCAGGCTCAGGTTGAACCCTTGGAAATAAAGCTGGCCTTGTCTCATTTCGTCCTCGTACAGTTTGTACACCAAGATCCACTAAAGATCCTTCTGTTTTTGTCTAGCGTTTGGTGGGTTACTACCAAGATCCACTAAAGCTCCTTCTATTTTTGTCTAGCGTTTGGTGGGTTACTGAAACGCACAAAATGATTGTAAGACTATTTTGCTTGCTGCCATGTCTCTGCCCTCCTCCCTGGTAAAAAAAAAAAATGTTTTTAAAAAAAAGAAGAAAGGAAGAAGAAATTTAAAAGTTTCCTTCTCCTATCCCTCTCTTGTTTTCTCTCTCCCCCACCCCCCTCCCGCCACTCCCCGACAGACTCTGTGTGGAACCCATACTTGTGTTATTAATAACTTCACCTAAATGTGAGCTAATTGGTGGTGCTGTATAACAAGGCAAAGTACAAACAAACACAAAGGAAGAGAGGTCAATTCTCACTTGTGCAATGTGAACATCAGAAATAAGGGACATAATAAATGCCCAAAACAACGCTCCCCAGACGGCCGTCGGTAGTGTGGATTTATGCCATTCTGTGTCTGTTAGTTGTGATATTGGAAGACGACATATTTGTCAAAAGTTTGTTTGTATGTTTATTAGTATTTTGCCTGGTTGTAAGTGACGCTGCAGTCTGTGTCAGTCTCCCATCTCTGAAAACCTGTGTCAGGTAGTGTTGCTCTCCCTTGCCAGCGCTGCATTTGATAGAAATGACGAGAGACAAAGAAAAAGGCATTTAGCAGTATACTGTACAGTTGTGTGCATAACTTTATGCATGTATCCATAATTCTTTTCCTATTTTTTTGTTTGTTTTGTTTTTCGCACTGTTGGCAGAAGGGAATTAACAGTGGGAAATCTTTGGATATTCAGAAGCAGTCTGGTGGTCGTGAAATAACAGTATGTTGAGTCAAAATGTTGGAGAGAACACACACATGCAAGCACACACACATACGCTCAAATGACTCCCGCTTTTGAGAAAGAGTATAAGTGAAAGAAGTGTACATTGCCTTTTGTAACATAATCATGTGTGGGATTCTGTTTCTACTTTTCTATGAAAGAAGACGATTAAGTTCACACCGCCGCATTGTGTGGTGATCGTGAAAATGATCTCTGTGTATAGTGAAGATGTGTGTTTGGTTAAGATTGGATGAGTGATGACATGTCAATATGCAAAGACTTGTACAGTTTGTAAACTTTTTTTTAATCGGTAATACAGTGAGGCACTGAAGATTTCTATTGGCGATGATGTCGGTTAAGACCTCAAGTGATAATAGCATTTGCTGTGACGTGAAACGTAATAATGGGACAAAATGGAAAACGAGGATGAGAGCATTTTGTTCTGTGAATGACAGAATCTGCTTTTAGAGTATGGTGTTGATGATGACCACACTGGGATTGAAGTTCATCCCACTTCAGTGTTTGTGTGGGTTCGTCTGTGTCTCTGTGTCCTCAGCTGGCACAGCCCTGTGCGCCCGTACACTTTGGGAGTATAGCGTACACCACCTTAAAACAAAGACACTTTACTCCCTCACACTACCAAAACTTGTACTGAATGAAACTGGTTTGGAATGTATTCATGCTGAACTTGAAGGCTACCTGTTTTTCTGTCAGGTTTTAGTAAGAGTACCAGTGACCGTTCCCCCACAAAAGATCACAAGATGAGGTCAACAAGAGTGGGAGGTACCACTGAAACTGTTGCTACTGACTCGCCCACTTTGTTGTTATTGTTGCTTAGGACTTTCTTCATTTTATTCGTTTTTGAATTAGGTGGTTCAATCCAGATGTTCAAAATTCTGTTTAAATGTGTGAAGGATGGGGACCATGTTTGGAAAAGGCTGATAAGATATTGAAGAATAAAGCCAAACTGGTGTTGTTTGAGCCTCATTAGCTACATGCAGACAATACATGTCAGTCTTCAGCCAGACATTAATGGTTTGAAGCAAGAGAGGATCATGATGCTTTCAGTGCGACACCAACTGTTCACTTCGCCCCATGACCTCTGACCTTTGCCGCCAAAAGATTGGCAGTCATGTTGAAAGTTTCAAGTAACAACAAGGACACATACATGTTATTCTAATCATGATGAAGTATGCTGGGTAGCACGGAACTTCCAGAGCAGAAATTATCTGTTGAAACCAAAGGATATGTGATCTTGAATACACCAAATTTGTGAAAAAATAGTGCGGTCATTTTATGAGAAATCCTTCAACAAAATGTCAGGTGGATGGAAAGTACAACAACCCTTTTATGCAATGACGTCGGTGAAGTGGGGTTTGTATGTGTGGGTGTGGTGTGTGTGTGTGTGTTGTTGTAGGACCAGGGCAAAGAATTCTGACACTTTGTCAGCCCTATGGTACTTAGTCTTCGATTTTTTGTTGTTGTTGTCCCTGTTCTTGAAAAAAAAAAAAAAGAAGAAGAAAAAAACAGTCTTCATAGCATCAGAAGTAAGTTTTCATATCTGCAAAATAAGGTTAGTAGTCATTTTATCATCTTTGGGTGAAGGGTTTTGCTTGCTAAGCTCAGAGAGGTTCAGTTTTCTGGGGGGTATGAAAGTATCCGACAGTAGCGACATATTCCAGTAGGGAACGTTTGTCCACAGTGCCCACTCAACCCCCACCCACCCTCCACCTGGTCAAGCGGTTATAGCCATCAGCAGGGGCTGACAAGGCGATGTCCTCTGTATGCGCTAGCAGTGCAGGGTCTCCTCTGCTGGGGTTGCTCATGGTGACCTGATGCTGACAGCTTCTGTGTCAGTGGTGGATGGGTGTGGTTTGTTGTTGGGTGTAATAGATCATCTTGGTGTGACTGTGGTTTGGTTAGAAGGGGGAGGGGGGGGGGGATGGGGTGCACACAATGAGCGGCATGGAGGTAGTACTATTGAGGGGGCACCCAAAAGAAGACAGCGAGAAGGGGAAAACAACATCACTTTCAGGGGGAAAGAAAAAAAAAGGAAACCACACAAATCGATAAATAACTGAACTGATGTCTGATGGAAGCATGATCTCTCCAAAACGGAACTTGAATCTTTTAATCTTTTTTTTTTTTTTTTTGCTTTTGAAAAATTTTTACCCCGTAAACAAAAACGCACAAACAAACAAAAATACAAACAAGAAACCTTTACCCAGAAAAAGGTGAAAAGGACAACACTCGTAATTTGTAGGCATCAAAGTCAAAGCCTCACGGCATTGACCTTCAACCTTAACCCAAGCACATTGACCTAGATGGATCCCTTGTAATAAACTCAGTGCATGTTGATGCCTTCCCATTGTTGTTGGCATTTCTTGGTTAGCATCTTTTGACCAATTTACACTCTGTGTGGTTTCTGGTTTCAACGCATGACCTAGCGCTTATTTTCCTGATGTTAAATTTCAAGAAATGGTGGCTTGGGGGGAGGGGGGGGATTATGGTTTCAACACATGATCTAGCACTTATGTTCCTGATGTTAAATTTCAAGAAATGGTGGCTGAATGATGAGGGAGTGTGATGGAGGCGCTGCAGCTTCCCCTTCCAGTGGGGAATCACAGACCTGTTGGGAATAAAGCTGTGTGAATTGGAAGTAATCCTCACCCTTCAGTGATAACAGACTACCCCCAGACGTAGTGTGTGGTCTGTCACATCACAAGGTATCGAGAACCAGACGAGGCTTAGGGCGAAAAAAGGCTTTCACGTTGAAATAGCTTTTTTTTTTTCTTTCAAATATGTTAGGCCATTATTAGTAGAAGTACAAGAGATTTTGATTCAAGGTCTCTTATGTTGCATTAGTTGAGAGCTTCCCGTTTAGGTTCATTTTCAATGAAGGAAATGGTCGTGAAGTTTATTTATCTTGCAATGTGGTGGGTGACAATAGTACTGTAGGCGAGGCAAGGATTTCTGTTTCCAGCTTCGTATGGTTCTGCTGTGTTCCCCTATACTTCAATTTGAAATCGGTACACATCCGTCCTCCACCCCTGTAGGGAGACTTGTTCATCATGCCCACTGCCGTTCAGTGCAGGCCCAGCTCCTTTCAGTGATGAGTGTGTCAGATGGAGCTGGCTGGCTGGCTTTGTTTTTCTCAGGTGTGCCAGTTTTTTGGTCGATGTTGGGTTTTCTATAATCATGCAGTTCAACTGTGAAAAAAAACTATTTTGGGCTAAGAAAAGGAGCAACAGTAACATACAAAAATGGAAAGGCGAAAAGACACAAAAAGGCAAAAAGAAACACGACAGACTGCGGACAAGGTGAAGATGTGTTCCGGTGCAGCCGTGTTCTCTACTACATTGTAGGAAAGGAGGGGAGGGGGGATTGATTTTCAAAAACTGCCGTCCTAGCATTTGTCTGTGTTCGACACCCACCAGTCTGCTCTTCTTTACCATCTTTGGACACGAAGCCTCAGGAGAAAGGGAGGACGTGCGTGTTCATTTGTTTTACATGTGCATTGAAAGAAAATAAAAAAAGAAGGCACGATTCTCTGGAGGAAATCTGATGATGAATCAAATCGCCCGATTTAATGCAGGAATATTTCTCTTTTATTCTAAGTACTTAACCATTATTTCGTCGTATTCCTGTGCCTGGTTGTTCTGAGGTACTTCATGCGCACATGTTCTTTTTTCACACAGAATATTTATGCATGCTTGAAAAGATACTTTAAATCCTTGTCAAGACTGCCTTGAAGTATACATATCTTGCCAAAACAGGAAAACAAATGTGTTCAGCATATTTCCCTCTCTATGATGCATGATCAATTAATACAGCTTTTTTACCCACCCAACCCCTTCACCCCCAACGCTTCAGCAGTGTCACAAAAAGAAAAAAGTTTTGTTGAACTTGTCTGTAACTCTCTGAAAAGAGACTTTTAAATGGAAAATTTTTAGAGTTAAGTCTTTTTTTTCTCCAATGTTTTATCAGTACTGTGCGTTTGAGTGTGTTTGCGCATTCATTTTCTATTCCTGGACCCCATCAAATAGGTCAAAAGTTCAGAGTTATTTATATGTTGATGTGAATATAGGCAATGCTGTGTCTGGAATGATTCATCTGGAGGGATAAAAATATAAAATACAGACAACAACAAAAAGTCCTGAAGACAGTAGACATTAATGGATGTCCTTTTCCTTGCAGGTTCACTCTCGACTTCATTTTGGAAGTGGGCAGTAGCTTTCTTGCCTCTAATAAGGTGGTTATGTTTTCACTCGTGTCGGTTCATAGGTCAGCAAGATTATTCAGAAACTGCTGAACCCAATTTTCAGGAAACTTGGGATATGGCCCAGGGACCAACTGTTAAACTTTTGAGGGGGAGCTGGTAAAAAGATGTTCTAAGATCAGTGCTTCAAGATTATTTCAAAGTGTACACCCAACACAAACAGTATGAAGTTACAGTTTTTCAAACTGATAACCATTTATGAGGTATCATGTTTTCATAGAATACCAACACTTTCTAACGATAATATTGACATTTGTGTAGATGGGAAGCTAGCAACTCTTTTAGTACGTACCTGTCATTACTTCCCCTGGATGGGAAAAAAAAAGATTGTGTGTGGTCTTTCTTTCCCCCCCGAGTGCCTTTCCTGTTCATTTTCATTGGGTACATTCACAGTGCTTTGTTTTATGTTTTTGTAATTTTTTTGTTCGATTTGTTTTAGTTCCTATCATCTGAACAGGTTTTTAAGCAACCCTTTGATATGAATGGTGCAGTGGTGAGAAATGTTAGTAATATAGATTTGAAAAATGCACCAACACAAACACAGACTGGTTGTTGAAAGAAAGGAAAAAAAAGCTTTCTCAGTTCAGAAGTTGTCGTTATCATGGAGAGGGGAAGTAGAGAATGTAGGGAGGGCAGAGATCGAGTGATTTTTGGTTGGTTGGTTGGTTTTGTTAAGATTTGAAAAAAACCTCTCTCCCACCAGTGAATTCAGTATCAAATAGTGTAATCAAGATTGGTATGCGCATTAGATCAACGACCTTAAGGGGAAAAGGGCGTCACAGAAAACAGTAATGGGAAAGAAAAAACAAAAAACAATGACAAAAATATAGGCCTCAAAATTCTTCTCTGAGGTGTATCCTTCAGACAAGCCGAGGACAGGCATCCAAGACCTCCCTCATCCCTGCACCGACAGAGGCAACTCTGTAGCTTCACAGAACGTCCTACTGAAGCGCTTCTCCCAAGGAGCGCGTAGACCAGTGGGTTCCATCCATGGTACATTCTCCTCCAAGTGTTCAGTCAGTTTTTGTGCCCACTGGCTCTCTGTGGTCTGACCTAGCAAAAACCCGCTGAACTGTCCACTGTGTATATATATAAACCTGCTGTTCCAGTTGGATGTTCCTCTTATAGTTGGATCGGTCCAGAAGAAAGAGTATTTGTTCGCTGATAGGATCGCAAATGCATGAACTCGTGCGACTGTGCAGTGCTTTTGGTCCAGTACCTGGCCCCTCCCCCCCCCCCCCCCCCCCCTTTTTTTTTTTTTTTTTTTTACCCCAGACATTCATTTGAGATAAGGCAAAACTTTGCTTGTTTGTTTGTTTTTTTTTTCTCGTTTTTTTTTTTTTTTCAAACCTGCATCCGACATGATTTGTTCATTTTCTGTGTGAATATGTACAAAGTGTCACATTTTAAATGCAGCATAGTTTGAAACTTTTTTTTCCCATTGTTTAGTTATGCCACATATATAATGTTTGTAGGTGTGTTAAACCTTGTTGAATAATTTGATGATCATGAGATAAGGTTGTAGGAGTTTTTGTTTCTTTGTTTTTGTTTTTGTTTTGAAAGAAACAGAGGCAGTATATTGTTAATTCCATTGATAGTGTAGAGTAGCATTTGATGGAGTGAGCGATAACTTTGACGTTGATTTTTGTTCTGGTCTACTTATCATGTCAATATATATATATATATGTGTATGTATGTATCACCCTACTGATTATTACTAGCCTGTACATTGTTCAGTGCATGTCTGTGGTAGTCATGTATGTCAAATGAATCATGTGAGTACAACTGAAAATTGCTTGGCGATTGATTGCTTTGATCGATCCGTCTGTTCCGTCTCTCTCTTTCACCTGTCTGTCCGTCTGTCTCTCTCTCCGTCTCTCTGTTTCACCTGTCTGTCTGTCTTTCTCTCCTGTCTGCAAGAAATACTGTATTCCTAGATGGCAGGCAATGTGTGTGTGTGTGTGTGTGAAGAATTGTGAATGATGGTGGGTAAGTTGACTTAAGTTCTCATGAAATAAATTGAATAAATGAATAAATCTGTTGGATTGACCGCCGATGTGTGTTTTTCTGGTCCTGTGATCAGCTAAATGTTATCATTAACAAAATCACTGAAGCATTATTCTTTCATGTGCATAATATATATACTTCAACCAGTTTCTCTCTCTCTTGTGTTTGGATGAAAGCAGCTGTTAATGGTTGTTGTGAATGTTGCCACGACGTGTCTGCGTACACAGACTCTTGCATGTTCATGACGTGTGGAATCTGTCGGCTCCTGTGTGTCAATAAAATGCGCTCCATTTCATGCGACTTCTACCGGTCTGTAAGATTTAAATCCTACACAGTCTTCAAAAGCCTACCTAGTACCATTGACCTGTGAACAGTGTGTGCAAGACAGCAAGACATGCCACACATGAATGTAAGATCAGGTGCAACAGGTCTGCATTCAGGTTTTCACAATGGATTTAAAAGTCTCACATTTCTCCGTGCTGGATAAGGATATGACCAGACAACGCTCCCAGCAAAAGCCAAATACTGCTGAAGAACCTTACTTACCTCCCCCCTCCCTCTCTCTCTCTCAATTTAAGTATACAAATTAAGCGTGATGCCCAGGGATACCATGAACCGTGGACTTCAGGCTTGAAAGAGATCCTGAAGGGAGATCAAAATTAATTTACAATGGGGCAACTCTGTTTTTGAGTTTTTTACACTTTTTTTTTTTTTTTTAGCAATTTGATGGACCGTATTTCGTCCAGTTCCGAATTTTGGGGACACGTTGACCGGAACAGGTAAATCTGTGAAACGGGTTGGCCTGTTTACCTGACAGGTACTCACCTGCGTTTTGTGCAAGTCAGGTGAGCGAAGATTTCCCTTCAGTCTCCGCAGAGCTACCGGCTGAGCAACTTCATCAGAGAGCTGAAGGGAGACCAAGGGCCGGTCTTCACTGGCAGTCAGTTCCCCCAGGTGTCGGTGAAGCCCTGTGTCCAACCTGGAACTGACTGCCATCCAGGTGTGGGGTGCAGCCCATGTCCAGCCACTGTCTCTACCCCGTCCGGATATTGAGAGGCTGACCAAGGGTCAGTAGACATGGTGTGTGCACTGCCAACAGGGCGTGGGGTGCAGCATGAGCCCACCGGCCGTCTCTGCCCCAGGGGGGTGGGGGTGGTGGTGGTGTCAGTGTCGAGAGGCTGTCCCTGTGGTCAGCAACGAGCTGAAGTGAGAAAGGGCTTCAGAGTTCGTTGGGACGACGACTTGTGTGCTTCTGTTGTGTGGGAGTTCCTGGAAGGACTTCACAAACTACTTCCATGAGTGGCTTCGTTTTCCGTCGAGTCGACACGTGTCCTCCCGTTGTGTGGGAGTTCCTGGAAGGACTCCACGAAGTGCTCCCGTGAGTGACTTTGACCTGTGTGAGAACTGTGCGACTGGGGCCGGACGCAGCCAAGTGCATAGACTGTCCGTGATGACACTGCTGTGGGTGCCAGCCTGGCCTGCCGAGTGAAAGAAATCTGTTATTGTGACAATATAGTATCTAGTATGGTTGTGCGCCCTTTGGTGGTGGCGAGAACTTTATGCTGCATATGTTCATGCTTGTTATGTATTATGTATTTGTTATAATGTGATGGTTCAGGCAGCAGAAGAAAAAAGGTAGAAACTTGACTTGTTGCTTGGCTATCTATGTTCGTGTGGTGTGGGTGTTAGGGAAAAGTCATACACACATCCAAACTTCTTCAGGTGAGCGTCAGACAGCAAAACAAGCATAGTACACCATTCCTAACATCTGGTCACATTGGGGTCACCAGATGTTACCAATGGTGTACCGTGCGTGTTTTGCTCTCTGACGCTCACCTGAAGAAGTTTGGATGTGTGTACGACTTTTCCCTAACACCCACACCACACGAACATAGATAGCCAAGCAACAAGTCAAGTTTCTACCTTTTTTCTTCTGCTGCCTGAACCATCACATTATAACAAATACATAATACATAACAAGCATGAACATATGCAGCATAAAGTTCTTGCCACCACCAAAGGGCGCACAACCATACTAGATACTATATTGTCACAATAACAGATTTCTTTCACTCCGCAGGCCAGGCTGGCACCCACAACAGTGTCATCACGGACAGTCTATGCACTTGGCCGCGTCCGGCCCCAGTCGCACAGTTCTCACACAGGTCAAAGTCACTCACGGGAGCACTTCGTGGAGTCCTTCCAGGAACTCCCACACAACAGAAGGACACGCGTCAACTGGACGGAAAACGAAGCCACTCATGGAAGTAGTTTGTGGAGTCCTTCCAGAACTCCCACACAACAGAAGCACACAAGTCATCTTCCCAACGAACTCTGAAGCCCTTTCTCACTCCAGCTGGTTGCTGACCACAGGGACAGCCTCTCGACACTGACACCACCCCCACCCCCCACGGGGCAGAGACGGCGGCTGGGCTCGTGCTGCACCCCACACCCAGTTGGCAGTGCACACACCATGTCTACTGACCCTTGGTCAGCCTCTCAATATCCGGACGGGGTAGAGACAGTGGCTGGACATGGGCTGCACCCCACACCTGGATGGCAGTCAGTTCCAGGTTGGACACAGGGCTTCACCGACACCTGGGGGAACTGACTGCCAGTGAAGACCGGCCCTTGGTCTCCCTTCAGCTCTCTGATGAAGTTGCTCAGCCGGTAGCTCTGCGGAGACTGAAGGGAAATCTTCGCTCACCTGACTTGCACAAAACGCAGGTGAGTACCTGTCAGGTAAACAGGCCAACCCGTTTCACAGATTTACCTGTTCTGGTCAACATGTCCCCAAAATTCGGAACTGGACAAAATACGGTCTGCCACAAGCAATAACTATGCAACAAAACCCAAAATTTCTCGGAATATTTTTTTTCTCCCCCCCCCCCCCCCCCCCCAAAAAAAAAAAAAAAAAGGTGATCATCAGCAATTGAAAAATAAGAGAAAGAACTGCAGAGAGTTAATACACTCTTTTCCGACAGTTGTCCGATACATGCGACAATGGTCCTGCTTGCATGTCATCCTGCATATCATCATCAAAAACACACACACACAACACACACACACACACACACACACACACACACACACAGAGAAGCGGTGACAGGCGGAGAGGAAGAAGTCAACGTTTGGCAATCTGCGGGAAGGTCCGGCAGATTACTGCTTTTATTGTCCAAACTGCTCCTCACCCTATCCATTCCACACTGCAGCTCACGCTAAACTAACACCATCCCCCACTGCTCCTGGCCACTTACCACCCACTTACTAGTATGTACACCACATCAAAAACAAACACAAATATCATCATAATAAAAGAAAAAAATTATTATAAGATTCTCTCCTGTCTCACAACAATCAGAAGCTAAACACTATATCTGCTAACGCGTTGGGAAAAAAAATCAGGCATTTTTTTTTGTTGTTGCAAAAAACACCAAGTTTTCTAATGTTTCCATGGAGAAACTGTGTAAAAGTATTTTGAAAGACTCGAATAACTTGAAACATTGTGAGCACATTATCCATACATTATTTGTGGTGGTGGTTGGTGGCGTATGTGTGTGTGTGACAAGACAACTGTGAGCGAATATCGGACATAGAGAGCTGCGTGTGTGTGTGTGTGTGTGGGGGGGGGGGGGGGGGGGGGTCACATAGCGGAACAGCATTACTTTCTAGAGTGTGATTGCGGTGCAGTTAGCAAATCCCCTGGAACTCCACATGTGTGTTTTTCTTTTTTCATTTGCTGTGAGGCTGGCTGAGATCAACGAATGACTATAGCTCATATACACCAGTCCACACTTCAGGAATCGCAAATAAACTAGCCATGCACTTAATATCACTCTGGTGGGAGGGGGTGGGGGTAGGGGGATTGTTGGGGGGAGGAGGAGTGGGCATTATGAGGTGGTGGGGAGATTGTTCAAGATGAACACACAAAAAAACCCCACCTCAGAAAAGGAAACAAAAAAACAAACAAACTGGGAAATACACAAAATATTGACTTAATCACTGAAGTCCCTTTCCCTCAAAACAAAACTGATCCCATCAGATATGTCGATGGATCTGGTGCAACTTCTGCATCCTACAAACATGACAGATATTCTGTCTGTCACAAAATACCTCTTGCACACATCAATTAAACCCCACCCTCTACCTTTCCCCCATCCCACCCCATCCAACCTGTAGTCCTCTGTTAGTGTGACCAGTTCTGGTTGTAGTTCAATGTAGACCAGTTTCAACGCACCCCAAGGTAAACTAGTTCCAACAATGGTCATGAAAACTATTCATAACACTCCTGAGCCAGCAAGCGCGTACATCAACACATGTGCATGTTATATCATTAAACTTAGTGCACATGCAACATCGCCCCCCCCCCCCTCCCCCTGCACCAACCACATCACTGGAAATGCATACTTGTGCATGATTAACAATTTACACCCATTAAGTTGGTGTAGGGAACAACCACATATTCGGAACAAATTTTTCTTTTAAATCCTGCAAAGCCGCTACATCAGCTCTTAGATGATTTAGCCAGACTCTATAGGAGATCCAAACCAACCACACACACACACACACACACACACACCACGCAGACACACACACACACACAGTTGTCTCATCCAACAGCTTCACCTTTTTCGGTTGGACACCACATGAAAACCAATCAAAGAAACTGCACTAATGAACCATCTGTTCAATGAAACATACGGACTGAGGCTAAATGCAACAACACTCTTCCCTCCCCCCCTCCCCTCCAAGGTGCACCATTGAAGAAGCATAGAGTTGTGAGGCAACATGCAAAAAAAAAAAAAAAAAGCCACCAGAAGGCAAAGCACTCACAATCTCAGAACACTTACAAATTCCATAGCAACCATATAAAAAGGAAAAAAAAAAAGGGGGGGGGTGGGGGGGTGGGAAGAGAGTTGCAGGGAGGGAGAGGGGAGGCTTCAGGGAGATGGGGAGAGCAGGGAGATGCCTACACATTGTCGCATATTCTCGCAAATTCAAACCCAACTTCCTGCCGAAGTGAGGGAAGATGGATTCCCATCCAACCTGAATGAACACAATAGAAGAGTTGACATCAAACATGCATCTTGCAGGATGTGCATCTCTCTTATGGATGTTGTGCCAGTTAAAAAAAAAAAAAAAAAACATGTTTTGTCCTAATCTGACCATAAATCATCACACTTCACCGAAGACATGACAGTTTCCAAGTGTGATACATCTCTAAACGTGAAGCAGTTCCACATTCTAGTTCACTCTAGCTTTGAAGGAAGCCAAACGACAAAACAAGCAAGCACACAAACAAACAACTGCAGAACATGAAATGTGCAATAGGCCTCCCAGAGTTGATGAGAACACCCTGTCAACAAGTGTTGTGAACACACCACCCTGGCTCAGATATGGAATGGATTGTAAGACAACACACACTGCAGCCTACCTCTCTCTCTCTCTCTCTCTCTCTCTCTCTCTGTAAAATTGCACACAGGTTCTTTCAACATTCAGGTTCTGAAATTTCCTTGTTGCCCACACATCTCCAGAGAGAAGGTGAGTTTTCTATTGGAAACCCAGAGATCTGGTGACAATACCTAACAATATCCTGGAAACATGTAAACCGGACTGTCCTGTGCTATTCGCCATGCGCATACGCAGAAACTCTCACGGGCATACAAGGGCACCAACACCACACACACACACACACACACACGTACTATATTAAAGATGAAAAACTTCCAGCTAGGCAAAGCCCGGGGAGAGGGAGGGGGGGGGTTGTCACACTGACTGTGTCTGTGGTTGGCTCATGAAAACGACATCTATCCAATCAATACCGTCTACTCACAGGACGGAATGAACACAAGGACAAATAAAACAAAAACAAAGAAAATGAAAAACAGCTTTGAAATTACAAGACACAAAAGGAAAAAAACATTTCCTTGTTCCATTAATGATCAACAGGGCAATTTGGATGCACAGCCAAATTTGAAGCACTGATGGACATAAGAACGTACATGTACACACAATGTCTTCTTCCCCTTCAAGGTATGCATGCATATGTGCATGTATATTAAAGACCCTTCACAGAAACAAGTCTCAAAGCATCGTACAAGCACTTTCCAAAACACACACACAACTAGACATACAAGCAAAACCACTTTTCTCTCGCAGCACACAAGTTACGTCGTGTATGCACGATCTCTCACCAAAAGTAAACCCCTCGGTTGCAGCCAAAGAGACTGAGGTTTTGGCACCATGAAGACACTGGCACACAGCACCCCGGCATGGCTGAGACACACCGAGGCCTTCCTGCCACTGGAAGGACACACACACACACACACACACATCACCACAATGGTTCTACCAGCTCTGCCCACGGCTCTTCTCTGGCTGGCCACACACCTACATGTCTTGCACTAAGCAACGGTCCTTCCTCTACCAACAGCCTACAGTTCTCCACTCTCCATCAAGGCTGCTGTTTACCAACAATTTCTCTTTTATTGTTCAAGGAAGTGACATTACTGGTCATTATGACCAGCTGAATCATTTACAACTTGACCATTTGTTGGATGGTGAGTTTGCTTCACCCGCACCCCTCCCATCCCCCCCAAAAGCTTCAAGGCAGGTGTTTTCCATCAGCAGCAGAGAGGTACCACTAGTTCTCTCTGAGTCCATTTTTTTTTTCTTTCTTAAATACGCTGGCATGATAACTGCCCATATCTGACACCACAACAAATGCAGGTTCCTCCATTATCCATTTGATGTGTATGCTTCCTATCTCAGACTTCAATCAGGCCAGTACCTTTCTCTGGCAAAAAACGAAAAGTAGAAACTGTGGCATTAGGAATGAGTCTATGGCCTCTGAGCGTCCTTCCATTTACCAACGTTCCTCAGTGTGGAAGCAAAACCTGTTGACACCCTGAGGATGTGTGGACCTGCAGTGTGGTCACCAGCCCTAGCAGTGGGTCACACAGTATTACGCCTTCTCCAAGTTGACACTTGACCTGACCATGTCTTCAACACTCTGATACACCTCACTGTCTCCAGCTATCTACCTCACTCTCCAACTACCTCCCTGTCTCCAGCCATCTACCTCACTGTCTCCAGCCATCTACCTCACTGTCTCCAGCCATCTACCTCACTGTCTCTCCAGCCATCTACCTCACGGTCTCCAGCATCTACCTCCTGTCTCAGCTATCTACCTCACTGTCTCCAGCCATCTACCTCCCTGTCTCCAGCCATCTACCTCACTGTCTCTCCAGCCATCTACCTCACTGTCTCTCCAGCCATCTACTCACGTCTCCAGCCATCTACCTCACTCCCGCTGCCTACCATCTATCTGGAAGGAAGACTTAACTATGAGCACCTCACACACACACACACACACACACACAGTGGCAGACTGCCGAGTCTTTCTTCCCTCTCTGTTCACGGAAGACTGAACTGTACAATGTTTTGATGTACCTCCACTTGTTACTCTGTCTGGAAGGAAACACAAAGACAGGACCTGAAGTGGTTCCCAAGGACCAGCAGGAAGACCCATGTTCACCAGACTACGGCTCTGTCAGCAGGGCCCATGATGCCGACAGCCCCAGGTCTGCCTGCCTTTCACACACAGCGTCTGAACCACCTGCCGCTGTGACTGAGAGGATAATGATTGTCGCACTGTTCTTCCACTTCTCCCTCAGTGAAAACATGACTGGACATGTATATACACAACACTCGCCCAGACTGCGATAGGTACATCAAACTGATAACTGGGTGACCCTGCTAGGGAAAAAAATTTGTAAAAAGACAAATGTACAGAAATTACTCTGACCTGAAGCAATAACAAACACACACACACATAAAGCGACATCAGAAGAAATGAACAAACAAAAAAAAAAAAAAAAAAAAAAAAAAAAAAAACCTCCCAGGCTGGATTACACTGATGCCACCAAAGTAGACAAACAGAAATTGGGGGGGGGGTGACTCTCGCCAGCCATCGATGCAAGAGCCCCAGAACCCAGAATCCACCGCATTCTCACTTCTCGCCAACCTAGGTAAAACTTTGAACTAAAAGCTTGTATTGCACTTCGCATCACACGCATGCCGTTGACACCTCACATGTGACAAGGACGAAAAAAGACACACACACACACACTACCCTGCTTTTTCTGGGGTTTTTTTCTTTCTTGGGGGGGGGGGGGGGGGGGGGGGGGAGGCTGCACTTTATGTTATTATGTCTGGAGTAAGCACGCCCTTTGAAAACAGTCCATGTACAAACTGCTATCACAAGACAAACGTGGGCCTGCACCCTTCCAACCCAGTCAATGTGCACATTCCCCATCAACACTAGCACTTGCATCTCTTGCCAATCTCCATCATTTCCCTCCCCCATCTGGGAGAGGGTTGGCAGAAGAGGGAGGGAGGGGTGGGGGCAAAAAAGAGAAAAAGGGAGTAGTGTGATGGACAGACTATGGTACCATCCCATACAACCTGTCGGAATTCAGCCACACTGAAAAGAACAATAAATTAACAGGAAGAAAAGCATTATATGTACATTCCACAAGTGTAGTATATGTCCAAAAAAAAAAGGGAAAAAAAAAAAGGGAGGAAACATGTTGTTCCTTCACTCGCACACACACACAACACCTTTATGCATCAATATGGTCATTTGTTATTCTCTAACTTTCCATATCCTCTATGTGAACGAAAAGCACACACACACACACACACCTTTATGCATCAATATGGTCATTTGTTATTCTCTAACTTTCCATATCCTCTGATGTGAACGAAAAGCACACACACACACACACACACACACACACACACTCAAACATAACAGAACACCCCCTCTCCCTTCGATATGTTCAGTTAACATCTCTACGACCACAGTATTAACATTGTCCATTCAATCAGGTCGGAGACCAGAGACCAGT
This sequence comes from Conus canariensis, assembly GCA_033310375.1. NCBI lineage: Eukaryota > Metazoa > Mollusca > Gastropoda > Neogastropoda > Conidae > Conus > Conus canariensis. Next base: position 53,689,794 of record CM065737.1, read on the forward strand.
CCTCTTTGAGGGAGATCTGCCCGTGCCTCTCCCCATTCAAAGTGACCACTCCCTCCCACCCAGTGCTTCACACTACAGGCATCCTGTGCCCCACCGTCACTGGACATGCAGTCCAACAATCAACACCCCTCCCTCCCTCCCTCCCTCCCTGTTGGCTGGCTGGCTGGCTGCTACTTGACCACCACCAACGCCAGCCTCAAGCTATCGAAGCCAGTTGCTTTCTCAAGAATGAGTGAATGAACACATGTACTCCTTTGGCCAGACCAGACAAAAAATAAACACAAAGATCATTCCCTCTTTGTGGTGCAAAACTGTAAGAGTGCAAGTGTGCAAAGTTGCTGACTAGACCAGACACCATGACAGGGTCCATTTTGCCAAAAGACTACTTCAGCAGTTAACTCCATGCCCACGACTAATCGAGCGAAAGCAGATCTGGTGTTGCATACACTGTCTCCTCCTTCCAGAAACTTTTCCCCCGACCCTTCAAAGACCGCAGCCACCAGACACAGCTTTGTTCCAACGTTACATGCAGAGCTGCTCTAGGTCCTCAACCCTTCAAGGACACAGCTGTTTTCCACCATTACATGCAGCGTCACTCTAGGTCCTCAACCCTTCAAGGACACAGCTGTTTGCCGCCATTACACGCAGCGTCACTCTAGGTCCTCAACCCTTCAAGGACCTTGGCCACCAGACGCAGCTGTTTTCCATCATTACATGCAGCGTCACTTTAGGTCCTTGACTCCACAGAGACGCCCTCTGCACCTTCAACCCGAACAAAGCCGCTCAAGCCTTTGTGTATGCACCAACACATCTAGGAACAGACACATTCCAGCTTCAAAACAAACACACGTGCAACTGAATGACCAGACTTCAGCAGTTCTGCATCGAAGTACTGCCAGCAAAGAACTAGAATCTGCATCAAAGTACTGCCAGCGAAGAACTAGAATCTGCATCAAAGTACTGCCAGCAAAGAACTAGAATCAATTTTTTTTTTCTTCAGTGGATGGTGATAGCAGGTTGTTTTTTTCTTCTACCCTCAGTTCATTTGTGAAAACATAAACCATCTGATCAGGGTTCCTGGGACAGGGATGGGAGGGCATGGGGGATGAATTGTTGTTTTTTTCCTTCTACCCTCAGTTCATTTGTGAAAACATAAACCATCTGATCAGGGTTCCTGGGACAGGGATGGGAGGGCATGGGGGATGAATTGTTGTTTTTTTCTTCTACCCTCAGTTCATTTGTGAAAACATAAACCATCTGATCAGGGTTCCTGGGACAGGGATGGGAGGGCATGGGGGATGAATTGTTGTTTTTTTCTTCTACCCTCAGTTCATTTGTGAAAACATAAACCATCTGATCAGGGTTCCTGGGACAGGGATGGGAGGGCATGGGGGATGAATTGTTGTTTTTTCCTTCTACCCTCAGTTCATTTGTGAAAACATAAACCATCTGATCAGGGTTCCTGGGGCAGGGATGGGAGGGCATGGGGGATGAATTGTTGTTTTTTTCTTCTACCCTCAGTTCATTTGTGAAAACATAAACCATCTGATCAGGGTTCCTGGGACAGGGATGGGAGGGCATGGGGGATGAATTGCCAGGACGTTTCATGTCTGCATGTCTAGTGCAGCCACAAATCCTCCCACCATCAGAACATCAGTTTGAAATTGGACATGCTATAACAACTGGGATCAACTACATTCCTCCGGTCTAGCTTTCAGCACGGCAATCCTAGCTAGGTCAGACAGACACTGAGGTCTTTTTCTAGTCTACTTCACATAGCACACACTACTTGTATCATTCCGATGAACACATGTTCTGACGTAGTGGTAGGTTCCTCTGGCACTGACACAGGCGTCTTACAGCAAGTGGTGGTACATGACAGCTGGCACTGCCCACACCACTGAACACACACAACAGAAGAGAGGACTGGTCAACAATGCAGGGTGTGAGGAGAGGTGGAGGGGGGGGGGGGGGGGGCTGACACACTGGGAAACAAAGCAACAGGACATGAAGGCACAGGATATCACGTCACCAAAAACCGGCTCCCTTCTCTCTCCGCCAGGTTACACCCCACCCCCACCCCACACATCATCAACCGCACCACGCCCAGCAATGACACTGGACTTTGCATCTGGTCCATCAGTGACCTTGACCCATCACAATGTCACATGGGTTCAGGCTGGCACATGGCATGTACCCCACTTAAGCCTCCATGTCGAACATGACATAGGTCGACCATCTTTGACATCAATGGAAGCAAAGCCATGTCACCGTCACCCCCATCACCAAGATGATGAAATCCAACCACACAGACCACCAGGAAACTGTCCTACAACTGACTTCCCATCACCAAGATGATGAAATCCAACCACACAGACCACCAGGAAACTGTCCTACAACTGACTTCCCATCACCAAGATGATGAAATCCAATCCGACAGCCCACACAGACCAGCAAGAGACTATCCTACAACTGACTCCCTGTCCCGTTCCATCATTTCTAAAACAGTCGCCCACCAGCCTGGATGCAGTTGTGCATTTCTGTGATGTCTGTGCGGGGGCAACTAGGGGCATCTTAGATCATCTGCTTCTCTCTCGCTCTTTTTCTATCTCTTTGTTTCTCTCTCTCTCACTCTTTCTCACCATAACGGAAAATCAAAACAAACAGAATATTTCAGGATCTACACCAAGTGTATCTACAATATAACAGGCTCCGTGACAAATGAAAAAACCCTCAAATCCCCCCCCCCCCCCCCCATTTTTTTTTCTCTGTCAAAGACATTCCTATGACTCAAGGATGCATGCACATTTCTTTTTTTTCTTAAATGAGTGCTAGCCTTGTTGGAATGGCAGACTAATCTGGACCAGACCAGTTAAGATGGCCTCCTGTTTCTCTGTCTGTCTCTTCTGTTGCCCTACGGCAAAGAGCAATCTGATAGTGCTGATGTTGGTCGCGTGTTTGCATTAGACAGGTTCGGGGTCAAGCTGGTCACCTGCCTGGTGATGCCAGGCGCTGAATACAGTCCCCTGCTGAGCAGAATGCAGGCATGGCAGTCTTTCTCTTCATTATCCTCATCACACACCATCTTCACAGGCACTCACATACAGTCTTCCTGGGAATGAGGTGACACAAACCATGCTAAAACTAGGGTTTCAAAACTTCAACCAGCTGTTGGCTTTTATCCTGCACCACCTCCCGCCCCCCCTCCCCCCCCCTTCCTCTCTTCAAAAAGCAAACAAACAATAACCCAAATCTGATTGTTCACTTCAGTTTTTTTTGTTTTCCCCTCTACACAGTGTTCTCTGTATAGCCAAGTAAGGCAGACAACCATGTCTGGTGTTAGTGTTGACCCTGTAGTCCCATGGAGTTGGCTCCCTGGGCTGGCCCTGTGTTTCCAGCATCTGTCTCGCCCTGCAGGTCTGCCGACGCTCCCTCCTGATGCAGTCAGTCAGCCAAGGACGACAAATATCTGGCTCACGTGTACACCACGAACCACACAAAGCCAAAAGGCGGAACTGGTTGAACCGAGAGGACAACGCTTTCCTTGTCACACAAACATCCATTAGACACACTGAAATCACCCAGGGACTAGCCATCTGTTCAGCCTTGTAACTTGACAGTTGTGTTTGGCACAGGGACTCTCCAGCCGTCTGGTGAAAACAGGTGCAATCCTACCCTGCAACAACGCCTTGTGTTTGACATGGACTGTGCTGACATCTGGTGCGTAGGGGCAGTGGCACGCATGTCACCCGCCCTGAGACTGGCCCAGGCCACAGAGAGAGCGCCCGGCAGAAGCCACTGCCCACCCACCTGTCCACCATCTGCCACCGTTTTTCCAGGGGAGGTCAACACCCTGTCATGACCCCAGGTACAAGAGTAGGATGGCTGCCCATTTCACTCACAAGCCATGAATCACACCAAGAGGGGGGTTGGGTGTTGAGGGGGAGGTAGTGGGTGGGTTGGTATCAGTTGAAATGACTGAAGGACATGGTGTGGTCACTGTCAGGCCTTGCAGGTTCCCCCTCTGCAGTGACATGTGGTGTGGCAGGGCAACGTCTCTTGTGAACCAGGCTGACTGGTGATGGATCAACAAATGTCCTCTACACCACACTTCACATCACCCACCTCTCAAGGCAAGCTTCCAACCTCACCTACTTACTTCATTCCCAACCTCCAGTCAAAAGTTTCACAACACCTCTTCACCATACTATACTCTCTAAAATGCCCAACAGTCAAACCGGGCATAGCCTGCCAGTGGTAAAATGGGCGTGGTGCAGCGTCAGTCAACCTAGCTTACTATACATACCATGATAACGTCTAACAAAATGGCCGAAACAGTCAATCTGTGAAAGCAGCACCAGGGGCAGGGCTGAGATGGGTTACGAGAGGAGGGGCCGAGATCAGGAGGGAGCCTGTTAACAGGACAAACAGCCAAACAAACAACAACAAAACATTAAAAGAAGTGTGAGGGGTAAACAATTCATATCTGTTGAAAGCAGCCACATGAGTTGTTGCTGAATGTGGACTTCAACAGAATCTGGACCCTTCCGAATCTGACCAATCAAGGGTGTTCCTGTTCATGGCTCACTGGTCTGTTGCTGAATGTGGACTTCAACAGAATCTGACCCTGAATCAAGGGTGTTCCTGTTCATGGCTCACTGGTCTGTTGCTGAATGTGGACTTCAACAGAATCTGACCCTGAATCAAGGGCGTTCCTGTTCATGACTCACTGGTCGGACTTGCCCACTTCTCCTGCACAGTTCCCTGAGGCTGGGGCACCACTCTCCCAGGGACAATGTCAACACTTCCATCTGGGCTCACACACTACAAAGTCCTCATGGCTTTAGTTCAGCATCAGCATCACTTGGGGGACAGGAGATTCTCTTTTCCCATTCCCTGAGGTCTCCCTTCTCACTGTGATGACTAATTTTCACTGGCTAGAAACACTATGTCCCCTAATGTTAATGACATTTACGGTTCTGGGGGTTTTTTTCACCATGTTCTTCACCTGCTGTCAGCAAAGTGCGTGTGGAGAAATGGAAAACCTGTCATTTCAAGGAGATGCAGATAAAATACCCTCCAGCCTCCACTCTGTGTCCCCCTAACCTATCCACAAATCCATCAACAACTTGCATGATGATGTATCCCTAGCCAAAACGTCCCCATGAAAGCCTGGTCAGTGCAACCTGAAGAACAGTCCACACCAAGATGTCCAATATCCACAGCAAAAACCAGCGACCAACCCAAATGGCCACACAATCCATAGGACATCTTTTTTTTTTCCCCATTTCCAGTCTTAGAATTTGGCAATCAGTCTATACTGCCAATCTGATTGTGCCGATATTGGTCAACTGAAAATATCATCTACAGTCCAACGGCACCGAGCTGGAACCTATTTCACTGCTCCAACAGGTGATCGTAAGCAATGGCAGTGTAGCACATCAGCCAGGCAGGGAGACTCACAGAAAAAAACCATGACACTGGAACAGAGAGCAGACTTTGCAGAGATGAAAAACATTCATTCATATATGGATTTTTATTTTAAAAGGTTAATGTATTACTATGCCTGCAACTTTATACCACAGCAGCAATGACTCACACACCTCTGCACCGCCTGTCAATCCCAAAACAGCAGATCCTACAGTGAGGACTGCCGACAGTGTCATTGTCACCATGCTGCTGCTAGCCCCTGGGGTCTGACAGCTGATGTGTGGTGCTAAGCACATTCCAGAATACCTCATCTTTAGTAGAGCAGACAGACAGACAGACAGCAAGAACTTACAGAATCCACACATCCAGGGCAGGTACGCAGGAATCAGCATGCACTGCCTGTGCTTCACCCTGGCTTTTCACAGTTCCTACATCTCTTCACAACTTTCCCAGACTGTTTTACACACCAATGACCACTGACTATATTTCAACGATTTTCAGTCCACTCCTCATGGATGAACACTGACACATGACTTGCGGTACAAACAAATGAAGGCATGCTACCATCACCATGTCTGACTTAGCAAAGGAACAGTCCACTTCACACGTATGATGTCTACCATTCTCTCTCCTGGCACCAATATCATTTGCAGCGTTTCATGGTGAAAGAGTTTCACCCTGGCCATTTGTCAACATTAGCCACTTTCAAGACCTTGGGGGGGGCAAAAAAAAAACCGACTGCAATTCTTCCCATCTGTTGCTGGTGTAATACGCCCTGTTCTGTTTCTTCACTCCCCTTCCTTCACTTGGCTGTTCTTCTAAACAGACCTTATCAGCCCACCAATCTAACCACTGTCACAGCAATCTATAAACATCAGGCGTAAGACGTTATCAGCCCACCAATCTAACCACTGTCACAGCAATCTACAAACATCAGGCGTAAGGCAAACTATTCCCTCACACTCTCATCCATTTGTCCACAGCAGGGGAGCACAAGAGCAAATAATGTGTGGTTAATTTGCAGACTAGACAATTCAAACAACGCCGACATGAAACGCAAGCCACACATGACCAATCCACAACTGCACACCTGTCGATACATGTTCATGATCAAAATGTCCCTCACTTCATGAAGTGGGAGAGTAGTAGGGGGGGATGGGGGTGGGGGGGGGGGGCGCTAGAAGATGCAACAAAACTACAGCAAAGTCGCCCTGTCCTATAACACCACCTCCACCCAAGCACCTGAAAAGATGACAGCTGTGAACAATTCCATCGGCACAGAACTCCACTGTCACTGAACGGGAAAGAGCATGGGACAGCCGACTAGATGGGGAGGTCAGGGGTCGGGAGAGCAGGGCAGGCAGGGATGTGGGGGCTGGGGAGGAGCCAGGAGGTGGTAAGATGCAGGGAAGAGAGCAGAGAGAGGGTGGGGAACGTGGCATGGTCTTTCATCTTGGTCAACCTCAGACAGAATCTCCATACTGCTCTCTGGGCCTAGTGTGGTTGTGGTTCTTGCTGGCTTAGCACTGAGCTAGAGGGAAGGGAATGATGTTCTGCAGTTGGTGGCTCTATGCTGCATGATTCTGGAAGATTGTTTTAACCCGTTGAACTTTTGAGATCCATCGACAGCAATGACGTGCGGGAGATACCACCAACTGCTGAGATATATGAAAACCAACCAGGATTTTCGGTGATATACAAACAAGGGTACCTCACATTATGATGTTTCCTTTCCAAAACATGTTTCATCACTGCATGAAACAGGGTGAACTGGTACAGAAATCAAAAGATAACAAACAGGTCATGACTTTTTCAAACACTGGTCTGAAAACTCATGCCAATGAAATCTTTCAATGGAAAACCACAGGCAGCGACTGTGATTTGACGCTGCCCTGATGGCTGTGTGGTCTGCCTGCCCCACTGTTTTCAGTGCCATCACCACAGTTGAAAGGAAAGCTGGAGGCAGCAACTGTGATTTGACACTGCCCTGATGGCTGTGTGGTCTGCCTGCCTCACAAAGCACAGGTCTGTCAGCTATTAGTTCATCCTGTGATCCAGCCTTTCAAACCAAGGGGACCTTGGTGGCACTTCTTCCAGTTCTAACCACTCCCAGTTCCTTATTTCTTTTATATCAACCTTTACTTTACAATGCAAAGAAAGGAAGGTAAAACATCACCTCAGGCTGCTTGTCCACACCATGACATGCTCCATTTGTGATATGTATTCAAGCACAGACATTACACATCACTGCATACTTCGATTTTTTCTTCCTGGGGAGCTAACAAACAACTGCGGCACAGCAGATGACACAAAAGCTTTTCTGTGATTGAAAGTAACCATAAGACAGGCCAGAGACTGGAGCGGAAAGGAGCAGAGAAAGAAAAAAAAAAAATGATCAGAAGCAGCAGCAACAAGTGAACATCAACCAAGTGACTCGGCAGCAGTGCAGTGTCTTCTCTTGCGGGTTGCCTCATGACAACCGGACACTGACTGCTCTCCCTGTGGACTGCTAGTGCAGAGACTGTGACTAGATGATTCTCCCTATGGCTGTCTGGGGGAAGACAGGACCAAGGGCGTGGGAATAGTACTATAGAATGGCCAGAAAAGACAAGATAAATAGGAGGGGTTCCCCTTATGGGCATGAAGTCTTAGTCGCTGAAATATACCAAAATGGAGGACAAGATGGAAGGGGACAGGGAAAGGGAGGGGTGAAGGGGGCATGACGCAAAGAAATGGGAACAGGCCCCTCTGTTTTAACCCTTTCTTTTCCTAAGCAGAAGCATTCGTTCTAGGTGGAGGAACAATCAATACTGAACCAGTCACTTGATGATAATTACGCGGCTGTTGGAAAATGTATGCGCTGAATCCACAAGGCCTGAACTTGCAGAGAAATGATAAAACGGGATATGAGTGGGGAAAATACAGAAATGAATTAGCAAATAGAACTTTTTAAAAAAAGCAATAGCAATAATAACGATGAAATAAATAAACCAGCCAACTCTTTCCTTTCACTCCATTCATTCATCTCCACCGTCCAGACCAGGTAGTTGTTGTATATAGCGTATATACATACATGTCTATCTTATGTATTTCCCCTTGCTTCCACACTGTGACCCATCAATACGGAGTGTCATATATATATTATATCATATTATATTATATATATATATATCACCATCCAGTATATACAGCCAATTACGGATGATACGATCACACACCAGGGAACAGGCGGGGTAAGCTATCAGGTAGTTGCCATGCCGGTGGGACCCCGGGGTTATACAACTAGCACAGGCGTCCATGTTGCAAGCGAGAAGTGCATGCGCTCTTCAGACACCGGCGTCCCCCAGAAAGGAAAGGGAACTGACTGTGCAGTCACTGCAAGAACAAATCTGATTGGTCATTCAATGTGCTAGTTCAGTCTCTCTCTATTGGTCATTCAATGTGCTAGTTCAGTCTCTCTCGTCTCATTTTTTTTTTTCTTTTCAACAGCGATGTTATGTGTGTGAGTGTGTATGCGCATGCGTGCATTTGAGAAGGTGTGTGTGTGCACACATGCATATAATTCACACGTGCTTCTGTTTGTATGATATCCGCAAGAGTGTATATCCAGAAATACATCACTGTATAAATACATAAACACGTTTTCCAGTTTGTGATCAAGTATGTATATATATGTGCATGCTAGTTGGAAAAAAAAATTATCGAACCAAATTTACTCTATTATTCTGGGGTGGTGGTGTATTTTTTTCAAAAAAAAAAAGTTGTGAATTAACCAATTACATGATTCTTCTTGCGCGATTCCAGATTCCCGATGCTACCACATTGGTATTTCTGTGCAACACAACCACCAACACCCTCCAACCTTGCATGCAACTAGACAGGCAATCCTCCACCCCCCCAACCCCCAGGGTCCAGTGACCATCTTCATCCTCCATCCATGTCCACAGTCACTCCTTTAACTCCCCAGTCCTCTCCACAGGACTGCTTGATTATGCAACATTTTCCTCTCCACTCCTGACCTGCTACAGAGATCAGAGGTATACACATCTCTGTAATATCAAACCATATATAGGGGTTTACATTTTGTTTTTGTTTTTTCTTAAAGGTACTACACATGTTCACAATTTTCTTTTTTTTTGCGTGTGTTTGATGCCAACCAGTATTAAAAGGGGGGGGGGGGGGGGGAGAAAAACATGACAGTGATCTGTAGTGAATTCAAGACATGCAGGCACTGTAACCATCCCCAAATTTGCAGTCCTTCATCTTGGGTGCCGAAAGGTATCGAACGGTCTGCGAGACCCCCAGGCTTACCATGACTGGCAGCAGCGGCATCCAGTGCCATGATGTCTCTACTGCTGATGGACGCCCCCCCCCCCCCCCCCCCCCCCCCCCCCCCCCAAAGGCAGGTTTGAGGGTGCTGGAACGCTGCTACGTCATTAGTGATGGTGACATCAGGCCGGACTACCAAACCAAGGCAAAGGTCACTAGCTTCTTGTTTTAGCGGCTGGCACGTCCCTACACTGATGAACCGTGGTGTGACGTTGACGACGATGACGACAATGGAGCAGCAGCGTGTTGCAAAAGTGAGGGACACATTTTGTGACGCATTGGAATCGACGCCAACACCCTGTGTGAGGTGTGTGGTGACAGGGGGTGGGGTGGGGGGGGGGGGTCTCTGTAGATCTAATCACAACCACTGCTAGGTCGCACACTTCAAGCGTTTAGACTGCAGGCATCAAGGGCTGGGCAGGCCTCTCCACACCACCACCAGGTCGGGACACATCCTCTCTACAGCAGGGGTTGGGAGGTGGGGGAGGCCCCCACACCACCACCAGGTCAAGACACACATCCTCTCTACAGCAGGGGCTGGGAGGTGGGGGAGGCAATAACAGGAAGCAAGCACAGATATGAATGAAAAGAAGAAAGAGTTCAAGGTCAACAGAGAGGGCGGGGTGGAGGGTGGGGGGTTTCAGGCTGTCAACCACACCGGGTTGGGATAGCCAACAATGACTCTCATGCACACACTGCCCCCCCCCCCCCCCCCCCCCCCCCCCCCCAAAATGCATGACTGGATTTATAAGGAGTCTCAACAGCACACTGTCATTGAAGCTAGAACCCCTGGGGGCCCCAGAGACCATCTTCCCTGCTGGTGCAGAAAGACAAAACGTGGAGGAGGGGTGGAAGGAGGGGGGGAGAGGGGGGAGAGGAGGGGAGGGAAAAAAACCTACACCCACCCCTGTTCCATCATCCCCCAGCTGAAAGACAAGCAAAGGCTAGAGGGGTGTCACTACGAAGATGGTATATCCACCGCAGTCTTCTTGCCGTGCACCCCCAGCCCCGTGGCCGCCGCACCGTTCTCTGACCCCGAGCGGGACGCTGAGGAACCCTTGCCAGACTCTACCACACCAGTCTGTGGCGGCGGGGACGACGCCGACCCAGTGTTGTCCACGGAACACACAGTCTGCGAGGGGGAGGTACGATCCCCTGAGGAACCCCCATCCCCAACGGCAGAGGGGCGGTCCTCGCACTCAGGACTGCCCTCCTTGGAGGCGGAGTTGTCGGTGTTCTGGTTGGGGTCCTGCATGGCCTTGAGGAGGCCCTTGTGCAGGTCCATGAGGACCTCGGCCTCCTTGTCGGCCAGCAGCTGGAAGTGGACAGAGAAGACCATGAAGTGGGAGAAGAGGGTGTTGAGGTGGCCGTGCATGCCCAGCGTCACCATCAGCCCGTAGTGGGAGTGGTAGATGTGGGCCAGCACGTGGAACAGGTAGCGATGGATCTTGCGTATCGTGTCAGGGAGGCCGGTGGGGAACTCCTGACCTGTGTGGACAAACACACACACACAGACAACAACAGACTTGATTGTTCTGGTCTGCAGTCTTGTTACAAGGCCTCTCTACTTAGCTGGGTTTTTTTTACATGGCAATGAATGAACTCTTTCAAAAAGCTGCTTCCTTCCACTACAATGTTTTCTTAAACACTCACATCTTTATGATTATACAAAAAAACACACACACACCATAAAACAGTAAAATATATCCATCCCATCCAGTTCAGAAATTACAGGCTTGAAAGCAGTGAACCAGGCAACCCCATCATCATGACTAGTTTATTTTCAAATCCACAGCCAAACATTTCCCTCCAATTAGTTTCAAGGGTTGGTTTCAGTACAAGTCATAAAGTTTTCA
>CM065737.1:53703908-53716408 GCA_033310375.1 Conus canariensis
CATACTTCTGATCCAGTCCATCATAGCCTGACCCCCCACCCCCACCCCCACCCAACTCCACCCCCACACCCTTCTCTGCCCCCCACCACCTCCACCTGCCCCTCCCTCCCATATCACACACACACACACACACACACACACACACACACACACACACACACACACACACACACACACACTGCCATAGACTATAATCTCCACATTGCAGCAGATGAAATACACTCTCTGTAGGTTTTCAAAATAAATCATTATCCCACTCACCAGCTGCCAAGGGACAGGCATGTTAAGGCAGTACCTCCTGTATTAGGACGCCCAGACTGCAGTGGCTTAGACAGACTCTGGGACAGGGCTGGGAGGGAAGTGGGGTGGGAGGAGGAGGATGAAGGGGGGGGGGGGAGATTCCTACAATCTGGTACTGGGAGGTGTGCAAGGAATTTAACCCTAGTCTGCCTGCTGAAAGGTTTGCCGGTTTTCTGCTGGTTCCGAGCCCTGGTGCCCGGTTGTTAGCAGTTCACACCTTGGAGGAAAACGACTGGACTGCAACGGCTATTCCACTGTCTTGTTCCCCCCCCCCCCCCCCCCACCTCCCCTTTCTCTGTTCCTCCTTCCTTCATCACACACACTCTTGGTTATCTCTTCCCCCCCCCCCTCCTTAGACTCATGGTCCTGTCTCTCCAGCCCCCCCCCCCCCCCCAAAAAAAAAACACCACACCACCCTATCCTCTCTCTCTCTGTGGACTTCCTCTCCCCTTTCTGTGGGACTCAGACACAGACTGGAATTGGTGTCTATACATCTGACTGACATCCAGCTGCTCTCTGTCAAGCAACCATCTTTACTCAGGAGCTGGCTTAACTCTTTCTGCCCACTAGTCGGGCATACCACTTAACTCTTTCTGCCCACTGGTCGGGCATACCACTTAACTCTTTCTGCCACTGGTCGGGCATACCACTTAACTCTTTCTGCCCACTGGTCGGGCATACCACTTAACTCTTTCTGCCCACTGGTCGGGCATACCACTTAACTCTTTCTGCCCACTAGTCAGGCATACCACTTAACTCTTTCTGCCCACTAGTCGGGCATACCACTTAACTCTTTCTGCCCACTAGTCGGGCATACCACTTAACTCTTTCTGCCCACTAGTCGGGCATTACCACTAGAGGCCGGGCCATCAGTCCATTCATTCCTTAACCCCAAGGACAAATACTAAGTAAAGGGAGACTGTTTTGAAGCTTTTTTTTCCCTTACTGTACCAGGAACTAAAGTGTGCGTGAAATTCAAACCATGTGTTACTGCTTTTTGTCACGTCCCCCCCTCCCCTCCACACCTTCTCAACCCTCCCCACCCTTGCCCCCACCCCCAATTCCCCCCCACCTCCCCTGACACCATGCGACAATGAAATAACTTCACGGTAAAGTAAATGCCAGATGAAAGCATAGTGGACGATCTTAGCCAACAACTCTAAACCTAAAAACACAACAGGTAAGGTAAGGTTAGGCAATGTTGCTTACAGCCCAGCCGACCGCAAAGGGCCATATCAGGGCTGTCAACCCACAGGTCATCAACAACAATCAAATCAGGCCACGCTTGTTCACTCTTCCTTATCACTCACTTCATCAAGCCACAATTCACTTCCACCCTGGACACCACACACACACTGCTCTTCCCTCACCGTCTTCCCATGTCACAGGCATGCACCTACATCTTCACAGGCATGCGCGCCCACACACAGACGCACATGCACACACACACATGCACACACACACGCACGTACGCACACATGCATGCACACACACACACACACACACACACACACACAAAGCATGCATGCATGTATGCAAGCATGTCACCCCACACACACACACACACACACACACACACACACACACACACACACGCACACACACAAGTAAGAAGACAAAGACAAGGAAGAGAAGACAAAGACAGCGAAAGGGCAAGACGATGAGAGCCAGGCTGTACTCTCCACAGTTCCCTTCTCCCTTCAAGGCTTTTCACCTTCAAGTGTCACGTCAAACAACACTTTTCTTCCCTGCTCATTTTTTCCACCCCTCCACTCCCGCCCCTCCCCCAACTTCTAATTTCTTTCTTTTTTTTTTTTTTCAACTTTTATTTTCTTTTGGTAAAGGGCAAGTCATCCTGGTGAAATACAACCCTCAGTGATCTGCATGACACACACGCACATGTATGCGCACACGCATGCACGCACGCACACGCACGCACGCACACTCACACACACACAAACATGTAAGAGACAAGGACAGGAGAGAGGGAAGCGAGACAGACAGAGAGAGAAATAGCGAGACAATGAGAGACAGGTGATACACTCTCACACCTTCATTCTCCCTTCTAGGGAGTTCTCCTTCCAATGTCCCTTGAAACAAGACTCCTTTTCTTGCTCATCCCCCCACCCCCACCCCGGTCCCACCACACCCCCCACCCACCCCTCCCATTTTTTCTGCTTAAAAAGGACAAGTCACCCCTGGGTGAAATATGAACCCCCTTTAACCCTCGATGATCCGCATGACCTGTTTTTCATTCCCCCCCCCCCCCCCCCCCCCCCATCAAGACATGGCGCCTTTTGTGTCCCCCTTTTTCTTCCCTCTCCCTCCCTCCCTCCCACATACATTACCCTCAGATGAAAGGTCTTCTGTGTGCTGTGGAATGGTGAAACATGAGATCCACGGAACATTAATGTCTTTGGTTCCCCGCTCTCTAGCTCAGCCACAAGGAAGCCACCCAAATGTCCCCCTGGCAGGTGAAGGGACTGAGGATGGGGGAGGTGAGGAGGATGGGGTGGGATGTTGGGAGGGGGGGGGGGGGCCAGTCGGAAAGGAAACCCCATGAATTCATCATGTGGATTTCACTGCTGATGATGATGCTATGATTCATCCCACTGTATCCACGTGTCTTCATCCTTCTTCTGTACTGTTGGCTGTATCACTTGTTCCGAAAGACATGACTAGATGGTGTTGTCGCTTCTCTGCGACCTTTGAGTACAGCTGTTGGAAAACTACCAGGTGTCAGATAGGAGGGAAGGGGATAAAAGGTTGCTTTGTTTGTTTGTTTGTTAGGGGTGGGGGTGTAGGGGGTCTGGTGTGTCTGTACCATCACATAGCCTATGAGCATGCTGATTGGGTGATGCATACAGCATTGGCTGGAAGTCACATATTCTTTTGTTGTCAATATGGGACGCAGTTGCCATACATACTGTACTTGTTCATCATCGCAGCTCTTAGAATGTTGCCAATGCGAGCTGAATACAGACAGTCATTACATCGAATGAAGTTTTAAGTCTGTGTCTAAAAGATCAATCATCTCTTTGAAAGTGAACATGAAATATCAGTTTCTTCGCTCGAAACTTTTGTTATCCTCCTCTTATTCAGGACATGCTATGAGAGAAGATGCACACCACATGCACATATGCGTGCGTGGGTGGGTGTGTGGGTGCATGTGTGTGTGTGTGCATCTAAGTCTGTATCTGGCGAAACGCACATACTTTCTGAACGCCTTTGGGAGAAATACTACTGAGGAGAACAATACGAAGTGATCCTTCTTCCATCTTCCATTACCTTTGTTCTGATGACATTGAACGCCCATCCTGCACTGCAGTTGTTGAAGATAAGTGATTGCTTGCTCATTCATTTTCCTTGTCCTGAGTGTTGTGTGTCTTGCCTGAAGTAGACTTAAGAGGTTGAAGCATGTCATGTTGACTTGTGATTGGTTTGTCTATTCTTTTATTATGGCAATTCGGTGGAGTCCCTAAAATACTTTTCAAAGTCGTTTGGATTTCCACCTGCAGTCCCCCACTTTGCAACTAGTCCTTGGTTTAATTCAAAATCAAACCACCATGGCCTTTCACTCTGCTATGTATTGGACCTAAGCAGGATATGGGGGGGGGAGGGAGTGAGGGGAAGAGACAGACAGACAGACAGAGAGAGACACAGGAGAGAGAGAGAGAGAGAGAGAGAGAGAGAGAGAGAGAGAGAGAGAGAGAGAGAGAGAAAGAGCATTACAAAAGGCACACATATAACACAAGAAAGATATCTGTAAAACGACAGGAAGACCTGTAACTCAAGAGGACGATCAGTGAAAACCAGATCCGGGAGGGTGGGTGAAGTTACGTTTGTTGTTGTGAAGGTTCTCTGATGACAACTGTGTATCAGTGACCAGAGAGAGCGTATCGGTTCACCTTCTCCTGTTCCGTTCCAACAGCCTGGCAGTGCTGACCTATCAGCAACCCACCACATGCTGCTGCTTCCTTCTGCTCTTACATATCAGCTTTCCTGTCTGTGAGTGGACCGACATTCCTTGGCATATTATGGTCTGGCATTGCAGTATCATTCCTTCCACTTCATTCCAGCTGTGGTTACCGGCATGAGCCATGTCCTTTCCAGGTTATGTGGTGTCACCTGGCTGGTGTGAACTCTTCACCTCTGTTCAGCCAGTTCACAACACCGTGTCAATGATATGCAGGTAGACACATGCCAGGGTATACGTGCGTGCGGGCATACAAGCAGGCACACACACACACACACACACACACACACACACACACAACACACACACACACACACACAAACACATGCACGCGCGTGCGCACACACAAACACACACACACACACACACATACATACACACACACACACACACACACACTTACACATTGTCGGGGCCGACCATGGAAGCACAGGATTCAGAGGTGCAGTACTCGGACACCACGCCGTACATCAGGTTCACATGGTTGAAGAATGAGATCGCTGAAACACACACACCACACAACGCTGTGTCCTCCAATTCAGATACATGAGAGAGAGAGAGAGAGAGGCAGAGAGAGAGAGAGAGAGACAGAAGAAAAAGCAAGCAAGCACGCCCAGCCAACTACTCTAGATATGAATACTTTGACAACAAATTACACACACGGGACATGAGTAATCTAACAACAAATCAGATAAATAAATGACAAGGGCGCTTGAAAAAGTGTAGACCTCTGCCAAGGTCGAACAGATCCTGCATCCCCCCTTTGATCCAAATCCCCACCGCAGATCCCCACTGCAGGTCCCCACAGCAGATCCTCACCACATATCCACACCACAGACCCCCACCGCAGATTCCCACCACAGATCCTCACTGCAGATCCCCACCCATAGCAGATCCCGAACGCAGATCGGATTGATCCCAACCACATATCCCCACTGCAGATCCCCACCACATATCCCTACTGCAGATCCCCACCACATATCCCCACTGCAGATCCCCACCACATATCCCCACGGCATATCCCCACCACATATCCCCACTGCAGATCCCCACCAAATATCCCCACGGCATATCCCCACCACATATCTCTACTGCAGATCCCAACCACATATCCCTACTGCAGATCCCCACCACATATCCCCACAGCATATCCCCACCACAGATCCCCACTACCACTGGCTGGCTTCATCCTACAGCCAGTCCACCCCCCCCACCCCCCCCCCTCTTTCCTTCTCACTGCTGCAGCAGTCTGGGCAATAACCTGGCTGACAGTCTGTGCAATAACCTGGCTGACAGTCTGACTGACTAACGGGGGAGGGGAGGGTGGGGGTGGGGAGGAGGGGTGTTCGAGAGAAAACCCAAAAGAAGAAAAACCTGAAAAGTGCAGAGAAAGGAGAAGAAAAGCAGAAAGCACGGAACAAGAACAGAAACTGCGCTCACAAATCACTCATGGGGTTTTCTCCCCTGGAGGGGGGCTGAAGACAGGGTAGGACTTGGGGAGGTGGGGAGTGGAGGGGGCAGGATAGGGGGGAGAGTGGGAGTTGGAGGGAGGCAGTCATTGTCCGCCTGCACACACAAAAAAAAAAAGAAGAAGGTGTGCTAGAAGATCCATGAACAAACTCAAGGGAGTCAAGGTAAGCCGCACAACACATTGGTTCATTTGCCTCATTTGCTGCAAGTATCAACAAATAAATAACCTAAAGAAAGAAAATGACAGAAATAAAGGAAAGAAATAATTATGATGTCAGAGAAGAGGTGAGGGACAGACTCAAGGCCTTGCAAGCTGTTCGTCTACACCACTCCTTCCAAGACCAGAAAGGAAGGAAAAAAAAAAAAGGAACTAAGAAAGAAAATAAACAAGGGTGGAAGAAACAGAGGAGGGGAGGGGCGGGGAGGGAATGGTGTGTGTGTGGTGTGTGTTGTGTGTGTGTGTGGTGTGTGGTGTGTGTGTGTGTTGTGATGTGCGCGTGCGTGCACACGTGTGTGTGTGGTGTGTGTGTGTCGTGCTGTGTAAGTGTGTGTGTGTGTGTTCGGCGTGAAAATGCGTGTGCGCGCGCGCACGTGTGTGTGTGTGTGTGTGTGTGTGGATGTGCACGTACACACACACACATTTTGGAGAATTGGTGCATTACATTCAGACCACAGCCCCTGGTTAACTTTTTTGAACATACTTTACTCTGGGGAAAGAGACAGAGACAAGCGAACAGGTAGGAACCCAGTGAACATACTTTACTCTGGGAAAGAGACAGAGACAAGCGAACAGGGTAGGAACCCAGTGAACATACTTTACTCTGGGGAAAGAGACAGAGACAAGCGAACAGGGTAGGAACCCAGTGAACATACTTTACTCTGGGGAAAGAGACAGAGACAAGCGAACAGGGTAGGAACCCAGTGAACATACTTTACTCTGGGGAAAGAGACAGAGACAAGCGAACGGGGTAGGAACCCAGTGAACATACTTTACTCTGGGAAAGAGACAGAGACAAGCGAACAGGGTAGACCTGAACAACTTACTCTGGGGAAGAGCGAGAAGCGAAGGTGAACCCAGTGAACATACTTTACTCTGGGGAAACAGAGACAAGCGAACAGGGTAGGAACCCAGTGAACATACTTTACTCTGGGGAAAGAGACAGAGACAAGCGAACAGGGTAGGAACCCAGTGAACATACTTTACTCTGGGGAAACAGAGACAAGCGAACAGGGTAGGAACCCAGTGAACATACTTTACTCTGGGGAAAGAGACAGAGACAAGCGAACAGGGTAGGAACCCAGTGAACATACTTTACTCTGGGGAAAGAGACAGAGACAAGCGAACAGGGTAGGAACCCAGTACGAGGAGGAGGAAAAGGGAAAGAGGGGAGATGGGGCTCTAGGGAAGGAGGGGTGGAGATGGGGGGTGGGGGGACAAATTTACAGCGACAGGAGGGGGAGAGCCAGCGTGACAGAACAGGTTTCTGGCTGGTTTCGCCTGGTTTCGCCTTTGTTTCCTTTCTGGGCAGTGGGGGTGATTCATTCATTAACACCCAGTGTCTTCACACAACAATGCCAAGCACTCTGTGTAAGCGTCTCTGTGTGTGTGTGTGTGCGTGTGTGTGTGTGCGTGTGTGTGTGTGTGTGTGTGTGTGTGTGTGTGTGTGTGTGTGTGTTGTGTGTGTGCGCGCATGTGTGTGCGCGCATGCGTGCGTGTGTGTGTGTGGTGTGTGTGTGTGTGTGTGTGTGTGTGTGTGTGTGTGTGTGTGTGTGTGTGTGAGAGAGAGAGAGAGAGAGAGAGAGAAGAGAGAGAGATGTGGGTTCAGAACACTGCTTTGTGAAATACAGCAAGTAAGAACATCAGGTTACTGGAGACACTTTGTGCAAGAGCCATTTTCGCCATTTTGATCAATTTGGAGAAGAAAAAAAGAAGAACAAACAAGAAGTACTGAAAAAAAATACAAGAGGAAAAATGTATGTGCACCGACAGAAATTTGACGTCCACAGAACGAGAGAGACAGACAGACAGACAAAGACAAGAGACAGTGACAGACAGACAGAGAGACAGTCTGAGACAAGGTGAGACAGAGACAGTGTGACAGAGATAAAGTGAGACAGACTGACAGGACAGACAGACACAAAGAGAAAGAAAGACAGGACAAGCGAGTGTGAGACAAGGACAACCAGATAAGCCAAACGGACCAGAACACAGCACCACCACCACCACCACCGCCATCACCCCCCCCCCCCCCCCCCCCTTCCCGAAAATCATGAAGCCTACCCCACTTGAAAAAGTAGGCACGCACACCGGCAGGCAGACAGGCTGGCAGGCAGGCTGGTCAATGACCCCCCCCCCCCCCCCTCCTCCCCCTCCCTCACAATAACTCACGACCAGCAAAACACGAAAAGCTCAGACAAAACCTAACAAGAGCCCCGCAAACCTTCAGCACTCCACAGAGGTTTTAGGGTGGAGGGGGGGGGGGGGAGAGGAAGAATGCTGGGGATGGGGGGGGGGGTAGGAGAGGGGGGAGGAAGGAAGCCAGACGAAAGACCTGCAGGCAGAGCCACACTGACCACTAACTGGCCCGTAAAAGGAGAAACAGCTACAGACAGTTCACTTGCGTTGCACAACTGCTCGGACTTCGGGGCTACTTGTCTACGTCCGTCCGTCTGGAGACATGTCCACGTCATGGTCAGCCAGGTGGGAGGTCCACTGAGGGATGGGGGTGGGGGGTGGGGTGGGGTTGGGAGGGAGGGGGGATGGAGATCAGGGAAGGGGGGGGGGGGGGGGAGGGGGAGTCTGCGTGTGTGTGTGTCGGTGTGTGTGTCGGTGTGTGTGCGTGTGTAAGTGTGTGTCGGTGTGTGAGTCGACGTGTGTGTGTGTGTGTGTGTGTGTGTTGGTGTGTGTGTGTGTGTGTGTGTGTGTGTGTAAGCGCACGCACGTGCCTGCCTGCCTGCCTGCCTGTGTGCATGCGTGTTCGTTCAAACCTTCCACATCAATAAGCGTCACAGCAAAATCTTACAAATGCCTCTCTAACAAGGACATGGAACGACCCCGCTTCAAGACACTGGTCTTGCTGTCTCCCTTCCAACCCCGCCCCCATCTCCACGAAACCTTCGCCACACGGTTGGGATGGGAACCAAAGCAGATGACCTTGAAGGTGACCGACTGCCTGGATCGCCATGGCTTGAACAATCGTGACTAGAAGACGTTGAAGGTGACCAGATGACCTTGAAGGTGACTGACTGCCTGGATCGCCATGACTTGAACAACTGTGACTAGCAGACGTTGAAGGTGACCAGAAGACCCTGAAGGTGACTGACTGCCTGGATCGCCATGGCTTGAACAACCGTGACTAGAAGACCCTGAAGGTGACTACCTGGATCACCATGGCTTGAACAACCGTGACCAGAAGACCTTGAAGGTGACTGCCTGGATCACCATGGCTTGAACAACCGTGACTAGAAGACCTTGAAGGTGACTGCCTGGATCGCCATGGCTTGAACAACCGTGACAGAAGACCTTGAAGGTGACTACCTGGATCGCCATGGCTTGAACAACCATGACCAGAAGACCTTGAAGGTGACTGCCTGGATCACCATGGCTTGAACAACCGTGACCAGAAGACCTTGAAGGTGACTGACTGACTGGATCGCCATGGCTTGAACAACCGTGACCAGAAGACCTTGAAGGTGACTGTCTGGATCACCATGGCTTGAACAACCGTGACCAGAAGACCTTGAAGGTGACTGACTGCCTGGATCGCCATGGCTTGAACAACCGTGACGAGTTCAACTTGTATCATTAACAGGGCAAGTGCCAGTCAACGCACAGCAATCATGACGATGATGATATTGATGAATGAAGATGAGTCATGTTGTGAACAGACTGCATAGTCCACCCGCCCAGATGGTCTCATTATGGCCGTGAGCTGGATTAAGTCACACCAATGAACACATTAACCCCCTACACCAGCCCATGCCCCAATCTTTCTGACCAATATGAAGATGATGATCATGATGATGATGTGAGATGATGATGATGATGATGATGATGATGATGACGACGGCGTCGATGACGATGACGATGATGGTAACACTGACAATGACGATAACGACGATAATGATGATGATGACGACGATGATGAATATGCCGACGACGTCGACGACGACGACAAAGTGCTGGCAACAGCTTTTCAGAACTCACGTACAACCCCGTGGTATGTTCACGCCATAAAATCGAACAACCCGTTTAAACGGCCAGTCTAACAAAAGCTTCGGTGAACGAACTCTTCCCTAGCTGGACAACACGGCTTCAGTACCAAAGGGAGCTAACTGCACGGATATCGGGGCAAGCAGTGTGTGGTTGACGCAGGCCAGCAGTGATCGAAGGCAGCGCGCAGTGCAGCCTTCCCTGGCCCTACCATCGTCCTCTTTCCCCGTCTGACCTCTCCCCACCCACCCACTCTCCCTCCCCCTGCCATGGTTGTCCCCGTCCGCCCCGTAGCTTGATATCACACGTCCGGTGGGAGTGTCAGCGTTACACCGCATTGTTCAAACCCCCCCCCCCCCCCCCCTAAAAAAAACAACAAAAAAACACAAAAAAAAACGAAACAAAACCGATCATTACCACTACCCCCCCCCCCCCCCCCCCCCCACACACACACACACACTATCCCTAGGAAAATCCTCTCTCTCTCTCTCTCTCTCCTCTCTCTCTCTCTCTCTCTCCACACACACACACACACACACACACATGTACCCAAGCAAGCACGCACACACACGCGCGCACACATACACTCAACTCTGCCTAACATTCACACTCGTGCACGCGCTCACACAACACACACACACACACACACACACACACACACACACACACACACAACACACACTGACTGACTGACTGAAACCATTTACTGTCAGATTAACATACTGTTGTACTCACAACACACACACACACACACACACACACACACACACACACACACACACACTGTATCTGCCTCACCAGTCAATGTGGGGTAGTCGTCAGTCTTCTCAAGACAGCTCGTTAGTCCAGCGCCCCCCCCCCCCCCCATCCACCCACCCCCCGCCACTTCCACTACCCCATCAAACTCCATCCCAACTCTCTCTCCCCCTCTCGCTGTCAGTCGTCAGTCTGTCAGTGCCTGCCCTATTCTGTATTGATCTTCACTCAATTAGTGTCTTCCCCAACCTGCCTCCTCTTCTGTCTCCTGACGGACTGACACTCTGTGTGTGTGTGTGTGTGTGTGTGTGTGTGTGTGTGTGTGTGTGTGTGTGTGTGTGTGTGTGTGTCTGCCTGTCTCTCTGTCTCTCCGTCTATCTGTCTTGTGAGCACAGACGTGTGCGCGTGTGTACATGACAGAGACAGACAGATGATGACATACAGACAGAGTCAGAGACAGAGAGAGAGAGAGAGAGGAGAGAGAGAGAGAGAGATGAAGGGAGGGGAGGAGGGAGACAGACAGACAGACAGACAGAAGACAATTACAGGCAGCAAGGTTGATTTATGTTTACTGTAACTGTCGGATCAGCAGCAGTCGCTATCACTGCTGCTCTTTAAACATCCCCTATGTTTTCTTGCTTCTGGTCATTTGCAATAGGTATACATGTGTGCATGTGCGCTCATTCACACGCGTCCATACACACGTAACACTCACGCGGATACGCGCATGCAAGCGCGCTTCTCTCTCTCTCTCTCTCTCTCTCTCTCTCTCTCTCTCCCTCTTTCTCTCTCTCGTCCCCTCTTTCTCTCTCTCCCCCCTCTCTCTCTCTCTCTGCGCGTGCGTGCGTGTGTGTGTGTGTGTGTGTGTGTGTGTGTGTGTGTGTGTGTGTGTGTGTGTAAGAGAGAGGAGAGAGAGAGAGAGAGAGAGAGAGAGAGAGAGAGTAGTTTTTAAGACGAAAGAAAAACAGGTGGACTTCAAACATGTTTCCCACCCTGACATAAATGTGAAGTTTGTGAGAGCGAGGCAGATCTACGTCCCTGCAGGAAATGGGAACAACCCCCCACTCCTCACCCCTCACCCTCTGCTATTACAACAAAAGCCAGTTTATTCAGCATTCCTTGTATTCCCAAGAGCAAGACTTTTTTTCGTCCCTTTTTTTTTTTTTTTTTTTTTTTCTTTTTTAAATCAGACTCTCGTTGTTCAGCCTGCACTGCTAGATTACGACGACGAGAGAGAGAGAGAGAGAGAGAGAGAGAGAGAGAGAGAGAGAGAGAGAGAGAGAAAGTGTGTGTGTGTGTGTGCGCGCGCGTCTGTGTGTGAGCACGTGTGTGTGTGTGTGTGTGTGTGTGTGTGTGTGTGTGTGTGTGTGTGTGTGTGTGTGTCTGTGTCTGTGTCTGTGTGCTAGCGTGTGTTCGTCTGTGCGTGTGCGCATGCGTGCACTGATCTGTGGGAAGTTTTTTCAGTATCATTTCTACACCAGCCCCACCCCTGGCTCTCTGGAACTTCTATGGTGGCATTTTTCTCTCTGTTCTGGCACCGTGAGTGTGTGTGTGTGTGTGTGTGTGTGTGTGTGTGTGTGTGTGTGTGACTCTGTGTGTGTGTGTGTGTGTGTGTGTGTGTGTGTGTGTGTGTGTGTGACTGTGTGTGTGTGTGTGGTGTGTGTGTGTGTGTGTGTGTGTGTGTGTGTTTTGTGTGTGTGTGTTTGTGTGTGCGCGCGCACGCGCGTGTGTTATTTTTTCATGTACATACTTTTCCAGTTGGTTATTTTGCGTTTATGGGTGTCC
>CM065737.1:53731408-53738908 GCA_033310375.1 Conus canariensis
TCGTTGATGGGCGGCGTGGGAGAGTCCTTGTCTTTTCGGGGGCGGCCTTTCCTGCAAACAGCACACACAGCGCACACGGTTATGATCTTCAGGTCAGATGGTAAGGGTAAATGGTAACGTTGCTTATATAGCCCCAGCCGACGACCTCAAAGGGGCTGGCCACCATATCAGGGCTGTCACCACGTTGAAGTCAACTCAACGTCTTTGAGAGAGAGAGAGAGAGAGAGAGAGAGGAGAGAGAGAGAGAGAGAGAGAGAGAGAGAGAAGAGAGAGAAGAAAAGAGAAGACAGAGAACTGTTTGACCACTGACACAATCGTGGGGCCCACGATTTTTTTTTTTTCCCAAACCAGCATTTCTAGGACACACAGGCAGACCTGAACGTCATCCAATTGACGGTCACAGGTATCTCGGGAGTAGAGGCCAAAGTAGCAGAAAGCTTCCAAGTGCACCAACACGGCCATGAGGGAGACACGCAACACTAACACTGAACTGTCTGGCAGTAACGCCTGGGACTAACGGCCAATGGTCGAGTGAAGGAACCGAGTAAGTGCTCGTAAACTCTCTCTCGTGCTCTCTGTCTGTCGTGTGTGTGTGTGTGTGTGTGTGTGTGTGTGTGTGTGTGTGTTGTGTGTGTGTGTGTGTTGTTGTCTGTCCTCGTCCTGTCTCTCTCTCTCTCTCCTCTCTTCTCTCTCTCTCTCTCTCTCTCTCTCCAAAGTTGACAAAGAAAACAGACAACCGGTTCAGAACTTTGAAGGAACGTAACTAATCTAAGCTCCCACGCAACAGTGCCAACGGGGAGCAAGCAATGTGTTAAGTTTAATACGTCCCTCCGACATAGCATCAACTACTGCAGAACACACACACACACACACACAACACACACACACACACACACACACACACACACACACACACGTGAAAAACAAAAAGCCAAATTGCCAAGGTTCCGGTTCCTGCATCCATCCAGGCTGACTGACTGACAGACTAATGGCTGGAATTCTGTGGCGTCAGCAAGGTACTTGTTAAGTGCATGAGGCGGGCGGGAGAGAAGGCAGGGGTGGAGGGTGGGGGGGGGGGGGGCGAGGGTATGGGTGGAGGGAGAGGTGTTGCAAACAAGAAGGGAGGGGGGTTGGAGGTGTGAGAGTGGCGAAGTGTCGAAATGTGTTTAGTATGAAGTAGACCCCAAGTCTGGGTCTTGTATGCTATTATCACGGCTGAAACCCCCCCCCCCCCCCCCCCCCCCCCCCCCCCCCCCCCCCCCCCCCCCCCCCCCATCATCACTCATCACAACACACACAAACCTCCCCGTCTCCCCCCCCCCCTCCCCCCCCCTCTCTCTCTCTTTTCTTCTCTCTCTCTCTCTCCCTCTCTCCCCCCCTCTCCCCTCTCCCTCTTTCTTTCTCGTCAATGGGAGAAAAAACGTCCTATTTTCGCCGGAGACCTAAGGACAGAAATTTCTCTCTCTCTCCCTCTCCCCCTCTTTTCCCCCTTCCCCCCCTCCCCCCCCCCTCTCCAACCCCTCCCCTCCCTCTCTCTCTCTCCCCTCTCGCTGGTAAAACGGAGGTTAACGCCTTTGGCCGAAGCCCTTCAGGACAGAATCCACCCCCCCCCCCCCCCCCCTCTCCTCCCCCCTCTCTCAAGGACATTGTCAACGGTGCTACGATCGTGGATGGGGAAAAGCAGCGAGTTAATATGGTTTCCCCCAAAAGGCCGCTGGGCCCTCCTTTTTCCCCTCTCTCTAAACTAAGCAAACCCTTACCCCACCCCCCCCCCCCCCCGTTTCCCCCCCCCCCCCCGTTCCCCCCCCCCCCCCCCCCCCCCCCCCCCCCCCCCCCCCCCCCCCCCCCCCCATGCTCTTTCTGCATATTCAGGCCCCTGGTGTCACGAATTTCAGGATAAAATGGACCCCGTCTGTCTGGCTTGACTGCCTTAGACTGTGGAAAAGGGATTCTGAAAAAATTCATGGCGCATCGCCCCACACACACACACACCCCACCACACACACAACCCCCAACACAACACACAACAAACACAACACACCCCACACACACAAGGGGGTTCACACTCACACACTAAAAAAACACACGACAAACAAAAACACACACACACAAACCTCACACTCACACACACACACACGGTCCACTTTTCAGAGAAACGGAACTCAACCACGAGCAAAACTGGCCCCCCACAATGAACGGACTCTGAAAAAAGGGCGTCCCCCCTTCCAACCCCCTCCCAACTGAAAAAGCGCACAGTGGTGGTGGTGGTGTGGGGGCGGTGGCCCCCTCTTTCACTTCATTACCTCATCGGCCCTCCGAGTGTGTACCGCCCCACACCAACCACCCTACAGGGACGGGACAGGTGGGATGCCACGGGAGAAATCTTTTTCCCTCGCTTACGGTTGGAAACCAAGGTTTAGGTCTCTGACCTGTCGGTTTGTAATCCAGGTCAAATTCAGCATTTTTTGCAAAAGTGGTGTGGTGGGTTTTTTTTAAAGTGGGGCGGGTTCTTGCGATTAAAACACAGTGGAGATATTGGGGGGGGGGGGGGGGGGGGGGGGGGGGGGTGGGGTGGGGGGGGGGGGAGAAGGGGGGGGGGGGGGGGGGGGGGGGGGGGGGTTTTTGGGGGGGGGGGGGGGGGGGGGAGGGGGGGGGGGGGGGGGGGGGGGGGGGGGGGGGGGGGGGGGGGGGGGGGGGGGGGGGGGGGGGGGGGGGGGGGGGGGGGGGGGGGGGGGGGGGGGGGGGGGGGGGGTTTTGGGGGGGGGGGGGGGGGGGGGGGGGGGGGGGGGGGGGGGGGGGGGGGGGGGGGGTTTTGGGGGGGGGGGGGGGGGGGGGGGGGGGGGGGGGGGGGGGGGGGGGGGGGGGGGGGGGGGGGGGGGGGGGGGGGGGGGGGGGGGGGGGGGGGGGGGGGGGGTTTGGGGGGGGGGGGGGGGGGGGGGGGGGGGGGGGGGGGGGGGGGGGGGGGGGGGGGGGGGGGGGGGTTTTGGGGGGGGGGGGGGGGGGGGGGGGAGGGGGGTTTTTTTTCCCGGGGGGGGGGGGGGGGGGGGGGGGGGGGGGGGGGGGGGGGGGGGGGGGGGGGGGGGGGGGGGGGGGGGGGGGGGAACAGCACTGTTCATCATAGGGCCGGACTGACCGTGTAGACCAAGGCGTTTCGCAAAAAAGAAGAAGGAGCAAAGAACTTTCACCTCGCCACGAACCTCACACGATACACGTTGATTAGAGAAACACCGACCTTCTACTGGGCTTCCAGTCCATCAGAAAACTGTTATTCTTGGAACTGCCTGGGCTTATCTGTTGGCCCTTTACTAAAAGGGACGATCTGTTTTTTCTTGGGAATGGCCGGTTATCTGTTGGCTCTTTCCTAAAAGGGACGATCCGTTATTCTTGGGAACTGGATTTATCTGTTGCCCTTTACTAAAAGGTACGATCTGTTTATTCTTGGGAATGGCCTGGGTTTATCCGTTGGCTCTTTCCTAGAAAGGGACGATCCGTTATTCTTGGAACTGGATTTATCTGTTGGCCCTTTACTAGAAAGGGACGATCTGTTATTCTTGGAACAGGATTTATCTGTTGGGCCCTTTACTAGAAAGGGACGATCTGTTATTCTTGGGAACTGCCTGGGTTTATCTGTTGCCCTTTAACTAGAAAGGACGATCCAGCCAAACTAGCGTTTCTAAAAAAAACCTAATTCCATCACAACCACAGCACAAAAAAAAAAAAATAAAATAAATAAAAGAATAAGGAGTGAGGAGGTCATTCAATGACGTTGGTTCACCTGTCGACCAACCAATTATCAAACTCCTGGGGAATGCACGTCTGCCGCTACACAACTGATTAAGATTTATACAGACTGTGTAGACTTCCGAGAAACTGAACAAACAAACAAAACAACGAGCACAGACAAACTGCTCAGAATGCTGTGCGGCTCTGTAAACAAATATACCATTCCGATCCCCGCAACCCTTCAACAATAGCAACAAAAAGGAAAGAGAAGAACAAACCCTGCACTCTCATTCCTCAAGCACTACCCCCTTCCCAACCACCAATGATCTGTCCCCTGATGGTTTCCTCTTTTTCCAGGCGCCTACTCTTCCCACCTACAAACGTCTCTCTACACCCACCACCTCCCGCCCCGCCCCGCCCTCCCCCCCTCCTCATACCTCAGCCTGCCCTGCCCCACCCACCCCCCTCCCCCTTTTTGCTCCTCCCTTCCTAAGAGGACGAGATTAAACGCCCTTGCCCGGGATTAGCTCCCCTTGCCTGGTCTTCACTAGCTGTCTGAAAGGGGGCTAACCCTCCGACATCTGACAAGACACTTCACGACTGAACCCTCCCTCCTCATCCCCCTTAATCCCCTCCCCCCCTCCCCCAATCCAGCCCCCTCCCCCCCCCCCCCACCCCCCCCCCCCCACCCGACTCTACCCACCCTCTAACCGTCATCTCTCCCTGCCAAACTCTCTTTTTTTTTCTTTTTTTTTTTGTTGGGGGGGGGGGGGGGGGGGGCGAGGGGAGATCTTCACTCCTGCACGTTCTTTAAATCACACGTATCAAAGCACAAGACCCCAAGTGGGTTGGCGCTGGCATATTCTAATAATGCGCGTGCGCGCGCGCGCGCGTGTGTGTGTGTGTGTGTGTGTGTGTGTGTGGTGTGTGTGTGTGTGTGTGTGTGGTGTGTGTGTGTGTGTGTGCGTGCGCGCGCGCGCGCGCAATGTCACCAACTCAGGTCCTAACCATTATCGCCCAGTTCCACATTACGGTGTCTTTTCAGGACTGTCAAATTCGTACCGCGGAGAGGGGGGGGGGGGGGGGGGGGGGGGGGGCACATTGTGAGAAGAAGCCCAATTCTTGAAAAACAAAAACCAACAAAACCAAATCCCATCCTGAAAAGGAGACTGACACCATAAACTTTTCCTCCTGACGCGGCAGGCACACTACTGACATGCTGGCGACAGAATGTGATCGGGCTGTCCTGGGACGCGGCCAGCCATTCCCACTGAAAAAGCACCCGGTTTTTGTTTTGTTTTGTTGTTTTTAATCCTAAAAACACAAAGGTGAAAAACATTTCAATGAAACAAAACAACACCAACAAAAATACATGGAAAAAAAAAAGCCCAAAGGGAAAACAGACACCGGCAGAATGGACAGCTAGCGTCCATTTAACTCCATCTGTTGCCGAATGTGAGAGAAAAGAGAGAGAGAGAGAGAGAGGGGGAAAGAGAGAGAGAGAGAGAGAGAAAAGAAAGAAATAATAATACTGTATGTATACAGAGAGAGAGAGAGAGAAAGATATATATATATATAAATAAACTAATAAATTTCCAAGGATAAGTACCGAGCACCATTCCAGCAACTTACAGAGCACTTGGTGTTGCAAATGACTGCAAGAAGTATTCAATTATAAACAAAGCTTGCTCTTATGTCTTAGATTGAAGAAATAGGGGGAGATAAGCATTCATATCTGCAGTGGTAGATAATTCTGCCCAACTAACAGTATGTGCTTGAGTGGGTGAATGGGGAATAATAAATGCTTCTCAAATGAGCCTTCACAAGCTTATTGTCTCCAAGGGGAAACAATCTCCAATGGGAGGAAACTCACTAACAATAAACTCTTGGCAGATACCGGTATTTCGAAACCTGATCGTTTCTCCTCCTCATGTGACCGCGGAAAGTGGTAACTTGACTCCTCTGCCTTTTCGGTTCTAAGAAGAATGCTATCTCAGAAAAAGGCTGGTGTGCAATACTGTAGTATGTTTGTTGAGTTTTCAAAAAACAAACACAAAAACAAAATAATACACACACACACACACACACACACACACACACACACACACACACCCAACACATAACAAAAAGAGAGACACACAGAGAGAAGAGAGAAAGAGAGAGAGAGAGAGAGAGAGAGAAGCTAGCATGTTATGAATTACGACCAGAAATATCTGTAAATTCCTTTCAAAAGCAAACACTTGAGAACAGTCCACAAAAGACGGGTGGGAGAGAGGATATAGAAAACAGTACAGAAAGGACAAAAGAGAAAAAAGAAGAAAAAGTCGAGTTAAACACAGCGACAGATAAGAGCAAGTTCCAAGCACAGAACTGCCAGGAAGGCAAGGGGAAGCTGTTTGTACTGAAAGAAGGCCCCCCCCCCCCCCCCCCACCCAAAAACCCACGGAGACTGTATCTCACTAAACCATCGCCGAATTCACCTCACACACACACCACACACACACACACACAAACACACCACACACACACACACACACACACACACACACATACACACACACACAAGAGGGGGGAAATTAGGAGTCGATAATAATGGCGACCGTCCTCACCGTTGCTCACCAATGAATGACCACACTCGGGAACACGGCAACACGAATCGTCACGCACCGCACTGGTCAATCTGCAGTGCACCGCCGCCCCCCCCCCCCCCCCCCCCCCCCCCCCCCCCAGCGAATTCGCGCCTCCCCAGCACAACTCACCCCCCCAAGAAGCGGAATAAGCAGCCATCACCGGCACAACCAAACTGCCCACCCAGCGAAACTTATCTTAAGCACACGCACAGGGAAGCAAACACCAGCTGAACACCCCACACGCACACTACCAGTCCCCCCCTCCGCCCCCTGGCGCCGTAGTTAGCTTGCACTGCGGGACGATTCCCGGTTAGGGGGGTCGTGGGTTCGATTCCCATCAGAGCCCTTTTTTTTTTTTTTTTTTTATTTTACGATTATAAGATTTTTTTTTTAGCCCCTGGCCGGCTCTTACCCGTGGACTCAGTTGGGGAAAGAACTGGCACCACCACAGTCCCGAGTTCACCCCACTAAACCAACGCCTGTCTGAGAGTGTTGCTCCAATGTCATGACCAACTATGCAGGTGTCGGCATCTCTCGGGCCTGGCTGACGCCTGGCTATACATATATCATGAACGTAAGTGTAGAGTGCAGCCCGTGCAGGCAGTCTCAGACCAAAACGAAACTCCATAACACTCATCCTCATCCTCACTGCTCAGCACTTAAAAAAAAATAAAATAAAAAATAAAAAATAACCGGTCTCAAATTGTTGGTCCTTCATGCCCTCCTCTGATGTCGACTTCAGTTCTTGCTTCCCTCTCCACCTCAATACTCCTTGGCGAGTTCCTGTCGAGGTCGCCGATATGGCCCACACCATGAAGCCGCCGATTTGACGAATGTGGTGGCGTCCTCTGTCCGGAGCGGGACTACGCATGTTCACGCCCACTCCACGACTACAAAAGGTTCTTGTCGTCAATATAGGGGTGGGAGAGAGTGGTGGTGGGGGTGGATGAGGGTTGGATGCGGGGGGTGGGGGTGGGGGCGCCTTAGAAATGTTTGTCCTGCGTATGGTGAATGAGAACAGGTACCATGAAGACCACGGAGGTCATTCACCGGCAAGCACTGTCTCCTCCGACGGGTTGCCCTATAAAGACGGCCTGACAACTGATTCTCCTCCTCGAGGACTTCCAGAGCCGTGGCTCCCGACTGG
>CM065737.1:53741408-53751408 GCA_033310375.1 Conus canariensis
CCCCACCACTGTTCTTATCAGCAAATACCCCGCGCCCACCATCCCTCACAACCCACCCCTCTTCTTATTCTTCTTTCCACTATCAATATGTTTAGGTACTGGCTGATCTGACGACAAAAGCCAGGTGAAGTCCTTGAGACTAGAAACCGAGGGTCCGTGTGTGAACGCACGCGTAACATCTTGCACACACGTCAAATCCCATCACCAACTTTCGGAAGAGTAGGCCAGTTTGGCCGTTGGTATGGATGACACGTTACAAATAGCATGCACCCTGCGTGAGAAATGGAAAGAATGAAGGAAGTAAGGAAAATGAGTGAACGATATTGAACGATACTGACTGGATGACACGGGAAACGACTCAACGAAGCGCCAGCTGGCAGCTCTTCAGTCGGCACTACCCAGGTAGGTAGGCAGCCCGTTGTGTAAACGAGTGTGGCATTGTAAAACGCTTAGAGTTTGGTCTCTAGCCAAGGATAGGCGCTATGTAATTATTCATAATAATAAGAACTGAGAACTACAATAGCGTTTAGGGCCTACACTGTAACCGTGGACTCCGACATTCATAGAGATAAGATGGAGAGAATTCTCCCTCCGGACAGGATACTACAGATGTGACCTCCTGAACTTAACCTGCCAGTGTGGGGCAGAGGCCTCCCTCCACCACGCCCTCAGCGACTGCACCGCCCTCCCCGACGCCATGACCGCCATCAGAGACTGCAGACGACCACACCAACTACACCTGCACGACTTTCTACTGCCGCACCCAACCCTCGGGACGCAGCCCATGAGGATGCTCGCCAACGCCCCTGATGTCCTCTGGACTCGACGACTGGTTCTAACCCACCTCGGAGCGAGACGAAAGGAACGCCAGCAACGACAACGAAGGAAGACGACATCAACGACCGCCACCATCGAACAACAACACCGACCAACTCCACCATGAACCTCTAAGCCAAGGCAACCAAGACTACCGCGAAAGAACAACCTGTCCCTGAAAGCTTTCGCTATGAGGACGTAAACCTCAACCATTCAGAGAATTCTCGCTTGCTAGGTGGCGAGTGGCGAGCGTTTTCTTAAATGTCTTGGGAGCGGTCTCGTAAGCAAGGGGAAAATGTTGGTTGTTACGCCCTGTGTGACTGGTGCACGAAAAGTCGCCACGTTGTCAAAACGCTGACGGGTTCAACGCCAAGAAGAGCTGGAAGAAGTTGTCACATCGTCAATCTGATTTTGTGTATCGCTTGAAGAAGCTGTCACAAGGTCAGTGCGAATTTTTGTCTTGCTCGAACAAAATCAATGGTCACATTGTCAGGTTGAATTTTTGTCTTGCTTGAAGAAGTTGTCACACTGTCAATCTGAATTTTTGTATCGCTTGAAGAAGTTGTCACAAGGTAAATGCCAATTTTTGTCTTGCTCAAAGAATTGAAGTTGTACATTGTCAGTTTGAATTTTTGTATCGCTTGAAGAAGTTGTCACATTGTCAGTTTGAATTTTTGTATCACTTGAAGAAGTTGTACATTGTCAGTTTGAATTTTTGTCTTGCTTGAAGAAGTTGTCACATTGTCAATCTGAATTTTAGTCTTGCTCTAAGAAAATGGTCACACTGTCAGGCTGAATTTTTGTCTTGCTTGAAGAAGTTGTCACATTGTCAATCTGAATTTTAGTCTTGCTCTAAGAAAATGGTCACACTGTCAGCTGAATTTTTTGTCTTGCTTGAAGAAGCTGTCACATTGTCATGTTGAATTTTTTGTCATGCTTAAAGAAGTCACAGTGTCAATCTGATTTTTTTTTTTTTTTTTTCATTTTGTCCGAGAAGAGCTTGAAGAATTTTTTCCCATGGTCAATCTGAATTTTTGTCCTGCGCACGTTTTGTTCTGTTCT
Source organism: Conus canariensis (assembly GCA_033310375.1). Classification (NCBI taxonomy): domain Eukaryota; kingdom Metazoa; phylum Mollusca; class Gastropoda; order Neogastropoda; family Conidae; genus Conus; species Conus canariensis. The sequence continues at coordinate 53,743,287 of CM065737.1, forward strand.
GTACCCTCCCCCTCCCCCTCCCCATCACGTCTTTTATCACCCCTCGCCGCAATAATAAGCTAGCCACTACGCCCATTCTCGCCTCTCTGACGCTCGCTTCTGCTGCCTGCGGACGAGGCCATGCATCCACAAAGGACAGCTGTTGAGACGGACATTGGGCTATTTGCTATTCTCATTTACAAAAGGCCCCGTGCTCTGTTCCCGCTGGCAGCTCCGCTGCAACACAGAAATCGATGACGCTGTTCAATTCACTGCGGAGGCTTTGCGGATGGATGGATCTGGGGAGGAGGCATCTCAGGATGTCAGTAGACAAGACATACACAAGCAAGCGTGCAGGAGAGAGAGAGAGAGAGAGAGAGAGAGAGAGAGAGAGAGAGAGAGAGAGAGAACGAGAACGACGAGTCGAACGAATAGAGTCGTTCTTATCATTCGCCCACTTTCACCCCCCCCCCCCCCCCCCCACACACACACACACACACTCCCTGTTTTTTTATTATTTCCTTTTAATTCATCTTTCAATTCATCATTGATTTTTGTGAATCAAACACGCATGCGCGGTCGTGCAAGTACACACACACATACCCACACACACTCTCTCTCTCTCTCTCATACAATCTCTCTCTCTCTCTCTCTCTCTCTCTCTCTCTCTCTCTCTCTCTCTGGGGCCGTCACGTTGGAGCAGCCGACAGGTTTCATTATTCCTCCCTGTCCGTCACAACACTAGTAAGTAGTCCTACCACATCTAGCGTCCGTCTGGCCCCATGCTTGGCTCGTCACACGCAGGATTCCGTCTGCTGAGGTGTCGGCCACACCATCAGCCCACTGTCGCTTCACACTGACTGACTGCCCGTCACTTCAGCCAACAAGATCTGTGGTGCCTACTGCACCCCCCCCCCCCCCTTCCCTTTTCCCTTCCCTCTCTCAGCCCACCACACATCCCGATCCCCCCCCCCCCCCCGACCCCCCCCCCCCGCCTTACCCGACCATCTCTCTCTCTCTCTCTCTTCTCTCATCTCTCTCTCTCTCTCTCTCTTGTTCTTCTTTTTCGTCAGTCATCTCTCTCTCTCTCTCTCTCTCTCTCTCTCCACACAACACACACACACACACACAAACGCGCGCGCGCGCGCGCGGGGGAAAAAAAACCCAAAAACTTCTGGTTGTTAAGGGAGACAGGTGCGAGAGACAGACAGGACAGTATTAAAAAGGACACAGGATGATTCACAGGATCCGTCCCCGTCTACCCTCTCCACCTCACGAACAAACCAACGGACGGATCATGGGGATCAGGTCACCGTACCAGCAAATCCCCCCCCCCCCCCCCCCTTCCTCCATCCCCAGCAATCGAGATTTCCTTCCAGGAATAGCTCAACCGTCACCCCCCCCCCCCCCCCCCCCACCCGGTGTGATGTGAGCTGTCCTCCGGACAACTAACACCACACCATCTCCCTCACCTCCAGTCGCTGTAAGTGCCCCCCCCCCCCCCCCCCCAACTGACGTGTGTGGTGTGTGCTGGCCTAGCAAATCTACCAACCATCCGCCTTCTTTGTCTCCACGATTCAACCAGAGGGAGAGCGGCTCACTCCCTCCCCCCTCCCCCACCTCCCCCACCCCACCCCCCATCCCTCGCCGACAACCCTGGCGGCAAGATTCTCCTCCACCATAACCACCCCCCCCCACCCCCCCCCTCTCCCCGTCTCTCCCGGAGGAAGATCCGATTTCTCAGGATGGAATCCAACAACAGACCGACCAAGACTCTTTGCACAGGTTATCACCGCCATCTAGTCAGTCCCCTGACAACGGCTGATGAGCTTAAGGGATTGTGGAGGTAGGGGTAGGGGGTGGGGGTGGTGGGTGGTTGGGGGGATGGCGAGTGAATGGAAGGAAGGGAGGGAGGTGTCGGACAGTAGACGTCTCTCCACCTCATCCTAACCCCCCCCCCCCCTCCTTCCCCTTTCTGTGTACCTCTCCAGGGAGGACAAGCTGGGGGATGGGGGTGGGGACTGGAGGATGGGGGTGGGGGGGAGGGTAAGGAGGACTAACAGACGGAGTGCCAGACAAAAAAAAAAAAAAAAAGGTGAAAGACGGACGACTTGCCATTGACTTTTGGTTCTCCAGAGTCGTCCTGACTTTCGTCCTTTTTTTCTTTTCTTTTCTTTCTTTCCTTTTTCTTTTTTTTTTTTTTTTTTAAAACCATTCGATCTAGCTGGCTTGCACAACTATCCTCGAGAGACACGCGCGGTAAAGCGAGACCACAGTACATCCAAGATGGACAAAAACCTCTTAAAGGTCGAGGTTGGGGGTGGGATGGGGTGGGGACGGGGAAGACTGGACGTTTGGTGGGGTGGGGAAGGGGGGGGGTGCTGCAGTCTGCAGGTGGCCCGTCATGTCCCTCTGAGTGGAGGGGTGGGGGAGGTGGAGGGGGGTGGGGGGAGACAATAAATCTGAAGGGCATGAGTTCTGCTGACTTCCCACTTAATAACAGAAACCCCTCCCTACACTACTGATTACGTTCCACAGAACTTTCTGTCACAAGCCAAGTCAGCACAACACAACACACACAGCCGGGAACGCGGGTTGTTGGGGAAGGGGGGAGGGGGGGTCAGGCGCGCGGGGGACGGGAGGGGGGGCGGAGAGGGGGGGGGGGGCAAACAACTGTTGGCTGCTAGCTAGTAAGTATCGCCTGTCCCACCAGAAGCAGCAGACCGATCTATAATAAATGAATGATGCGGCAATCACTGGGCCGTGGCATCCACTCTCTCTCTCCTCTCCCTGCCGATGCTATTTACTAAGCTACCACCTGACAGAGGAGGTGTCGCCGCACTGTGGCTACATTCCATTGTTTCCAAGTGGTTAGCATTTTTTTTTTAAACAGAAAAAAAAACACAAATAAAACGGTCAGTCACAAAAACTCTGCCTCAGGCCGACGGTAAGTGCCCCCCCTCCCCCCCCCCCTTCGCCCAACCCCCAGATCCTCCCCTCTCTCTCTCTCTCTCTCTCTCTCTCTCTCCTCCTAGGAGTCTCCCTCTCCTTCTCTCTCTCTCTCTCTCTCTCTCTCTCTCTCGTCCTCCTAGGAGTCTCTCTCTCTCTCTCCTCTCTCTCTCTCTCTCTCTCTCCTCCTCCTCCTAGAGTCTCTCCTCTCTCTCTCTCTCTCTCTCTCTCTCTCTCCTCGAGTCTCTCTCTCTCTCTCTCTCTCTCTCCTCTCTCTCTCTCTCTCTCTCTCTCTCTCTCTCTCTCTCTCTCTCTTCTGCGTCTCTCTCTCTCTCTCTCTTCTCCCTCCTCCTAGGAGTCTCTCTCTCTCTCTCTCTCTCTCCTTCTCTCTCTCTCTCTCTGCGTCTCTCTCTCTCTCTCTCTCCTCTCTCTCTCTCTCTCTCTCTCTCTCTCCTTCTGCGTGTCTCTCTCTCTCTCTCCTCTCTCTCTCTTCTCTCTCGAGTTTTCTCTCTCTCTTTTCCTCTCTCTCTCTCTCCTCTCTCTTCTTTTCTTCTCCCCCTGATGCGCAACTGACAGTACAGACTTTGATTCCTTGAGCTTCTTCACGTCACTATCACGACCAACGGGCTCAGTGGTCACGACACGACAGCCACGAACAGACTGATGGCCTCTCGCGCCCGCTTCCGAAAATAGTGGAGTTTTACGTCCTGATAACGAAAGCTTTTAGGGACATGTCTTTCATTCATGGTAGTCTTTGGAAAACGCCCGCTTCCCTTCCCCATTGATGGATATACCTCGGAGAGACGACAGAAAGGGGCGAAGGGACCGGAGGGGGGGGGGGGGCAAGGAGAAAGAGGTGGGAGCACTGAGAGACCAACACACAGGCCACACAACACGGGCGAGACAGGAAGACGCCTTCGGCTAATGGTGGTGACGACGATGACAATCGAAACGGAACAAACTAACGACTGACGGAGACTGACACACAGAAAGAGACAAACAGCCGCCCCCAGACACACACACACACACACACACACACACACACACACACACACAACAGTCACACACACACACACACACACATCACACACCACAACACAGTCACACACACACACACACACACACACACAGAGTGACACACACACACACACACACACACACACACACACAGAGTCACACACTCACACACAGTCACACACACACACACACACACACACACACAGTGACACACACACACACACACACACACACACACACACACACACACAGAGTCTCTCTCTCTCTCTCTCACACACACACACACACACACACACACACACAGAGTCTCTCTCTCTCACACACACACACACACACACACACACACTGTACTAATCAACACCGGCTCGCTCTCACCAAAGACTGTACGCCCTACGGCGAACTATCTTTGCTCTCACCCACTGACCCGCAACAATCACAGTCGTGGACGAGAGGGGGGGGGGGGGGGGGGGTCTGGGCGGCGGAGGAAGGGGGGGCGGGGATTGCTGAGTCATGGGCCTTTGGAGGTGAGGAGCGGAACGTGTGTGAACACCACCACCACCATCCGCTTTTTTCTGGGACGACGCTTATAGCTCGCCCCCCCCCCCCCCCCCTCTCCGGGGCAGTTGGTTGTCTGCCCTTTCTTTGCACGTGAGACGGGCGGAGTGGCGACAGGAAAGAAATTATTGATGGGGTCGTCTGTGGCGCCTGGCTTAAGTGCTGTGAACAAGCGTCACACGTTTTGTTGGCTTCTTTTTGTTGCTTGTTTGTTTGTTTGCTTGAGGCGTTGTTTGTTTTGTTTTGTTCAGTTTTGTTGTTGTTGTTGTTTTAATGGTTTATTTTCCTATTCCTCAGGCCCGCGTGAGTGTGAGTGTGTGAGCGAGCGAGCGAGCGAGCGAGAGAGAGAGGAGGGGGAGGGCGGGAAACAGAGGAGAGAGAATATATATATTGTGTGTGTGTGTGTGGGTGTGTGTGTGTGTGGTGTGTATGTGTGTGTGTGTGTGTGTGTGTGTGTGTGTGTGTGTGTGTGTGTGTGTGCACGCGCGCGCGAGCGAGCGAGCGAGAGTGACAGAGAGACCACGAGAGAGAGCTCTAGAGAGAGACAGAGAGAGAGAGAGAGAGAGAGAGAGAGTGAGAGAGACACCACAAGAGAGAGATAGAGACAATGAGAGTGAGAGAGAGACCACGAGAGAGAGAGAGAGATACAAAGAGTGAGAGAGAGACCACGAGAGAGAGACCACGAGAGAGAGAGAGAGAGAGACAGAGAGACAGACAGACAGACAGACAGACAGACAGAGATAGAGAGAGTGAAAGAGAGACCACGAGAGAGCGAGATAGAGACAGAGAGAGTGAGAGAGAGAGAGAAAGAGGCAGAGAGTGAGAGAGAGACCACGAGAGAGAGACAGACAGACAGACAGACAGAGAGAGAGAAAGACCACGAGAGAGAGAATGAGATAGAGACAGACAGAGTGAGAGAGAGACCACGAGAGAGAGACAGAGACAAAGAGAGTGAGAGAGAGACCACGAGAGAGAGACAGAGTGAGAGGCCACGAGAGAGAGAGAGAGAGAGAGAGAGAGAGAGAGAGAGAGAGACAGAGACAGAGAGACAGAGAGAGTGAGAGAGAGACCACGAGAGAGACAGAGACTGAGAGAAAGACCACGAGAGAGAGAGAGAGAGAGAGAGAGAGACAGAGAGAGTGAGAGAGAGACCACGAGAGAGACAGAGACAGAGAGAGTGAAAAAGCGACCACGAGAGAGAGAGACAGAGAGACCACGAGAGAGAGAGAGACAGACAGACAGAGAGAGAGAGAGAGAGACAGAGACAGAGAGAGAGAGAGAGAGAGAGAGAGAGAGAGAACGAACGAAAAATTTTAATCAGTATAGGCCATGGCCCCTTCTGATGGGGGTACAATACAACAATACCAATAATACTTCATACAGCAAGATAGCATGTCATAGTTGACAACAAGAAACAGAAAAGCATACAAAATGTACACAATAAATACTAGAGTTGGATTCCTTTAACTGACCATAATAGTGCGCCTTTTAAAGGCCTTATATAAATAAATGCACGTGCTCTTCAGTACGTCTTCCTTTTGATTTGCCATGAGGAGAGCAGCTCGGAACAAACAGGGGTTTTCAAAGAATTTCCGAGGTATGTATTCACACCTTAAATCTTGCAGGACAGGACAACAAAGCAGAAAATGCACTTCATCTTCATTCGCGCTTTTGCATAAAGGACACAGCATGTCAACGTTTTTAGTATTTGCATATCGGTACTGATGCGCTTTGATGTCTGTAATTCCTAATCTAAATCTTGTTAGGTAATTTCTAATATGCCTGTCAATATTAAGTGAGAGATATTTTTCACAACCAGCGGATGTCTTAAAAGTTCTATAAAACGAATATCGCTCACTGTTCCGGATATTTTCATGCCAGTTTTGCCAACGGTTATCAATCAATCTTTGCCGGAGTTGTTTCAAAAAAGCATTTACATTTCCAACCCCTTGACACATCCAGACACACCCGAATCCATTAAAAAACAGAAAATCCCCAACATCTGTAACCCACGACTTTTTACCACGCGATTCTAGTCCCACAGCATATTATATGCTTTAAGTGGTAATCTATTGTCATCCATTTGTACCATCCTCAGCCAGTATCTAATACACCGTACAGATGAATTAATATAAATAGGATAACGGTGGAGACACAGAGAGAGAGACAGAGAGAGAGAGAGAGAGAGAGAGAGAGAGATAGGGACAGAGCGAGAGTGAGCGAGACCACGAGAGAGACAGAGAGACCACGAGAGAGAGACAGAGACAGAGAGAGTGAGAGAGCTTTGAGCGGGGAGTGGATGCTGATGCTGCGAGGACCATACCCTCAGTTGGTTAGCCATCATCATCATCATTACCATCATTACTGTTATTATTATTATCATTATCAAAATCATTATTATGGCGAATATTGTACAACATACCTGAACGCTTTTCCTGTCTCTTTCAGAGTGATTTCCCCATGTATGACAACCGACACCTCTGCTTTGCTGTCTTCCAGTCATTTCCCCCTGGATGACAACTGACAACCTCTGCTTTGCTGTCTTCCAGTCATTTCCCCCTGTATGACAACGACACCTCTGCTTTGCTGTCTTCCAGTCATTTCCCCCTGGATGACAATGACACCTCTGCTTTGCTGTCTTCCAGTCATTTCCCCTGTATGACAACCGACACCTCTGCTTTGCTGTCTTCCAGTCATTTCCCCCTGGATGACAACTGACACCTCTGCTTTGCTGTCTTCCAGTCATTTCCCCCTGTATGACAACCGACACCTCTGCTTTGCTGTCTTCCAGTCATTTCCCCCTGGATGACAACTGACACCTCTGCTTTGCTGTCTTCCAGTCATTTCCCCTGATGACAACGACACCTCTGCTTTGCTGTCTTCCAGTCATTTCCCCCTGTATGACAACCGACACCTCTGCTTTGCTGTCTTCCAGTCATTTCCCCCTGTATGACATGACACCTCTGCTTTGCTGTCTTCCAGTCATTTCCCCCTGTATGACAACCGACACCTCTGCTTTGCTGTCTTCCAGTCATTTCCCCCTGTATGACAACTGAAACTCTGCTTTGCTGTCTTCCAGTCATTTCCCCCTGTATGACAACGATAACTCTGCTTTGTTGTCTTCCAGTCATTTCCCCCTGTATGACAACCGACACCTCTGCTTTGCTGTCTTCCAGTCGTCGGATCCACAAACCTCACTAAGCATGCTTCAAAGCCTCACAGTAAATACACGCCTTGATTTCAGATCTGCTCTGTTTCAGTCTTCTCCTGTTCAATTGTCCTGTTGTGAAAAGTTCGTTTCATGTGACACTGTTTGTTACGGTCAAATCCTGAATCACAAAACAATGCTTGCTGCTAGCAGGGTGGTGGTGGATGGGGGGGTGGGGAAAGTGTCGTTGATGGACAGTTTGACGTAACTGAACACAAAAAGGGGGGGGGGGGGGGGGACAAGAGAGGGTCGTGGAGAGACACTGTTTGTTTTAAAGGAAAATAGAAAACAGAATGATGAGAAGAGTTGTTTTGAACATCAACATGTAACCAAAAAATAAATAAATAAATAAATAAATAAAACCGTGACAGGTGCGGCTGAACAACACGGCGCTTGTCACCGACAGGCACCGCC
>CM065737.1:53756408-53766408 GCA_033310375.1 Conus canariensis
CCCACTCCCCTCCCCCCTACCCCCTCAACCCCACCCCCCCTCCCCTCCCCTTCCCCGCCCCTTGGCCGAGGCCGATCGGCTAAGTTCATTACCGCGGGATGCACACGGCTTTTTAATTAAAAGCTGACCGCGTGGACAGTCGGTCGTTGTTGGCGCTGGCCTTTTCCCCATCTTGGGGCTCCTTCCTCTCTAAGGGGGGGGGGGGGGGAAGAGGTGGGCGGTGGTGGTGATGGTTGGGGCGGGGGGGGGGTTGGGAGGGCGATGTCACGTGGTGGGTATATGTATATACATGTACCCTCCTCAGGCGAACGAAACGGCGCGGAAGGCACCTCAGGGTTTTCGAGCATCGCCATCTATCAGCGAGGTTTAAGAGGCTGGTGGGGACTCTGAACCATCTGACCTCACGCTCACATTCTTTACCGCGGCTCACAAGTGCCACTCCCACCGTCATCATCATCATCCTTTCTCTCTTCAACTGACTGTCCTGTCTGTAACCCCCCTTCTTCTACCTCCCCTACCCTCCCCCTTCTTTTTTTAACACCTCTCTCTCTCTCTCTCTCTCTCTCTCCTCTCTCCTCTCTCCTCCTCTCCTCCCCCCCCCCCCCCCCCCTCACAACAGCACTGCTGATAAACCGACGGCACAGGAGAGTTACGTTGATCGACTCGTTCGGGTCTGTGACAATGGATGACACCAATCACCACGCCTCACCAAACCCCCTCCCCCCTCCTCCCAACATCACCATTTTCCTCTCTTTGCCAGGAGCAGAGCAACGAAGCACTCTACAGACAAAAGCATCCAAAGACAGCGGTCAATAACAGCATCAGAAGACAGCACTCCAAAGACAGCCGTCAATAACAGCATCAGAAGACAGCACTCCATAGACAGCCGTCAACAACAGCATCAGAAGACAGCACTCCAAAGACAGCCGTCAATAACAGCATCAGAAGACAGCACTCCAGAGACAGCCGTCAACAACAGCATCAGAAGACAGCTCTCCAAAGACAACCATCAACAACAGCATCAGAAGACAGCACTCCAAAGACAGCCGTCAATAACAGCATCAGAAGACAGCACTCCATAGACAGCCGTCAACAACAGCATCAGAGGACAGCTCTCCAAAGACAGCCATCAACAACAGCATCAGAAGACAGCTCTCCAAAGACAGCCATCAATAACAGCATCAGAAGACAGCACTCCAAAGACAGCCGTCAATAACAGCATCAGAAACAGCACTCCCCCTACGACACAGCCCTCAACAACAGCAACAGAAGACAGCTCTCCAAAGACAGCCGTCAACAACAGCATCAGAAGACAGCACTCCATAGACAGCCGTCAACAACAGTATCAGAAGACACATTCCTATAGACAGCCATCAACAACAGCATCAGAAGACAGCACTCCATAGACAGCCGTCAACAACAGCATCAGAAGACAGCACTCCATAGACAGCCGTCAACAACAGCATCAGAAGACAACATTCCAAAGACAGCCATCAACAACAGCATCAGAAGACAGCACTCCAAGACAGCCGTCAACAACAGCATCAGAAGACAGCACTCCATAAGACAGCCGTCAACAACAGCATCAGAAGACAGCACTCCAAGACAGCCGTCAAAACAGCATTAGAAGACAACATCCAAAGACAGCCATCAACAACAGCATCAGAAGACAGCCTCCATAGACAGCCATCAACAACAGCATCAGAAGACAACATCCAAAGACAGCCATCAACAACAGATCAGAAGACAACACTCCAAGACAGCCAGTCAACAACAGCATCGAATACAGCACTCCATAGACAGCCGTCAACAACAGCATCAGAAGACAGCACTCCATAGACAGCCGTCAACAACAGTATCAGAAGACAACATTCCAAAAGACAGCCATCAACAACAGCATCAGAAGACAGCACTCCATAGACAGCCGTCAACAACAGCATCAGAAGACAGCACTCCATAGACAGCCGTCAACAACAGCATCAGAAGACAACTTCCAAAGACAGCCATCAACAACAGCATCAGAAGACACATCCATAGACAGCCTCAACAACAGCATCAGAAGACAGCACTCCATAGACAGCCGTCAACAACAGCATCAGAAGCAACTCCAAGACAGCCATCAACAACAGCATCAGAAGACAGACTCCATAGACAGCCATCAACAACAGCATCAGAAGACAACATCCAAAGACAGCCATCAACAACAGCATCAGAAGACAACACTCCAAGGCAGCCGTCAACACAGCATGGATACAAACGCTCCGAAGGCAGCCGTCAACAACAGCATCAGAAGACTGCACTCCGAAGGCAGCCGTCAACAACAGCATCAGAAGGCAACACTTCAAAGACAGCCATCAATAACAGCATCAGAAGACAACCCTTCAAAGACAGCCGTCAACAACAGCATCAGAAGACAGCACTCCAAAGACAGCCATCAACAACAGCATCAGAAGACAGCACTCCGAAGACAGCCATCAACAACAGCATCAGAATACAACACTACGAAGGCAGCCGTCAACAACAGCATCAGAAGACTGCACTCCGAAGGCAGCCGTCAACAACTGCATCAGAAGACAGCACTCCAGAGACAACCGTCAACAACAGCATCAGAAGACAGCTCTCCAAAGCAGCCGTCAACAACAGCATCAGAAGACAGCACTCCAAAGGCAGCCGTCAACAACAGCATCAGAAGACAGCACTCCAGAGACAGCCATCAACAACAGCATCAGAAGACAGCTCTCCAGAGACAGCCATCAATAACAGCATCAGAAGCCAGCTCTCCAAAGACAGCCATCAATAACAGCATCAGAAGACAGCTCTCCAAAGACAGCCATCAACAACAGCATCAGAAGACAGCTCTCCAAAGACAGCCATCAACAACAGCATCAGAAGACAGGTCTCCAAAGCAGCCATCAACAACAGCATCAGAAGACAGCTCTCCAAAGACAGCCATCAACCATCAGAGGACAGCACTTCAAAGACAGCCATCAACAACACCAGAGGACAGCACTTCAAAGACAGCCATCAACAACAACAACGTCAGAAAATACTTCAGAGACGGCCATCAACAACATCAGAGGACAGCACTTCAAAGACAGCCATCAACAACACCAACGTCAGAAGACAGCACTTCAAAGACAGCCATCAACAAGATCAACCAAACCAGGACTGCACGGGCAGCCATGAACAAAAATCATCCAAACAGCATCCCAAAGACAGTCAATAACAAAAAAAAATCACCAGAACAGTAGTAATCCAAAGACAGCCAAGAACAAAAAAAAATCATTTGAAGATGAAGACAGCACGCCACTGACTACAACAACATCACAAGAAAACGAGCACAGTACAGCACAAACTATCTACAAAAAAAAAAAAAAAAAAATGTAAAAAGAAAGAAGACAAAGAAAATCACACGAAGATGAAGACAACGCTCAAAAAAAAAGAAAAAAAAGAAAAAAAAAGAAAAGAAAAACAGCAACAAAATCTTTAGAAAGAATGAAGAAATTCCTTCCAAAATTCAAGCCAAGCACGGAAACTCATCGAAAACTTTACAGACATCACTGACAAGGAGAGCTTAGAACAGCTCAGAGGAAGGATGAAGACGACACATCAAACACAGCCTGAAACAAAAACCAAGCAGTCCAGCACACCACCACAGACAGCCACGAAACAAACATTTGCAAAACGTCTTTCAGTCGAAACGCTGCCTCCTCCCCAACCCTACCCTACCCCCCAACTCCCTTCCCACCTTCCCTCCCCATTCCCCCCCCCCCCCCCCCCCCCCACACACACACACACACCGCAACACTTGTTCTTCTTTCCCCCCTTAATTACAACTCAAGAGTCCCGTGGTTCAAAGAGCCATTCCTCTCTTCAATATCAACACGCAAACAAAGCACAGCAAGAACAAAAGTAACACAGTCGACTTTTGAAGTCTTGCCAGATGCACCAACTGACAAACTGATCCGGTGATTGTTCAGCCCTCCACACAGTCCACAACCGAACCAAAGAGCAGAAAAAGGAGGGAGAACCAAAAGAAGCGAACTGCTCTGAAGAATAACCAGAAACGACGATGCGCACCCCCCCCCCCCCCCCCCCCCCCACCTCCAACCTCCGACCAAAGCCGATAGCGAGGGTGGGGAAGAAGGCCTCCAGGGTTTGTTTTTTTTTCCGCCCAAGAAGAAAAAAAAGTACACTTCAGATCCAAGGATATCTTCAACTAAACGTGACCTTTGCATGAACTTGAAGTGTGAACCCTCGTTTTAGAGTCTGTTATTATACAGTCGTCCGATCCTCTGTGACCCCATTCGCCGACAGGCCGGCACCGCTATAACCTCCCTTGAAGTGGAAGGGGGGGGGGGGGGGGGGGGGGGGGGAGAGAGGACAGGAGGCGTGAAGAAGACGAGAGGTATATATACACTGATCTCCCCTTTAAAAAAAAAAAAAATGGCGAAGGTGGAAAGGTAAGCTAAGCCAAGCTAGCAGCTGCTGATATAGAACAAACAGTTCCGGGGAAAAAAAGCGAGTGAAGAGAAGAGCGGCGGGAGAGAGGGGGGAGGGGTGCCAGGGGGGGACGGGGTGGGGGTGGGGTGTGGCGCCGCCGCTAGAGGGAGGGAGTACAGGCGGGACAGGAAACAGGTGCTGGCAGAATAGAGATAACTTTGTCCTGTCACCCCAAGCGCCTGTTACCAGGTAAGACAGACAAACAGACAGACAGACAGCGGGAACAGAGGAGGCGGAGGCGGCAGCCGATTGCTTGCTTGGCTTGCCCTCTTCCTCGCCGCACAGGGAAAAAAACAGGGGGCGCGAGAGGAACGAGAGGAATCAAGGGAGACAAGTCCAAGTGGACAAGGCTGGCTGGGACTCCACAGGGCGTTCTGATTTTGAGGAGAACACAATGACCGTTGACTGGGGTCACGCCTCTATGTCCATTTCTAATCACATACCAAGGATGCTGTGTGGAACGTCCCTCACTCCTCACCCATACCCCCCCCCTCCCCCATCCCTCCCCTTGTTTCAGTAAACTGGCATGCGGCACCTGGTTACGGGGCGCTTGTACAGGTCAGAGTTCGGAGGGGGGGGGGGGGGGGGTACAGCAAAGGTCAGGTAGTGACAACAAATGTTGAACTGATGAAAGCCGCCTTGGCTCTGTGAAAAAAACAAATGCTGCTGGGGGGTTTTTTTGGTTTGTTTGTTTGTTTGTGTTTTTGTTTTTAATGTGAAAAAGATGACTTTGTCCTGAAATTTGGAGTCAGTAAATTATTTCAATGCCATATGTCAGCAAAAATGAGCAGAATGATGCATGACCCGTGGACTCCTTGAGTTTCTACACCATTGGTAGGGCACAAGGGTTTGGGGAGCATGACCATATCATCCCATTGTCCTTCTTTTGACTGTGGACGACAGGTCTTCGTATTATGGTCCAACAGCTTGCCTTACTCTGGTCTGGACCTCCAAGCTGGTAATGTGGTCTTTGTACGAGATGCCAAGGATCTTGCCGAAGCATCTCATCTCTAATGCCTGAATCCCTCTCTCAAGTTCGGCTGTCAGAGTCCACGTCTCGCAGGCATAGAGAAATATGGCAATGACCAGGGAGCGCATCAGTCTAATCTTGGAACCGATTGTGATGTTTCTGTCATTCCAGATGGATCCTAGTCTGGCTAGCGCTGCTGTTGTTTGCAGCAACTCTGGAGAGCACTTCAGGGTTTGATCCTTCATCTGAAATAATTGCCCCGAAGAACTTGAAGGGAGACTCGAACCGGTGACCCCAGCATCACGGGGTCCGACATTGTATCACCCAGAGGTGTTCCGGCTTACGGTTTATTTGGGAGGAAGATCTGTCATGAGTCGAAAACATCGCCGTGGCCCTTCTAGGCCTACTATTCACACACTGAGGGATCTCTCTCGCCCTCTGGCGGGAACAAACCCTTCAGACGCTTGCATGCTTCCACACACACACACACACCTCTCTCTCTCTCTCTCTCTCTCTCTCTCTCTCTCTCTCTCTCTCTCTCTCTCTCTCTCTCTCTCTCTCTTCTTCTTCTTCTTCTTCTTCAGCGTTCGATTGCTACGCAGCTACAACCGGTCCCCAGGGGTGGCTCTCTCTCTTATGATATTCTTTCATTACAAACGTTAGAACTTGATTCTCAGTGTTTTGATGTGCTTCTGATGTTCATGTCAGTCTTTCAAATGTTGTATTTGGATTCCCCCCCCCCCCCCCCCCCCCCCCCCCTTTTTCAGAAGACAAGGGGCTATGACCTACGCTGAATGAAACATTTTTCCAATGCTCTCTCCTCTCTCTCTCTCTCTCTCTCTCTCTCTCTCTCCTCTCCCCCCTCTCTCTCTCTCTCTCTCCTCTCTCTCTCTCTCTCTCCTCTCTCGTAACTCCTTCCCGCTTTTCGCTTCTCTTCCTCAACCAAATCAAAAGTCTAAAATACCCCCCTCTCCTCCACCTCGATTCTACGCCCCCCCCCCCCCCCCCCCCCCCACCTCCGCCACCCTCCTCCCATTCCTTCACCAATGGCCAACCCCACCTACGAACTAACATAACATTTCTAATATTCATTTTACACAACAACAACAAAAAAAAGAAAAAAGGATGTTTAACCCTCGTTCTTCGCCATCTCAGCACTCTGACCTTTAAGAAATGTTACGACTTTCAAGCGGACTGGAGTTTTCTTTAGTCTCCCCCACTCCCACCCCTCTCCGCCTGAACACCGCAACATCGGCAAAATATCACAGCGCACTCTCAACTATCGTCTGCAAAAACAGCCAAGGAAAGTTCAGCAAGATTTCATTTCGTCCCCCCTCCTCCTCTGCGAGGGGCGGAGTACAGGTTTTTCCATCACAGATTAAGGTCAACTTGTTGGCAATACCAGAAATAATCCACACTAGACTTTAAAAATGCCAAGGGACGGCGCAAGGTGTAAAGACTTTGACCATCAGATTTTACACTTCCAGGAAAGGGCGGGAGGGGGTGGAGGGCTTGGATGGTGGCGAGGGAGGGGGGGGGGGTGTTGCTGGAAGATGGGAACAGCTTTCCAAAAGTTCGAAGTAACAAATCTACCACAATCATCTCTCTCCTCTCTCTCTCTCTCTCTCTCTCTCTCTCTCTCTCTCTCTCTCTCTCCCTCCCTCCCTCCCTCTCTCTCTCTCTCTCTCTCTTTCTGTGTTGCGCACGATCTTCAGATCCGTGACATATGGAGACGATGCTGCTCCCTCTTACGATCCAAAGACGGCATCATTTCCTATTTCCCCTGCCTTGCTTCCTCCTCCCCCCCCCCCCCCCCCCCATCCCTCCCTCCCTCTCTCTTTCTCTCCCCTCGCCCCTCTCTATCTCTCAAAAATGCGTGCATATCTGTGTGTGTGTGTGTGTGTGTGTGTGTGTGTGTGGTGGTGTGTGTGTGTGTGTGTCGTGGTCGTGTGTGTGATGGTGTGTGAGTGTGTGAGTGTGTGTGTGTGTGTGTATGTGTGTATGTACGTGAGCGTACGGCCGTGCATCTTAAAAACAAACAAGCAAGCAAACCAACAATCACTCACAAAGGCAGGCATCTTCTCCTTATAATAATGCCCTCAGCTAACAAATCGGCACAGAACAGTTCAGGCCCCCCTTCTCTCCCTGCGTCCATGTCCGCTGTGTCTCCACGCGGAGTCCCACAACAACAGCTGGTGGGAGAGTAACAAGCTTTTCTTTTCTCCCCATCCAACAAACCCCATCACTTGAAGACCCTGTAATCATCTCCAATTAACGCGTCCATGCAACCTGAAGCGAAGGAGGGGGGGGGGGGGGGGGGGGTTGGAAAGAGGTCAAAGTTCAAAAGTCCACATGGACGTAGTAGCTGCTAGCTCCCACGAAGAAGCTTTCGGAAATCTGTATCAAACTTCACGTTACTGAGACAGGTTCACGGATCATCACCTCCCGGCTGTGTTGGAGGTATCCGTCTGATTTAACGCCTTTAAAGCCGTATGTTGTAGTAGTAAGTAGTAGTAGTAACAGTTCTACCGTAAATAAAGCCCAAACACCAATACAGCCATTGTAATAACTGTTCTACACTGAATAAAACTCAGACTTAACGCGATGCTAACCCTAATACGAACCCGTCAATGACAAATTCGTGAGCACTGCCAAGTTCTCACACTGTCCGTACCCATCATCGACAAATTCACGAGCACTGACAAGTTCTCATACTGTTTGAACCCATCATCGACAAATTCATGAGCACTGCCAAGTTCTCATTCTGTTAGAACCCATCATCGACAAGTTCACGAGCACTGCCAAGTTCTCATACTGTTAGAACCCTATCATCGACAAATTCACGAGCACTGCCAAGTTCTCATTCTGTTAGAACCCATCATCGACAAATTCACGAGCACTGCCAAGTTCTCATTCTGTTAGAACCCATCATCGACAAGTTCACGAGCACTGCCAAGTTCTCATACTGTTAGAACCCATCATCGACAAATTCACGAGCACTGCCAAGTTCTCATTCTGTTAGAACCCATCATCGACAAATTCACGAGCACTGCCAAGTTCTCATTCTGTTAGAACCCATCATCGACAAATTCACGAGCACTGCCAAGTTATCATACCGTTTGAACCGAACCCATCATCGACAAATTCACGAGCACTGACAAGTTCTCATTCTGTTAGAACCCATCATCGACAAATTCACGAGCACTGCCAAGTTCTCATTCTGTTGGAACCCATCATCGACAAATTCACGAGCACTGCCAAGTTCTCATTCTGTTAGAACCCATCATCGACAAATTCACGAGCACTGCCAAGTGCTCATACTGTTAGAACCCATCATCGACAAATTCACGAGCACTGCCAAGTGCTCATTCTGTTAGAACCCATCATCGACAAATTCACGAGCACTGCCAAGTTCTCATTCTGTTAGAACCCATCATCGACAAATTCACGAGCACTGCCAAGTTCTCATTCTGTTAGAACCCATCATCGACAAATTCACGAGCACTGCCAAGTTCTCATTCTGTTAGAACCCATCATCGACAAATTCACGAGCACTGCCAAGTTCTCATTCTGTTAGAACCCATCATCGACAAATTCACGAGCACTGCCAAGTTCTCATACTGTTAGAACCCATCATCGACAAATTCACGAGCACTGCCAAGTTCTCATTCTGTTAGAACCCATCATCGACAAATTCACGAGCACTGACAAGTGCTCATACTGTTAGAACCCATCATCGACAAATTCACGAGCACTGACAAGTTCTCATTCTGTTTCAGTTTTGTTACTTTTTTTGCCTAGAAACCAAACTGTCCTTTTCAAGCTGTCATAACGGCTGTGTGACGACAGCTTGAGGCAAAAAAAAAAAAAACCCAATAATAATAACCCCAGCTTGTGACTTCCAAGACGGACAATCCACAAAATCAATCAATCAATCTCTCTCTCTCTCTCTCTCTCTCTCTCCCACAACACACACACACACACACACACACACACACACCACACACCACACACACGCACACACACACACACAAAGTAAATACAAACAAAAATAATGAAATAAAATAAAAAGCAATTACCTCCAAATCCAATCCATCCGGCCACATAGTCAGTCCCCTCCGTCACACACACTGAGACCAGCGGCACTATCTGGATGGAGCCAATGGGCACAGCCGACAGCGATTAGCCAGCCAGTGGTTGGAGTTAGTTTGACAACGATCCACACAGTGTCCTTCCACTACCACCCACTATCCTCCTCCCCCCCCCCCCCCCCACCACACACACACACCCTCCGCCCCGCTTCCACCTGCTCACTTGAGTTCTGGCCCAACTCCCCCCCCCCCCCCCCCCCTCCCCGAGCGCCAATGAGCTCACTTCACCCGCTCCACAGGATTCAGAGCGAAGGCACCGAACCGCCCGCCGCTACAAACACTAAATCGTTCAGTAGTAGTAGTAGTGGTAACGCTGTTCCAGCGAGTTTACCCCCACCCCCACCCCATCCCACCCCCACCCCCACCCCTCGTACAC
>CM065737.1:53768908-53771408 GCA_033310375.1 Conus canariensis
TACCATAACAATCTTATAGTCCCAATCCTAGTTCACAGCACTGCAAGACTTGTTCACCGGGGAAATATTTTCTGCTCACTGGCTACAACGTCTTCTTCAAAGAGATCAAGGTGTGCGGCAGCCTTCGGCTTCAAAACTGCTGGATCATAACTGAAGGAGTCTGTCCACTCTCAGCTGAGGTGCCCCTCTCTCCTCAGCTGCTGATCAAAAAAATATTTAAAAAAACTGGTGACCTCTCCAACGTGTACCGGCGGCGACTTACCGAAGCGAGTTTAGTCCACAATTTTGCACACGTCCTCGAAGTGGATATTCCAGTCACCTTGTTCAGAATCCATCAACGGACAAACTGCATCTAAAAAAAAAAAAATAAAAATAACAATAATAAAAATAATAAACAAATAAAAACGAGAACAAGTCAACCGACAGTCACTGTATCCGAGAATCGGTGTTCTCCTTTGTGAAGACTGCTCTCAATGGGCGTGAAGGCTTGTGGCCATCCCCACTGGCCCCAAAAAAGCGATCGGTTATCAACGCTCTTTGTTTCAATTAATCACCACACAACTCCACAAAGAGAACGAACAGACTGTAGCATGGAAAATGAGCTCTCCTCACCTCATCCACCGTTGTCGCTAGACTATCGCCTAGCCGACTCCCCTCCAAACCAGCTCTGTCACACTCGCTGATATGCGGGAGGTCCAGGTTGTAATCTGAACTATGACGTCACTTCAAGCGCGCCGCTCATCATGCTCAGCACATTTTTTTTTTTTTCTTCTTCTTCTTCTTTCTTTCTTTCTTTCTTTCTTTTTTTTCTTCCCGCTCTCCTCTCCGAACCAACCCGATCGATGACACAGTTAACAACTTTCCCCACCACTTCGGAACACCGTGTCTAGCTCATAATAATTATGTCCAAGCAACACTTTCAGCACAGTAAACTAACCCACAAGCTTGAAGCGAAAATGAATCTCGTTCCTGCGATGAACGAACGCTCCTTTCAGTGATAATTCTTTTTTTCTTTTCTTTTTGTTTTTTTCCTTAGTCAAATCCCCGACTGCTGTAGTTTACATCTGCACAGGGCAGTTCGGCCAACTCTGTCCACCTGCGTTGCAGAGGACGATGCCCATCCTGACCCCTGGACCACGTTGTTGTCCAGGTTGAGGAGAAGACACAAACTGAGCAGAGCGCGAGCGACTGACCAACCAGCTTCTTCTTCCCGGCTATTCAGTCCGGTCTTCACGTCCCGCGTCTGATCCTAATCCCTCTCATTGCCTTCACTGTCGTTGCGTTACGGTGTTCTTTTTCACAAACACCAACACTGTACACACGATGGAGAGAGAGAGCGAGAGAGAGAGAGAGAGGTGTTTCCCTGCTGCCCCCACACAAACACTGTCAAGGTGTTAAGCTACCACACATACCACTAACAACAACGAAAAGGCGCGGGAAAAAAAGAACAGGGGTAGCTGGGTAAACGGGCTAAGCAGATGGCAAATTCTTCCTGCTAGATCAGCACGAATTCAGTCAGGTGTATTTTATCATCAATATGAGAGGCTAAACACGGCACTCGCCAGCACCCCTCTTAATTCCTTCCTCTCTCTCTCTCTCTCTCTCTCTCTCTCTCTCTTCCTCTCCTCTCCTCTCTCTCTCTCTCACACACACACACACACACACACGCGCGCGCGCGCGCACACACACACACACACACACACACACACACACACACCCCTCACGCCACTCGTGGCGGCCGAGAAACCCCCTTGCCAATACCTATACTATGTCTGCCAACAGCAACCAAAACACGTGTGTGTGTGTGTGGACATCCCTGGCTCACCTGCCTGGCCTGACCTAACCGACCGCTCCGCTCCACAACACGGTAAAGCAGCAGGAAGAGAAGGCAGCCAGAGCCAGAGCCAGCGAAGTGGCCAGCCCTGTCCGTCAACACCAAGAGTGAGACCTCCACCAACTGAACAACCTCCCACACACACACACACACACACAGACATAGACACCGACCGCGTCGTGCCAACAGGTTGTCAGAGATGCTGGGATAGCCGACCGAGCGCTCGCTCTCTCTCCCTCTCTCGACACACGGTGGCCGTCTCGACCTCTCTCCTATTCTGCGGGGACGACGAATCAACCCCACAGACTCGCCCGCGCCGCTCAACTCGCTTGCGCATGACCAAGGGAGACAACCCCCAACCCTCGCCCCCACCCCCACCGCCCGCCAGTCGCTTCATTCAGCCACGGTTACGAAAATCATATCCTGAGAACGAACCATAAACAAGTCGAGTAACTCTTGCTTCCTATGATGAACAAGAGAGTTACCCTGCTTGTGTATTCCCCTACCATGGTGGGGAGAGCAAGAAGAGTTACCCTATTTTGCTCAATCATCCTCCTGTAATGAGACAAGACGACCAGATCGACAGACAACTTGCCACGCATGGTCTCGGCTGATGATTCGGTGTTGACTTCTTTTTTTGTAAATGACTACAAGCCGTTAATGAGG
>CM065737.1:53773908-53786408 GCA_033310375.1 Conus canariensis
ATTTCCAATACAGACAGCTCTTTAGCATGGAGGCACGGTGCCAGAAAAAGCGCCGAGGAAACAACCCACTTCCTGATTGCATATTCTTCTCAGGACCAGCGGCTCTCCCGATCGATTGCAGACCCAGCACGGACCCCGCGAATGCGCACACACGCACGCAAACACACACACATACTCATACACGAACACACACACACACACACACACACACACACACACACACCACACACACACACACGAACACACACACGCACGCGCGCGCGCACACACACAACACTAGTGACTACCCCGAAAACACACACACACACTGAGGAGAGGGGGGGGGGGGGGGGGGGGGGGGAGGGGGGGAGGTCTGGCCGGCTGCCCGGCCGCGCGAACTGGCCAGCTTTACGTAAGCTGTCCACCCAGCTCCACCCCCACCACCTCTCCCCCACCCCACCACAACCGCCACCACCACCACCCAGCCATCTGACCCACCAGTGCTACCCTCCCGTGACCCTACCTCCCCTTCTGACCCCACACACACACACACTCCATGGCTAGTCGGAAAGGGCCACGACTCCGGCACGACAACACTCCGGTTTGGTCCGAGTTCTCGGGGTCATACAGCAAAGTATAGTAACGATGAAGTCTAAACTGATGAAAATCATCGCCCTGACTCTGTGACAAAAAAAAAAAAAGAAAAAAAAAATCTTGAATAAGAAAAAGACGATTTCATTCTGGAATTTGGGCTCAGTCAATCAGTTATGTCAGCAAAGGTCAAGTATAGTAACAACGAAGTCTGAACTGATGAAAATCATCGCCCTGACTCTGTGACCAAAAAAAGAAAAAGAAAGAAAGAAAAAAAGAAAAAAAAATCTTGAATAAGAAAAAGACGATTTTATCCTGGAATTTGGGGGTCAGTCAATCAGTCATGTCTGGGGTTACAGCAAAGGTCAAGAAGTAACGACTAAGTCTGAACTGATGAAAATCATCGCCCTGACTCTGTGACAAAAGAAAGAAGAAAGAAAACAAAAAGAAAAAAAATCTTGAATAAGAAAAAGACGATTCTATCCTGGAATCTGGGGGATCATTGATTCAGTTATGTCAGGGGTTACAGCAAAGGTCAAAAAGTAACGACGAAGTCTGAACTGATGAAAATCGTCCCAGTTTTGCGACAAAAAAAATAAATTAAAAAAATCTTGAATGTGAAAAATATTATCTTATCCTGGATTTTGGGGTCAGTCAATCAGTTAAGTCAAGGGTTACAGCAAAGATCAAGTCGTAACGACGAAGTTTGAACTGATGAAAATCGCTCTAGTTTTGTGAGCAAAAAAAATAAAATAAAAATAAAAAATCTTGACTGAAAAAGATTATCTTATCCTGGACTTGGGGGGTCAGTTAATTAGTTATGTCAGGGGTTACAGAAAAGGTCAAGTGGTAGCAACGAAGTTTGAACAGATGAAAATCGCCCTGGCTCTCTGAAAGAAAAAGTCTTTCTCATTGTGACTTAGATGATTTTCTCCTGGAATTTGGGAGGCAGTAAATTAATTCAATGCCAATTTGTCAGCAAAACCAGCAGAATGATGCCTGACTGGCGGACTCCTCGTGTTTCGACGCCATTGCTAGGGCACTAGGGTTGTGGAGTGAAAAGTCTCAGCAGGTAACAGGAAAATGAAGGTGTCATGTGGATGCATAGGGAAAAGAAAGAAAAAAAAAAGAAAGAAACGAACATGAGATCTTCCTGAGAGTCCAGTATGGAATGGGTCCAGCCAGGGCTGGACCGCACGATGAATGTGTTTTGGTACTGGCTGATCTGACCACAAAAGCCAGACGCAGCAGAGAACACGCAGCGTTTCGGGCCTAAACTGGAACCATGGACACAGACCTTTTGGGGGAAAACATTACAGCTCTTGGGGCCAAGCACTTTAGCACAGAGTTGGCATGGCCACACACTGTGGGTTCGAATCCTGATGAATCGACACTGAAATCGTCCTTCTTGCTTGCTCATCTCAGACTGACTCCGAAGAGTCCTACAGACTTCTCTACTGAACATCAAAATCAAGGTCTTCATTATTAATGAAGGGCGCACTTTCAAGACAAAAGTCAATTTGTCTTTTAGTGTGTGCATATGTGTGTGTGTGTGTGTGTGTGTGTGTGTGTGTGTGTGTGTGTGTGTGTGTGTGTGTGTGTGTGTGTGTTTCTTCTTTACTACTATCTTTTCTTCATTTTTCTTACTTCTGTACATGTTGACATCTTTGTACATGATGTACGCATTTGTGTATATGTACGAGTGCATACAGACAGATAGACACGGTTAGATATATATGTATACGTGTGTGTATGTATATACTTCTGCCTCCTTTTTAGAATGGCAACTTTGATAGCCTCCTGTCGCTGCCTTTGCCAAACATATCATTGATAACATGTGAACACACTATACTATAAGCACCAGCTTGTTGCTGTTCGAATTCTGATATGAACTGTCCAGCTCTAAGTGACTGGAAACTGGAGATAAATTGCACCTAGACGAAGGACAGTAAGTCAGGAAACACGAATGCTTTAACTGCTTTTCCGTTCACCCACTGCGGCAAAACCCAGTCAGGTAGCATCACGACAGAGAAGTGGATACTTTGCCAAGACACATCGCGTTCCAAACTTGTCATAATCCACTGTATAACAGCGTGGTGTTTTTTCCCCTCACCAACACATACACTGCTCCATCAGAAACTTCTGTTTCAACCACTTTCAAGCACTTCTTGAGGTATTGGTAAGCACTGTAGCCTAATCTCAAGGATTTTTTTTTTTTTTTTTTGCTTTTAAAAGTCCTTGAAAAGAAGTCCTCAAAATTCAAGGACTTTCGAGGACTTGTAGCGGGTGTAGTGTAATAGTGTGTAGCAGTGAAGTGAGGGGTGGGGAGGGGGGGGGGGGTATAGTGTGTCGTGCGTGTTCTGTTCGTGTGCGGCCCCATCGTTTCCTAATCGAACGGACTGCGTTTAATTGTTATTGCGACCTTTGACCTATCCCGTAATTGATATTGTTATTGTCTTCCCTATCTAAAACACCGCCACTCGATGCTAGCGAGAGGAAGAAGGAAAACCACCAACAAGAGAGAGAGAGAGAGAGAGAGAGAGAGACAGAGACAGAGACAGAGAGCAACCAAAGAACAGACAGACAGAAAGGCAGGCACAGACAGAGACAGACGGACGCACAGACACACAGACCGAGACAGACACACAGACAGACCAGCGGATGTATGAACAGACAGACAGACAGAGAGAGCTGGAAATAGAGGAGCGCGCGCGCGAGAAACACAGAGACAAGAGAGACAGCAACAGAGAGATTGACACAGCGGCGCACGCGCAAGAGAGAGAGAGAGAGAGAGAGAGACGGGGTGGAGGATAAGGAAAAGGGAGGGGAGAAAAAAAAAAGAAAGCAAAAAAAGACATCTACACAGACAGAGAGACGGAAGGAAAGAGGAGAGACAGACAGACAGAGACAGACAGAGACAGAGATAGAGACAGAGAGACAGACAGAGACAGAGAGAGATGGTGGGAGGATGAGGGAAAGGGAGGGGAGAGAAAAAAGAAAGCAAAACAAGACATCTACACAGAGAAACGGCAGGAAACAGAGAGACAGACAGACAGACAGACAGACAGACAGACAGATGGTGGGATGATGAAGGAACGGAAGGGGAGAGAAAGAGAGAAAGAAAGCAAAACAAGACATCTACACAGACACGCCTCTACGACAGACGGAGAGACAGTGATGCGGCGGACAGACTGGGGGACGGGGAGGGGGACAGAAAGACACATCTTCCTTGGCCCAAAGCCGGGCGGGACCAGGCTGGTTGGTGTAAACCGCGCGGACAGTTCACTGCCGACCGCCCAGTTCTCCTGTCTCCTCGCCATGCATCATCATCATCATCATCATCACCATCATCATCATCATCATTCCATCATGGGGCAGATAATGAACCACGTCTCCCCCCTCCCCCCCCTTCCCCCCCCCCCCCCCCCCCACCCGTCCCTCCCATTCTATTCCTGGAAGAAAGACGGATGGATTCCGTGTCCGGGCAAGGCTTTGGAGGGAGCCCCCCTCCTTCACCCCCCAACCCCCCCCCCCCCCCCCCCTCGCATAACAATGTGTCCGTTAGAGAGAGAGAGAGAGAGAGAGAGAGAGAGAGAGAGAGAGACAGAGACAGAGAAACAGAGAGAGACAGAGACAGCAGTGTTGTTGTTCCATCGGCAAGATAAAGAAATGAAGAGGTGGTAGAGAGAGAGAGACAGAGAGAGAGAGAGAGAGAGAGAGAGAGAGAGAGAGAGAGAGAGAGAGAGGAGGAGGAAGGATTTGGGATGAAGGGCCAGAGGAGGAGGCTTACAGGATTGGGGGGGGGGGGGGGGGGGGGCGGTATGGGTAGGGAGAGGGCAGGGGAGTGGGGTCGGGGAGGGAGAACCGGAGGCTTATCTTTCCCTGTCGACGAAAATAACTCGGGAGAACCCGTCGCTTGTCAGGGAAGGAAAGGGTCATTACTCGTACTCATTACTTCCCCTGACACCTCTCCTTCCCCCCCCCCCCCCCCCCCCCCTCCGTGAACTGGTAAGCATTATTACCCCTACCCCTCCCATCCCCTCCCTTCCCTGTCACATAGACTGACACTTATCTTCCCTTCACAATTCGGTCAGGCCCCCACCAAAATGGCCGCCTCACACGACGACACGCTCCAACGGAACGCTTCTTTGTACGGCCCTGCTGAGTTCCATCCATCCAACCTTCGTGCTGACTTGGTGTTGTGGGTGGCAGTGAAGAAGATGCACACTGATCGAACCGATGTTGAAGAACATTCCGCTTCGACCTGTTGTGGCGGCGGTGGTGGCAAAGGAAAGTGAACCTGGTCGACCTCAATCGGCAGTCCCACGGAAATCGCATGATGGCATACAGGCTACACAACAACAATTCAATGCGTGAAGGCCTTGCTTTAAGGAGTCGAGTATTTATATACACTGGCGCAGTTAAGTTTTGTTCTGAGAATTTTGGTTGTGTGTCTGGAAGCAGATTCTCCTCATTTTCTGTCACAGAGGCCATCAAGGTACAAAGCCAGGTGGATTTCAAGCAGACAGATAAAAAAAAAATTCACAGGAACGGGACTATTCGGGGGCTTCCAGCTGACACAAAGATTGGGTCACGGGTGAGTGCACAGGCCTGAAATGTGACGTCAACTAAGGGAAAGGTCATGTACTTGAAGACTGTGATTTCATCAGTGAAAATCCTCCCAAAACGAGAGGAATAACTGGTGGGAAGGGGGGGGGGGGGGGGGGTTCTTCTGATCAATTACCAGTTTGGTATGAAATGCTGGCTCTAACTTACATTAGGCCTCAAAACTCTGACACGGACCACACAGTATTTTAATGCCAAATCCTAACTGTGGCGTATGGCCACACCTATCCATTATTATAGTAGTCACGTGACTGTTCCGAGATCTCGCGCGAAGGCATCTTGGAACTGTTAACCTTGGGAGTTAAACAGGAAAAGGCAGTGACTGCGACCTTTTCTTTTTTTCTTTTATTTATTTATTTTTCACCAGAAAACGACGGAGAAGATGAATCTCAGCTTCCTCCATTCTCTCCCTTGCCCTCCTCTCCACTTCCATTGAAAACAACCTCCCCCCCCCCCCCCCCCCCCCCCACTTTCTAACCCTTTCTCTCAGTCTTTTCTTCTACTATCACTTCTACCCCCACCCCCTTCTCCCCTCCATCAATCTTCTTTCGTCTTACTTCCCCTTTTTTTTTTTCTTTTTTTTTTTCCCCCGAGTCGTCTTCTCTCCCACTCTCTCTTCCCATCTCGCCTGTTCCCTACTTCGTCTGCCTGGGTCTGTCTTTCCCTTTTCAATCTCCACTGGTTTACTTGTCTTGTCATGTCTCCTGCTACATTCCTTCTTCCTTCCTCCTGTCCACTCCATCGTTTACCCTTCCATGCCCCACCCCCTCCCCCACCCCCACCCCCACCTGTTCATTTCAACCTCATTACCAACCCCCTCCCTCACACCTTCTTTATTAATTAAAGCCCACACTCTCTGCGATCCCTTGAATCTAAGTTCCAGCTGCGCTCTCTCTCTCTCTCTCTCTCTCTCTCTCCTCTCTCCCTCCTCTCTCTCTCTCTCTCTCCTCTCCCCCTCCCTCTCTCTTGAGGAAAACGTGCCTGAAAACGGTAATCAGTATAAAAGTGAACCACTACAAGTTCGAAATTCAGAGGACCTTGTTTTGAACAATTATGGAAAATTACTGCTTAATATGTGTACTGCTTTAAAACTGTGTATTGTAAATGGTGTGTGTAAGGGCGACCTCCAAGGTCGCCACACATACATATCTGACTGTGGTAGCAGCGTTAACGATTATTTTTTAATGTCTTTTGATTTGTTCTCCGTTATCACTGATGGCTGTGAGATGTATGTATCTGACAGAATTGAATCCGATCACATGCCCTTAGAACTGAATCTTACTTCCCTGTATTATAACGACAACGCTTCTCAAGTAAACAACAGGCGCTTTACAGTTGAAAAATTTGTATGGAATGAAGGTAATATTGATTTGTTTAAAAGTGTAATTCCTTCCGATGAAATGCAAGTGCGTATGCAAGAGGCAGTTTGGCTGGTTGATATTAATGTCGAGGAAGCGTTAAACATTTTCAACTGTTGTGTAAAAGAGGCCGCAGAATGTATGAAGAAAGAGATTAGCGTCGGAAAATATCCAAAAGAAGATGACTGGTATGATATGGAATGCCGAGCTAACAAAAGAAGTGCTCGTAATTTATTAAAGAAATTTCGACGTTCTTTATCCAAGCCGTCACGTGAGTCCTACTGCAAAGCAAGGCGAGAATATAAACATCTATTAAAGAGAAAGGAAAAACAATATAATGGTGCCTTGTTGACAGAACTACTCCAATCTGTAAATAGTCAGAAAGAGTTTTGGGATTGTGTGCACAAAATTTCAGGAAAAAGAAAACAACCCGTAAATGATATAAGTCTTGAAACATGGTTTTATCATTTTAGAAATCTGCTTGAAGGAAATGATCATTCTCATGACGATCTAGTTAATGAAACTCACGTAAATGACACTGAATTCGATGATGACAATCTAAACCGTCCCATTTCTAAAGAAGAAGTTTTATTGGCTCTAAGAAAGATAAAACCTCGGAAAGCTGCCGGCCCAGATGGAATTATAGGTGAAGTTATAAAAACTGCTTGCCAGTCAAACTTATTTCTAGAGTTTTTGGTTAAATTCTTTAATTCCTTATTTGACAAAGGGATGTATCCCAGATCTTGGTCAGAATCCATTGTCATCCCATTGTTTAAAAAAGGAGATGCGAACGACCCAAATAATTACAGAGGTATTTCATTATGTAATGTGTGCAGTAAATTGTATAGTGCGGTTATTAACATGAGATTACAGGAGTGGGTAGAAGAACATAATATTACGGGAGAATACCAAGCTGGGTTCAAGAAAAACTATTCTACTGTTGATCACATGTTCACACTGATAGCATTTATACAAAAACAGTTTTGTTTAAATCGTAAATTATATGTTGCCTTTATTGATTTTGAGAAGGCTTTTGATTCGGTAAATAGAACTTTATTGTGGCCTGTATTGCTGAAAAACGGTGTCCATGGGAAACTTTATAAATGTGTTATAAGTATGTATGAGTGTGTGAGGGCAAGAGTGCGATCTGGTGCAGGTTTGACAGAGTACATTAAATGTACTTCTGGTGTGAAACAGGGCGATGTCTGCAGTCCTGTCTTGTTTTCTTTATTTATTAATGAACTGACACAGGAAATGATACGTCGTGGAAGGCACGGTGCTCATTTCATAAACGATGCTCTAGAAATTTTCGTTCTCCTTTTAGCTGATGATGTGGTCTTGTTATCAGAAACAGTGATAGGATTATAAACTCAGTTAAACACTTTACAAGGTATCGCTGCTTCATTACAGTTAAAAGTCAGCCTGTCAAAAAGCAATATAATTGTATTTAGGAAGGGTGGGTATCTTGCAGCGAGAGAAAGATGGACATACAACGGATCTATAATGCCTGTTGTTAATGTATATAAGTACCTGGGTATCTACTTCTCCACACGTTTGAGTTTTGCTTTTGCTTGCAAGGATTTAGCAAGTAGAGCAAAATATCCATTATTGTGCATTATGAAAAAATTATCATTGCTAAAGAACGATTCCCTTACTCTGTTTTTGAAATTGTTTGATTGCCAGAGTCAACCTATGTTACAGTATGGAGCTGAAATATGGGGCCTTGATGCTGCCGCTGTGCACTGTGAAAAAATTCATCTTTTTGCTCTTAAGAAATTTCTTGGTGTATCTTTGCAAACCCCGAACGATTTAGTATATGGTGAAACAGCAAGGCATCCTATAAGTTTGAATTCTGTTGTTAAATGTATCCGATACTGGTTAAAAATTGTTCAGATGCAGGAGCACAGATTACCGCTCAAAGCGTATAGAATGTTGTTAGACTTAGACAATAGAGGTAAGAAAAACTGGGTGACCAAGGTGAGGATGAAACTGTGTGAATATGGTTTCAGCTTTGTATGGATGAACCAAGGTGTGAGTGATATGAATGTTTTTCTTCGGGTATTTCGAGAAAGACTGATTGATTGTAGTTGGCAAAATTGGAATTATCATGTGCAAAACAGCGATAGATTTGAATCATATAGAACGTTCAGTCATTTACGCTGTTTACCTGTATATATATCGATGAAGACGGACAAACAACTGAAGCGTATCATGACTAGATTCAGATTCGGTGTGTCTGATATTGCTACTCATCATTTTCGTTATAGACAATTATGTGACAGAAATCTAATTTGTCCATTATGCCAAAATCCGAAAGAAGATGAAGTTCATTTTGTACTGACGTGTCCAAGATTAAGAGACCTCAGAGAGCAATTCATACCACAAAAATATTTCAAGAATCCTTGTCTTTTCAAATTGGTCTTGTTAATGTCATCATCTAATGAACATACTATTAGACAATTTGCTATTTACTTGTATAGAGCATTCCAGATGCGAAGTGTTTATGTAACATGATGAAGACTAGTGTCAATATGCGACATGAATCACAATGTATATCCCCATTCAAAGGGGCTTTGGCCTTTATGAATAAATCATTTGAGTCTTGAGTCTTGAGTCTCTCTCTCTCTCTCTCTCCTCTCTCTCTCTCCTCTCTCTCTCTCTCTCTCTCTCTCTCTCTTCCTTTCCTTCAACCTCATTACCAACCACCCCCCTCACCTTCTTCTTTATTAAAGCCTAAACTCTCTGCGATCCTTGAATCCAAGTTCCAACTGCGCTCTCTCTCTCTCTCTCTCCTCTCTCTCTCTCTCTCTCTCTCCTCTCTCTCTCTCTCTCCCCTCTCTCTCTCTCTTTCTCATTCACTAACAACTTCTATTTCCTCCTTCCACCCCTTTTCTCTCCCCTTTCCACTGCTCTTCCCCATCCCCACCCCCACCCCCACTTTTTTTTTTTTTTTTAACCCTGTGACAGTGGTAGTGATTCCTGTTTTGAAGTGAACGCTTTTCCATTCACAACTTCCAATCTGTTGTGCTGTCTCACTCCCCCCCCCCCCCCCCTCCCCCTCCCCTTTCTATGATGGTGGTAGAGGTTCCTGTTTTCAAGCGAACACTTTTCCAATTCACGACTTGTCTCTGTGCTGTGCCGCTGTCAGCTGGCCAAAAGCAAGGCTTGAAGAAGGATTAAAAGCAAAAACCCGGTTTTTAACCTCTGCACTCATATTTCTTTGGAGGCTTTGTTCTTTCATCTGTTTTATTGCTTTCCTTGGTATTGTATTTCCATCACGCGAAGCTGTATGCAGCAAAGTTCTTATGGAAAAAAAATTCTGGCATCAAATGCCACGGGATTCTTCTGACCTCGCTTTAAAAAAAAAAAATATATATATATATATATATATATATATATCTAGTTGCAAAGTGAGACGACTGCAGGCGGGAATCTAAACAAATCTTAAATAAATGTTAGCGAACCGCCCAGAGAAACGTGGACAAACGAGTCACAAGACAAAACACAACGCGTTTCGACCTCTTAGGTCTTCTTCAGGTGAGACAGAAACGAATAAAACAACAAAAATTCACTTAGCTTTGATCGCTTCAGATTCCTTCAGAGTTCAGCGCAAGGAAGAAGGCGTTTCTCTGGGCGGTTCGCTAACATTTATTTAAGATATATATATATATAATAAGTATACTACACGACAGAGGGAGGGGGGAGAGGGAAGGGGGGAGAGCAAAACAAAAAACAAAAACAAAAAACACGAAACCATACATTCAAGCCTACACACACAGCGATGTGGTGCACACTGTCACACTTTCTACTCCCTGATTCCAATCAATATTCAGCATGTGTTGCATCTCGCAAGCTGCCCTCGTCCAATGCACCGCTTCACCAGCCTCCTGTGATCAAACCAACCTTGACCCACCACCACACTGCCGTGCGTCTTTCTGGCTGTCCTTCACCATGACGGTAGGCAAGCCTTTAAATGAACTTAACTGACTCGATTGGCCAACTGTAACGAAACGCTTGACAAACCCATCCAATCCATCCCACTCAAACCCCAAACCAAAGAATAGATCTCAAATCTATGCCCACTCTCCCCCCTCAATTCCCCCCCCCCCCCCCCCCCTTCTCTCTCTTAGAACAGTGTGAGCCCTCCGACTTCACTATCTCATACAAGAGAAAATTACGTCATGGAGCGCTCCACGTCATTTCTATCAGCCTACCACCCTTCCCCTCTCAACCCTCCCTCTCCACACTGAGCAACTACCACACAGTAAAATTTACACTGCATTGTAACAATGGCCTGTCTCACACACACACCCCTCTCCTGGCGCTATCTTCACCCCCCCCCCCCCCCCCTCCCTTCTATCCCGTGACAAAAAGGCATGTTGCCGCTCACTCCACTACCGCCACCACAATCCCCCTCCTTTCTTTCATGTGTACCACGCACCTTTGCTAAATTATGTCACTGTGTCCGTCCCCCCCCCCCCCCCCCCCCCCCCCCCCCCCCCCCCCCCGCGACAGTCTACATTAGCATTCGTCTATACGGACGCATAAATTAACCAACTGCCGATCTCACTGAGCTGTGCCGATTAGGTTCAAACAATTTCCGAGGTGAATGGTGATAAGACTAGATCCCTCCCCCTCTCACTCCTGATGTGTGAATGACATCTTGTCAGCCAGATCAGAAACCTGATTTGGCAGTTTAGAATACATATACCAGACACATAGAGTCACTACTTCACTGACCCCTCAAGACTGCCTGTAGATCAGAACAGTGAAAGACAAAGCGACGACCAGAGAAAAGGGCTGATAACCTACTCCTTGATCTCACGTCAACCACTGTTTCATTCCCAGGAGAAAACTGGGATCCAGGTCACACTACACATCATGGCTGAACCAGACTCTGGGGCTACGCCAAGAACCGGGGGAACGCCAAACACCATGGCTACTCTCTAAACCGGGGCGACACCAGATAACCCATCTACAAAGGCGGGGCAGTCACCAGCCACAGGAGAGATCAACTACCCTCTCTGATATAAGTTAAGAAAATTAACTCCCCTGGACTCAAACCCATCAAACCCTTACCCTCACTTTATGATGAAACAGTGAGAACCTATCTATGAGTACCACTTTGGCTACTGCACTGGGTGTATGCAAGCGAAGCGGATGTACCTTACCCATATACATCCAGAGTAACTTAGACAGGCCCACTGTATGCCAACTTAAGCTGCTGCACAGAGTGTAAGCAAGTAAAGTAGGAGTGAGGAAGGGCCCCTCATTGTTGTGGTTCAACGAGAACTAAAATCTAGCCTACTGAAATGACATGTAAATAAATATTTACCTATGTGTAAGCAAGTAAAGTTGATGTGTGAAATTGCACTTGACTTGCATCAGTTCTCTGCAGAAACCTGATTTGGCAGTTTAGAATACATATACCAGACACATAGAGTCGCTACTTCACTGACCCCTCAAGACTGCCTGTAGATCAGAACAGTGAAAGACAAAGCGACGACCAGAGAAAAGGGCTGATAACCTACTCCTTGATCTCACGTCAACCACTGTTTCATTCCCAGGAGAAAACTGGGATCCAGGTCACACTACACATCATGGCTGAACCAGACTCTGGGGCTACGCCAAGAACCGGGGGAACGCCAAACACCATGGCTACTCTCTAAACCGGGGCGACACCAGATAACCCATCTACAAAGGCGGGGCAGTCACCAGCCACAGGAGAGATCAACTACCCTCTCTGATATAAGTTAAGAAAATTAACTCCCCTGGACTCAAACCCATCAAACCCTTACCCTCACTTTATGATGAAACAGTGAGAACCTATCTATGAGTACCACTTTGGCTACTGCACTGGGTGTATGCAAGCGAAGCGGATGTACCTTACCCATATACATCCAGAGTAACTTAGACAGGCCCACTGTATGCCAACTTAAGCTGCTG
>CM065737.1:53796408-53806408 GCA_033310375.1 Conus canariensis
AGTCCACACAGTGACAGTCTGACAGTCACCATCGACTGACCCACATCCACACAGTGACAGTCTGACAGTCACCATCGACTGACCCACAGTCCACACAGTGACAGTCTGACAGTCACCATCGACTGACCCACAGTCCACACAGTGACCCTCCATAATCAGCCATGTGCTGTGACCGTTCGCATCTCGGCTACATTGAAAGGGCTTAGAAGAAGAAGAAAACAGAAGCGAGAACAACAGTAACATGATCACGTTTCGCAGAATCGTTCAGGCTGCAACTATGTTCAAGGAAGGTCAAACTCACATCGAAAGGTCATGTCTGTGGAGAACATCATGAACATTCAGTTTCTGGATGTGCTTACGTGTACGTTTTATACTTGCTGTCCTGATCAAAGATCTGTTTAAAACCAATAAGATTTCCCGAACGGGACTCCCCGTTGGACTCTATCCTGTCAAGGAGGGCAACAGTAGTAAAAACTTGCGCTAGCTGGCTGAACGGAAATTCCCGTTGGTCCCTACCCTGCCAGCAAGGTCAACAGCAGTAAAAAGTAGAGCTGGCTGAACAGGATTTCCCGTTTGCTTCTATCCTGTCTGTAAGGTCTAGTAATAATGATAATGGAGCTGGCTGAACGGGATTTCCCGTTTGCTTCTATCCTCCCAATAAGGTCTAGTAATAATGATAATGGTGCTGGCTGAACGGGATTTCCCGTTTGCTTCTATCCTCCCAATAAGGTCTAGTAATAATGATAATGGTGCTGGCTGAACGGGATTTCCCGTTTGCTTCTATCCTCCCAATAAGGTCTAGTAATAATGATAATGGTGCTGGCTGAACGGGATTCCCCGTTCGCCTCTATCCCGTCAGCAGGGTAAAGAGGGCAAAAAGTGGTGCTGGCTGAACGGGCATTCCTGTTTGCCCGAATCCTGTCAGCAAGGTCAACGGTAGTAAAAAGCGGCACCAGCTGAACGGGACTCCCCGTTTGCCCCTATCCTGCCAGCAAGGTGAACAAGTGGTGCTGGCTTTGCGCCTACACTGCGCGCAGAGTAGAAAGCAGCACACACAAAAAAACAACGGGGCCTCCATGTTTGCCCCTGTCCTGCGCGCCAAGTAGAGAATAACACAAAGTGGAACAAGCTTAAACAGGCCTCCACGTGTGCCCCTATTCTGCGCGCAGGGTAAAGAGCAGTCACAGGCGGAGGGGACTGAACGAGCCTCTACTACATGTGCCCCTATTCTGCACGCAGGGTAAAGAGCAGTCACAGGCGGAGGGGACTGAACGAGCCTCTACTACATGTGCCCCTATTCTGCGCGCTGGGTAAAGAGCAGTCACAGGCGGAGGGGACTGAACGAGCCTCTACTACATGTGCCCCTATTCTGCGCGCTGGGTAAAGAGCGGTCACAGGCGGAGGGGAGGGGACTGAACGAGCCTCTACTACATGTGCCCCTATTCTGCGCGCAGGGTAAAGAGCGGTCACAGGCGGAGGGGACTGAACGAGCCCTACTACATGTGCCCCTATTCTGCGCGCTGGGTAAAGAGCGGTCACAGGCGGAGGGGACTGAACGAGCCTCTACTACATGTGCCCCTATTCTGCGCGCTGGGTAAAGAGCGGTCACAGGCGGAGGGGAGGGGACTGAACGAGCCTCTACTACATGTGCCCCTATTCTGCGCGCTGGGTAAAGAGCGGTCACAGGCGGAGGGGAGGGGACTGAACGAGCCTCTACTACATGTGCCCCTATTCTGCGCGCTGGGTAAAGAGCGGTCACAGGCGGAGGGGAGGGGACTGAACGAGCCTCTACTACATGTGCCCCTATTCTGCGCGCTGGGTAAAGAGCGGTCACAGGCGGAGGGGAGGGGACTGAACGAGCCTCTACTACATGTGCCCCTATTCTGCGCGCTGGGTAAAGAGCGGTCACAGGCGGAGGGGAGGGGACTGAACGAGCCTCTACTACATGTGCCCCTATTCTGCGCGCTGGGTAAAGAGCGGTCACAGGCGGAGGGGACTGAACGAGCCTCTACTACATGTGCCCCTATTCTGCGCGCTGGGTAAAGAGCGGTCACAGGCGGAGGGGAGGGGACTGAACGAGCCTCTACTACATGTGCCCCTATTCTGCGCGCTGGGTAAAGAGCGGTCACAGGCGGAGGGGACTGAACGAGCCTCTACTACATGTGCCCCTATTCTGCGCGCAGGGTAAAGAGCAGTCACAGGCGGAGGGGACTGAACGAGCCTCTACTACATGTGCCCCTATTCTGCGCGCAGGGTAAAGAGCGGTCACAGGCGGAGGGGACTGAACGAGCCTCTACTACATGTGCCCCTATCCTGCGCGCAGGGTAAAGAGCAGTCAGAGATGTAACCCACTGAACAAGCCTCTACTACGTGTGCCCCTACACCCTGCGCGCAGGGTAAAGAGCAGTCACAGGCGGGAGGGCAATGAACGAGCGTCGACTACGTGGGGCCCCTACACCCTGCGCGCAGGTAAAGAGCAGTCACAGGTGAAAGAACACCGAACGAGCCTCTACTACGGGGTGCCCCTACACCCTGCGCACAGGGTAAAGAGCCGTCACTGGTGAAAGACACTGAACGAGCCTCTACTACGTGGCCCCTACACCCTGCGCGCAGGGTAAGAACAGTCAAGGTAACAACACTGAACAAGCCCCTGACTACGTGGCCCCTACACCCTGCGCGCAGGGTAAAGAGCAGTCACATGGGAAAGAACACTGAACGAGCTCTACTACGTGGGCCCCTACACCCTGGCGCAAGGTAGAGAACAGTCACAGGTGAAAGAACACTGAACGAGCCCGACTACGTCGGGCCCCTACACCCTGCGCGCAGGGTAAAGAGCAGTCACTGGTAGAAAGAACACTGAACGAGCCTCGACTACGTGTGCCCCCTAACCTGCGCGCAGGGTAAAGACAGTCACAGGTGAAAGAACACGAACGAGCCCCGACTACGTGCTGCCCCTACACCCTGCGCGCAGGGTAAAGAACAGTCACAGGTGAAAGAACACTGAACGAACCCCGACTACGGTGCCCCTACACCCTGCAGCGGTTTATCAGAGCCCGATAAGACGAGGCCTCCAGGTGAGCCAGTTCAAGCCAAGCACAGGAGCAGAAGATGACGACGGCAGCATCAACAACAAACACACAGCTCCGCTCACTGTACATACCCTGGTAAGATTACAGCCACGAAAAACCAGGCTTACTGACGTTTGGCAGTGAAGCACAGTTGGACGACAGGCTATTTGAGGTGCCCCCCTTATCGTCACCATTCCTCAATTTCTTCGTGCATTCCTGAAGACGGAGTGTGGCCTCCTTAAGGTTTATGACAGAATTACAAAATGATCAAATAGCGTACAAATAAAAATCTTACCAATGGTGACACCCTTGCTGTTTCAACCGAGGTACGAAGAACAGTTTAAAATTCATTTACACACACAACGCAACACCACACACACACACACACACACACACACACACACACAACACACACACACACAACAACACGTGTGTGTGTGTGTGTGTGTGTGTGTGTGTGGTGTGTGTGTGTTGTGTGTGTGAGCGCACGTTTCCAGTTATGTAATTACTTGCCCGTCCCTTTAAAAACTATTACCTATCCGGTCCCCCCACCTCCACCCCGTTCCCTTCCTACACCCCCCCCCCTCTCTCTCTCTCTCTCTCTCTCTTCTCTCTCTCTCTCTCTCTCTCTCTCTCTCGCGCCGGGGCGCGCGCACACACACATGTGCGTGTATGGCTCCTCCCCACCGATTTCTCGCTTCGACCATCCCTTCTCTCTATTGTCCATGCCCCCCCCTCCCCCCCCCCCCTTCTTTTTTTTTCTTAAGAGAACGGGCGAGACAACAAGACAGAACGAACAGCAGAAAGACAACACCGACGATGGCGAGACAGAAACGAACAAACACACGACCGATGTGTCCTTAGTACAGAAACACACACCACCAACACACTACACTTCACTACACTACATCACACACACACACGCACGCACGCACGCACGCACACAAGACCCCCCAAATGTCTTTTCTTCTTCATCGTGACACAGAGGGAGAGACAGGAAGGGTGTGGCGCTCCAGGTTATGACCAGGGTTTGTCCTCTCCTTTCATACATGCCACGAGCCTCCTCCAGCAAGGTGGTGGTGATTCATGGCTCACGTACACTGAACGACTGCTACAGCCAGAATAGAGAGAACATGATGATGCACAGAGAGAGGGAGGGAGGGGAGAGGGAGGGGGAGAGGGAGGGAGGGGAGGGAGGGGAGAGGGAGCGGGGCAGAGAGGGGGGGCAGAGAGGGGTAGGAGGGAGAGAGGAGAGAAAGAGGAGAGAGAGAGAGAGAGAGAGAGAGAATATGTGTTAAAGAGAGAAACAGAGACAAGAGAGAGAGAGAATGTGTGTGTGACTGCGCGCGCACGTGCGTGCGTGCGTCCGTGTGTGTTTGTGTGTGAGTGCGCGCGCACATGCGTGCGTGCGTGCGTCCGTGTGTGTGTGTGTGTGTGAGATGAGAGAGAGAGAGAGAGAGAGAGAGAGAGAGACAGAGAGAGAAGAAGAAGGACAGAAAGACCCGACAGACAAACAGGCGGACTGACCGACTGATCGAACGAACGAATGAATGGATGAGTGAATGAATGAACGAATGAATGAATGAATTAATGAACATTAAAGTACCTGTGCGTATGCCAGAGTGTCCAGGCATGTACTATGGTCGTGGTGCGCCGGCGCGCGCGCGCGCACATTCCTCTCTCTCTATGTGTCTTTGCATCTGTCCGCACGCGAGTGACTGACAAACGAACACAGAGCCAGAGACAGTGGAACTGTCCCAAGTCACCTTTGTCCCCCCCCCCCCCCCCAGTCCCGCCCACCCTCCCCTACCCCCTAATTCTGTCACGACTTTTGCCCAGGGTCTGTGTCTGACACTGACTACCGTCCACCAATGTCCTCTGTCCTGCCCTTCACCCCCCACACCTCCTACACCTGTGTCTAACAGTCAGCTCCTCGTCTCCTCCCCATGGGGGGGGGGGGGGGAGAGGCTGAGGATGATGACCGCCGCACTGTTGTTTTCTACCGACTGATTTGACCTTTCGCCCGCCCATGGGACGGTACCACACAAAGGTCGGTCACTGGCGAGGTTGGTTCTTTGATTGAAATCGATACAGTATTGAAACACTCTCTCAGAATCGGCCAAACCGTCTTCGTTGTTCACTCGCTCTCGCTCTCCTCCTCTCTCTCCTCTCTCTCTCTCTCTCTCTCCCCATTTTTCTTTTTTTTTATTTTGTGTTTGAAATCTCACTGCATAATTTAGCTTAGCAAGGACAGATTGGAAGAATAGGCCCTGCCTAAAATCTCAATCCTTGATTGAATAAAAGTTTTCCTTGATCGAATAAAAGTTTTCCCAGTTCTCTCTCTCTCTCTCTCTCTCTCTCTCTCTCTCTCTCTCTCTCTCTCTCTCTCTCTCTCTCCTTTTTCAATCCTAGCATGCACTCATACTTGCACAAATACACAAACACACACATGCGCGCGCGCACACACACTCCCGTGTGCGCGCTCACACACCAACTCTCTCTCTCTCTCTCTTCTCTCTCTCTCTCTCTCTCTCTCTCACGCGCGCGACAACCCCCCCCCCCTCCCCCAACCCACACACACACGCATACACACACAACAGCGCACCTTGTTGTTTCATTTTACCCATAGGACATTATTTTTGTTGGGATTTTCTTTCATTGAAATTGTCTTATCCACCCTTTCAACAAGCAAACTCACCTGTGACATACAATACGGAGAGAACACAGAAGATAATGTACAACAGCGTCTTTGTGGGGTGTATGCGCGAGGCTGGACAGGGAAGAGGGAAAGAAGGAAGTGAAAGGGGGGAGGGGGGGGGGCAGGAGAAGAAGCATGGAGGAACATCAAATGTCAAGATACTCAGCTTTGAATTATTCACCAAATGAAATCAGTTTCTCCCACTGCTTTTAACAATTAGGGAGTGGGGGAGGGGGGGGAGGAGATGGTTAATTGGGTTTGGTTTGTTAAGCACGGTTGGGAGCACAAGAAAAAAACAACAAAAAACAACAACAACAAAAAGTTTGAGCATTACTAAAGAGTCGAGGTAATGGCGCGGGTCCAGTCATTATGTGTGAGTCACAGGATTATTATTATTACACACACACACACACACACACACACACACACAACACACACAACACATACACACACAACACAACACAACGCACGCACCTAGCACGCACGCACGCACACACACGCACGCACAGCACGCACCACACGCACACACACACACAAGACAGAACACAGACAACAGACACAGACACAGATAATAACAGACACAACAGACACTGAGAGACAGAACAAGACGAGAGAGAACAGAGAGAAGAGAGAGACAGACAACAGACAGACAGACAGACAGACAGACAGACAGACACACACACACACACACACACACACACACACACACACACACACACACAGAGGGGCATCCCACAAGTTTGTTTTTCTTTGAATTAATGCCCGTATTTCAATTTACAACACACACCAACACCCATACCTCGAAACTGCACCAAGCAAAAGACCGAAGTTTCCACTAAGGACTACAGATGCATTCAGCCTCTGGCTGACGCGGTGGGAACTTAAAAACAGATTCCTGTGCGCCTGTGTCAATTTCAACAGAAACAAAGGGAGGTTACCTCTGTGTGTGTGTGTGTGTGTGTGTGTGTGTGTGTGTGTGTGTGTGTGTGTGTGTGTGTGTGTGTGTGACTCTGTGTTGTGTGTGTGTGTGTGTGTGTGTGTGTGTGTGTGTGTGTGTGTGTTTTGTGTGTGTGTGTGTGTGTGTGTGTGTGTGTGTGTGTGTGTGTGTGTGTGTTAGTTCGACTCTCATTTTAAGATCGAAAAGCCCGTTCCAGTCGCGACTAAAAGTTAACTTTGTGTTCGTTCCATTTCTCCAGGTGT
Source organism: Conus canariensis (assembly GCA_033310375.1). Classification (NCBI taxonomy): domain Eukaryota; kingdom Metazoa; phylum Mollusca; class Gastropoda; order Neogastropoda; family Conidae; genus Conus; species Conus canariensis. The sequence goes on from CM065737.1 coordinate 53,803,375, forward strand.
TGTTGCTGTAGACATGTCGGGGACAGGGAATTTCTTATATTACGGGCAAGCTTGGAACATCTTTGGGTGGGATGGGTGGATGGGGGAGAAGGGGGGGGGGGAGGGGGGGGATCTCCTTGTTTGTTCTTGTGTGCTCTGTGTTATGTCGTTTCTAACTAGTGCAAGGCGATTCGCTGTCGTCCGCAGCATTTGTTTGGAGTTATGGGCGTGGATTTCTTTCATCATGGGACCTGGCTAGAGCTGCTCTACTTGTTCGTTGTTTAGAAACGAACAGTAACAAAACACTTGGGAGATCAACTTTGGGCTCCACCCAGATGTTTCGCTGAATTATATCAGCCCTCCCCCCCCCCCCCCCCCCCCCCTTCCTCCTCTCCCCATAAAACGGGTGTTAGTTTACGGCGTCTTTGTTTCCCTGCTGGCTTGCTTTGCTTTGTTGTTGTTGTGTTGTTGCTTCCCCGCCCCACTCTTTAGACGCTTCTCCCACTTTAACGCCCCGCCCCACCCCCATCCCTTCCTCACATCCCCCCTCCACCCCATCCCTTACCATCCCCCATTCCCCTCCTCTCTCTCTCTCTCTCTCTCTCTCTCTCTCTCTCTCTAAGGGTTAGAGTCTCACCGCAGCAGCCTCCCCACCCCCACCCCCCTTCCCCACGTGCGTGCGTGTGTGCGCGCGCGCGCGTGTGCTTACGCGCGCGCGCGCGCGCGTGTGGTGTGTGTGTGTGTGTGTGTGTGTGTGTGTGTGTGTGAGTGCGGTGCGTGCGTGCGTCGTGCGGGTGTGCGTATGTGTGAAACATGCCGCATTTCAGCAAACAAGTCATTAGATAAATCACGATAACGCACTTCGTGAAGAACAAAAAACAAACACACACACACAAACAACAACAACAAAATGGATCTTACCAAACTCCCTCATTCCCACAGCCCCTACCACTACTCGATACTGGAACCCAAGAACTCCAAAGGTCATCCATCATCATCATCACACACACAGCCAAGCCGGCATGATTGAGGCCCTGGAGTCTCTCTCTCTCTCTCTCTCTCCTCTCCTCTCTCTAGGCCTGGCAACAAGGACAACGCCGATTTTCCCTCTTTAATTAAAGGGAGAGCATGAGTAGCGCTCACTCACCGCCTGGGCACAGGTGGTGGTGGTGGTCTGACTCGATCAATCGATGGAATGCCTCCATGCGGAATGTGTGGGTGAAGAGGGGTAAGTAATGTTTGGTAAAAAAGAAAAAAGTGATTTGGAAGTGATTATTGCTGGGTTTTTTTTTTTTCATGTACACGCTCTCTCTCTCTCTCTCTCTCTCTCTCTCTCCTCTCTCTCTCTCCTCTCTCTCTCTACTTTTGATGTACAAGCTCTCTCTGTCGGTCTCTGTCTTTCTCTCTGTGTCTCTCTGTCTCTATCTGTCTTTTTTATGTACATTGTGTGTGTGTGTGTGTGTGTGTGTGTGTGTGTGTGTGTGTGTGTGTGTGTGTGTGAGTGAGTGAGTGTGTGTGTATCTCTCTTCTTTATTTTAATGTATATGCTCTCTCTCTCTCTCTCTCTCTCTCTCTCTCTCTCTCTCTCTGTGTGTGTGTGTGTGTGTGTGTGTGTTGTTGTGGTGTGGTCCTCTCTCTCTCTCTCTCTCTCTCTCTCTCTCTCTCTCTCGCAGACATGCGCCTGATCTGGTTCTGTGAGGCAAACGTCCGCACACAAACTCTGCTGACATTAACAACTTTCACGCGTCGCCATTGATCCACGACGTCACGGTCGATCTCCACAACAACGAAAAGCCGTCTTCAGCAGATCTCCCCAGGCCACATCAACCTCTCTTTGAAGGTCTGCAGAAAGGCCTCACTCCCTGTTGACAAACTGCCCGTGGACACAAAAAAAAAAAAAAAAAAAAAAAAAAAAAACCTCTTTGTACGGCAGCGGGCAGGAAACCTTAACAATGACAAACGGCATGCTGACAGCCTCTTTGGCTTCTACGACACGTTGCACATCTTTGTGAAAATTACAAAACAAACTTGCTAAACACAAAAAAAACCACTAGAGATTTCTTTGAAGAAATTAACTTCTACAAATTAAATCAACTGTTTGAACTCTTTGTATGTGTGTGTGTGTGTGTGTGTGTGTGTGTGTGTGTGTGTGTGTGTGTGTGTGTGTGCTGTGTTTTCTGTCCTCTGTATGACGTGAAACAACGTCGTTTTTTTTGTTTGTTTGTTTGTTTTTTTCACAAAGGCAAACATAAATAAAAACCTAAAATAAACTAAACACAACACACAAAATATTATCTGCGCACATGTCCTCACGCACGCACACACACATGCACGCACGCAAGCACACGCACGTATGCACACACACGTGCGCATACACACACACAAATACCTCTTAACAAGTGTCTTGACATAGGATATTCCATCAAATAAACAGTACAACACACACACACACACACACACACACACACACACACACACACACACGCACGCACGCACGCACGCACCACACACACACACACACACACACACACACACACCCACACACACACACACACACACACACACAACCACCACACACACACACAACACACACACACACACACACACACACACACACCCCTCTCTCTCTCTCTCTCTCTCTCTCTCTCTCTCTCTCACGAACGAACGAACGAACGAAAATTTCATCCCACCGAGGGTAGAATGAATTCACTTTCGCACTTCAGTGCTGGTTCTATCGCCGACTCGACCAGAAGTATGGCTGGCTCCTCCTTTAACAAAAAGCTGACAGCTGCTTTTCTTTCGCAAGACGCAGCGTGACGTCACTCCGCCATCTGATAAGCGTCATCGACGCCATCGCTCTAGGAGCTGGGAAAGAAGTTGGGGAGGGGGGGGGGAGGGGAGGGAGGGGTGGGTGGGGGCTTTTACAATTCAGTCCGTCTGCGCTCGACTGGCCTAGACTCGTTTGTGTGTGAAGCAGTCTGAACTGCAACGCCCACCTTGCCCAGACAATCAATATGTTGTAGGCACATGAAAGATCTCATTTGCAGCCAACGAG
>CM065737.1:53807573-53815073 GCA_033310375.1 Conus canariensis
CCGCCCCCCCCTCCCCCCCCCCCCCCCCCCACCACCACAAGCCCTCCCCCCCAAATCCCCAAACCCTCTCCCCCCCTCCCCTTTTCCTCTCAACCGCTGAACACACAAGGGGCCAAAAAACAAAAAAATTCAACACACAGAAATTCCCGAAGTAGTTTTAAAGGAGGGTTCGACATCACGGATAAAAAAACAAAGAAAACGAAAAAAAAAAAAGAAAAAAAAAAAAAAAAAGGCGATAATCAATAATAACAACCAGACATTAAGTTCATATCCAAAAAGGGACAACAAACTAACCATAAAAAAGGCGATAATTTATAATAACAACCAGACATTAAGTTCATATCCAAAAAGGGACAACAAACTAACCATAAAAAAAAAAAAAGAAAAGACACAAAAGAAAAGAAAAAAAAAAAAGTGATAACCACTAACAGAACGACCAGACATGAAGTTCACACACAGAAAGAGAAGGGCCTCAACCTGTTGCAGGAGGAAAACACTCTGCTGAACTGCGTACGTGCAGGCGTGCACACACACACACACACACACACACACACACACACACACACACACACACACACACACACACACCACCGGGCGGGAGGAAAGAATACCAGCTGTCGCGGTTTGTGGGTTGCTTTCATTTCGAGTCAAATTCAAAATTATCATTATAGATCCACGGTCCGACGACTCGCTTTACACGGGCACCACGCTAACACGATGTATACGCTTACATAAACTTGGGTGTGCAAGCGCGCACGCGCGCGCGCACACACACACACACACACACACACTCCACAACACACACGCGCGCGCGCGCGCGCGCGCCACACACACACACACACACACACACACACACACACACACACACACACCACAACAAACACACACACACACACACACACACACACACACACACTCCACAACACACACACTACAACACCCCCCCCCCCACACCCCACACACACACACACACACACACACACACACACACACCACAACACACACACACACACACACACACACACACACACACTCCACAACACACACACTACAACACCCCCCCCACACACACACACACACACACACACACACACACACACTGTTACACCCAGACCGATGACGGCTGTCACACCTAATGATTCTTTTCTGACTTGTCAAGTTTAAAAATAGATCATGGCGCGCACCGAGAACGCAGCATAGAGTCGGAAAAAAAAATAGGGAAGCAGGAGAAGAGGGAGGGGAGGGGGTGGGGGGGGGGCATCGGTTGGGGAGGCTGAAAGAAGAGATTAGAAGAGTTTCTGGAACCAAGGGAGAAGGGGGGGGGGGGGGGTCTTCAGATGGAAGTTGGGAGATTTGAAAAGACTGCACCAAACTACTTCGGTCGGAAGGGCCGCAACTCGATTAGAATTCCATGTCTGCCTTGATTTGCAAATCCGTCGGGTAGTGAACTCGGGTTTGATATTCTCTCTCTCTCTCTCTCTCTCTCTCTCTCTCTCTCTCTCTCTCTCTCTCTCTGCGCGCACGCGCGCTCCTGTGTGTGTGTGTGTGTGTGTGTGGTGTGGAGAGAGAGAGAGAGAGCGAGAGAGAGAGAGAGAGAGTGTGTGTGTGTGTGTGTATGTGTGTTGTGGAGTTGGTGTTGTGTGTGTGGTGTGTGTGTGTGTGTGTGTGTGTGTGTGTGTGTGACTTAAATCATAAAACCTAAGTGATATCAATAATACTACTAATAATAAATGATGATTATGATGATAATAATAACAATAATACATCTACGTCATACTGATCAGGGGACAGCCCCCAAACCAAACGGTGCGAGCCGAAACAAAGACAACTGCACACACGTACAACACCCGATCCCCGCCCTTCGCACACACTACCAACGGGACACGACTGTGGCACAGGCCTTCTTCACACGGTTGAAATCAACCTGCCCGTCACTCACCCCTCCGCCGCTTTGTATTACATCTACGTGTCGAACCTTAGTACCACCACGCGCAGCACGTTCAAACCGGACAGAAGTCGCGCGGACTGGGAAAACATTCATGTGAATGGCGAGATCTACGGTCCTGTTCGCCGCTGGCTCTCTCAGTTCGTTGGCCTGGGCCAAAGCCCAGGTTCTGCAAGCTGATAGCTTGTGTATGCGGAGATGCGAGATGTACTCGTGCGTCCCACATGTGTTAACGTCTGAACCCGTAAAAACCGGCGGGTGACGACGTTCAATCATGCTGCTCGCTCAAATACAGAAGAGATAAAATAGATCAGTTCAGTATCGGTAACTGACCCCACAGGTCAAGGTCAGATACGGTGACTGGCTTTTATCTTTCCCTGGGCAAAAGAAAGCGACATGAAGAGGGGGGAAATTCCGAAAGACTGATGATGACACACTGCAAAAAAAAAAGATGAGAGGAAATAAAATCAGAGAGAAAGAATAAAAAGGGCAATGCTTATTACAGGGGGAGGAGGTGGCGGTAGTTAGTGGGGGGGGGGGGGGAGGTCTTACAAGTTGTTACTAATTAGTATAATCAGCCCAGCCATGCCTAATTACTGATGAGGTGGGAAACGTCATCTCTTTAGTCTTATGATCTCACTTTCGTCTTTCAACATGCGCACATCGTACGGTCCGTTTTTGCATAAACGTGATGAACATAACCACAAATGTCTCTCTCTCTCTCTCTCTCTCTCTCTCTCTCTCTCTCTCCACACACACACACACACACACACACACACACACACACACACACACACACACACACACACACACGCAGGCAGGCAGACTGACAGAGACACTGACAGAGAGAGACTCGGAGAAAAAGACTCGGAGAGAGACAGACAGACTGACTCAGAGAGAGACAGACAGTCAGGCAGGCAGACAGACATACAGAGAGACTTAGAGAGAGAGTCAGACAGACAGCGAGTCAGACAGACAGACAGACAGAGAGTCAGACAGTCAGACAGACAGACAGCTGATCCCCTAAACAACACAGACCGTGGCTGAACGAAAAGACAGCCGAGGTCAATTCAATCGAAGACGACAGCGGAGATGACCATGATATCTACACACGACTCTGTAGGACGAAGGGCAGCAACGACCATGTTGGACGACAACGACAACAACAACACCAACCACGTGGACACACAGACACACGGACAGACAGACAGAGACAGCTAAACCAACTTACTGTCCAAACAGCGCGGCCTTGAAGGTCTCCGAAATCCCGTAGAACTTCATGGTGAACAGCGAGGTGACTTTGGGCAGGCTTCCCATGGGATAATTCACTCACTACACACTCTTTCTCTCTCTTTCCTTCTCTCTACTCAATGACTGACTTGCCACCAAGTCAGTCAAGTCACCAGACCAGCTCACACACACAAACAAACAGAGCCAAAATTAACTGTTAGTCAACTGTGGTGAAATCAGCAACGTCCGTTTCTCCCTTTAGGTCAAGCCTCTCTGCCCCAAACCAACCGGACACATGCGACAAAACAGTCCAGGGAAAAAAAAAAGAAAAAAAGAAAGAAAAAATCCACGTGCCGATACAAATCAGTAAATGTGAAACTTAAAAACAGGCAGGTTTCTTTTCTCCTGTTGTTTTTGTTGTTGTTGTTGTGAGATTTTTTAATGTTAGTCACATAACCAATCACTTCGTGCCGATACAATTCCCAGTGAACGTGAAACCCTAAACAGGCAGGGTTGTAGATACATTTATCTGTCAGTCAAAAGCTAGATCACAATTGTCTTGCACTGCCCAACAGCTCCTCGTCACGAACAATCATGAGTCGTCATTCACCCGAAAAGGCACTCGTCCGTCCGGAAGAAGACGACGACCAAAAAGTGGTGTCACCCCCTCCCACGCGCTGGTTCAACACACAAATGGGATCTAGGACGATTTCGCGGAAGTGTTACAAGTCTAACACTAAACTCCAATCCAAACCACTCGTCACACCGACATGATCATCTAACCGCGGTTCTCACTCAAAGCTGAACAACATCAACTGTAACGTAACCATTAGCTCTACTTAAAACTTCGGCGTTATCGACTGCTCAAACACTACTGGAAACGACTACAACAAACCACGTGTTTCTTTTGTGACACACACACACACACACACACACACACCACACAGTTACACACACACACACACACACACACACACACACAACACACACAGTTACACACACACACACACACACACACACACACACACACACACACAGAGTTATACACACACACACACACACACAACACACACACACACACACACACACACACAACACACACGTCACGTGGCGAAGCGACCAATGGGGTGATGGCGTCAGGGTCAGGCGTCATTTGCATAACAAACAGTTCTGCGAATCACCCGATCCTGGCTTGACTTGGCTACAGGCCAAACCATGGGACCACGACAGCCACAGCGACCAACCAGCACTACTAACGGAACGACTAATCACATCGGGGGTAAGAGTGGGGGTTGGGGACGGAATCAGTTCAACACACACACACACACACACACACACACACACAGGAGTGTTCAGCTGCTCGACAGTAGGCCCTCCTAAACTCAACGGTCTTTTAAAACGGATACATTTGACAGGGGAGGGGGGGGGGCTGAGTCGGGTTGGGCAGGACGGGGGGAGTGCTGCTGTAAACAACGGGCCAGAAGAAGTAGAGGCCGACAAGGTGTGGCGCCATTTGCGAACGACACCACAACAGATCACACCAGTATGAATCAGAAAATCGGAAACGTACTCAGACGCCTTATCTTCTGACGATAGGGTTATAAATACAACCGGAAAAAGATTCCGATTTTCATTGCGCTTTATTTTCCCTCTACATTTTATTTGTCCCCCACCCCACCCACCACCCCCATCCAGGGGTGAACGCACGCATAACATCTTGCACACACGTAAAATCCCATCACCAACTTTCGGAAGAGTAGGCCAGTTTGGCCGTTGGTATGGATGACACGTTACACATAGCATGCACCCTGCGTGAGAAATGGAAAGAATGAAGGAAGTAAAGAAACTGAGTGAACCATATTGAACGATGTTGACTGGATGACACGGGAAACGACTGAATGAAGCGCCAGCTGGCAGCTCTTCAGTCGGCACTACCCAGGTAGGCAGCCTGTTGTGTAAGCGAGTGTTGATTGTAAAGCGCTTAGAGCTTGGTCTCTAGCCGAGAATAGGCGCTATATAAGTATTCATTATTATTATTATTATTATCCCTCCCCTCTACACACACACACACACACACACACACACACACACACACACACACACACACCTCCTCCACCTGTTTTCCGGATTTCTAAAAACCTTTTTTAAACATTTTTTGTACTCTGTGTGTGTATGTGTATGCGTGCGTTCGTGCGCGCGCGCGCGCGTGTGTGTGTGTGTGTGTGTGTGTGTGTGTGTGTGTGTGTGTGTGTGTGTGTGTGTGTGTGTGTGTAGTGAGTGAGTGAGTGAGTGAGTGAGTGTGTGTGTGTGTGTGTGTGTGTGTGTGTGTGTGTGTTGTGTGTGTGTGTGTGTGTGTGTGTGTGTGTGTGTGTGAAGAATTTTTTTTAAGTCTTTCTCTCAAACTTACATATCTGCGTTGTTGTTTTTGTCTTTAAGAAAAGTATATTACACATTTTCCAGATCATTGTGTTGATGAAATGTTGTTGTTGCAAACACAGGCTTGATACAGAAATAAGACGACAACATGGACGGATGGATTGTTGAGAGTGGAACGAATGTACATGAAGCGAGCAGTGAATTCGATGGATGGAGTCTCTGACTGCCCCCCCAAAATACGCAGCTTACGTCACCAGCATCTCCAAAAGCGCTGTCTGAAAATACATTCAATGTTTTAATCTGTCGTAATCTGTCGAGCAGTCTTTGAGCAAACGTTCGCTGAATTCATCCAAAAGCCTAAAACCAAAGCGCTTTGATTCTCCCTACATGTGGATCAAATACCATGTTGGTTGGTACACACGGGTTCAATGTCTTTAACCTTTCTGACAACCAGTTGGTGTGACTCCCTTTTCCTTCCAGCTCAGTCTTGCATGCAGCTTGAAGGAATCTGGCATCGAAGCCACAGTCCTGCGCCACAGTGGTTGCAGCGAAGAGGAGTGGATAGATATATATATAGCAGGCTCGTCAGCCTACGACCTCATCCAACACGTCGCGCGATTTCTGGTCAGAGGAGAACCAGAACCCTAAGGGCAATGGGCAGGGGGTGCTGAAAAACAGTCCCAGCTGGATCCGGTCAGGGAGACATAGAAACAAACATCACCAGGCTTGGAGTTCCCCAACTTGGGTGTCCGGTGGTGATGTGGGCAAGACGTCCTTTCAAGGACTTGAGACGCCCTCCCATCCAGAAGGTGCTAGTTCGAATCCCGACAGCGCCAGGAGAGAAAAACAAAAGTTCTGACAGCACAAGGGCATGGAGGAGCTTTGATCTGGATGCGGCCCGGCCCACTTAGTGTATGAAGAGGGGGGGGGGGGGGGGGAGGGGGCGGGGGGCCTCTGCTCTCAACACCATCTGCTGTCAAGGTCTCCCTAGAGTTAGTTTCTGTTTTTTCTTTAACGTTTCCCACTGATGACGGTTCGCTCAATGTTACCATCTTCAACATCTCAAATGGGTTCAAACGTGAGCGTGTGGGTCTGCGTGCACAGTGCGTGCCTGCGTGCAAGCGTGCGTTCTCTTCAGATCTGACATGACAGAGTGAGCTTTCAACGGAATGATTCTTGAAGCTAGCGCTGCTCCTCCATCCCACTCCTCAATGCCAACTCCCCCAACATCGTCCGCACCTCCGACACTGATGTTTTAGTAGACGTGCCGAGCCCCACATACTGCACGCTCCTACATTCCACATCACGGCGCCTCAGTGAAGCTCCAAGTGCCGTTCCTACAACAAAGACGTGCGGCGATCCAAACCTGCAGATGATGAAGGGCTTCCCAGACGGAACGCAAACCTTGCGCACTTTGCCCACCCCTGCACAAATGAAGATGGTGTCCCAGTATCTGACAAGTGTTCAAACGGCGGTCCAGCCACCCATAGGGACTGCTGTGAAGAGGATTATTCCACCTTGGTGGGGGTCTTCGCTCTCCCATGCGCCCTTCTCGTTGACTCGTAATTAGGATGATTTCCTGAACCACTTTTCACGCGCACTGTTCATTCAACAAAAATGGTCGAAAAAGGCTAGCACAATTACTTTGTCATCAAACTCACGGTCCGACAATCCCACATTAGGCAGAAACTGCATTTAAGGTGTGCAGTTTTGACTTACATTCGTAAAGAGAACTCTTTTCGTTAATCCAATAGTCAATATAACGCTTATGCAATCACTAATATCGTTGGTTCCCGTTGACAACCGCCAGGATATAATCCACAGGTGCTGAAGTCATCCACAAAGGAAATGACACGGCTGCTATTTACGGACGAATAAAAAAACAACTTGTGACACAAGAACTTGATATTGTTAACGACGGACCTGCACACAGCAGCACTGTGTGCAAT
>CM065737.1:53820073-53822573 GCA_033310375.1 Conus canariensis
CAGGAAAACCCCCAGTGCGCCACCCCCACGTCAAAACTCCTGGTTTTTTCCCGCTCAATTTTGATTCCATTTTCAAAGAACTAACTCAACAACACACAATCAAAACAAGCACAAACAGAAAGAAAATGCCATGTCCTAGTTTGAGAAACCAGGGTCAAAGAAAAATCAGCAAGTGAGGAACATGCAGGATCATAAATACAGTCTTGAAAACACCATGTGTGCTTATCAATTCTTTGTCTCACCATTCCGGCGCATCGCCTTCAAACACTGGTTTGTATAGTAACCAAGCATCACGAAATCGGTTCCAGGTTTCGACTTTTTCGAGTTCATGATACTTTCAAAATTACAGGAACTGTTGATATTTGAAGTATCTGGTTGTGTATTTCAGATTTTTCGGCAAATCCATTTCAAGTTTCAATGTTTTTTTGTTGTTGTTTTTTTCAATTTTCTTTCTTTACTCCATACCAAGATCATTTCTGTGTGATCTACATAATCAAGATACCGCGCTATGTTTCGCTTCTCATTATCATTTTTTCTAAACCCTTAATGTTCTCAGTCTGTCCAACTATTACAAGCAAAATTTCTATACAAATAATATAACATTTGGGGGATCTTCTCGCCTGTATCCACGCTAAATGTAGAAAAACAAAACCGACATCTGTCTGTTCGCCTAAACTGAGACCTTCATCTTTTTTTTCTTTTTTTTTAAGCTGTTATCCATCGGTAAAGGTCTGTACCAAATGGAGAACTCCCAAGAACTTCATGCAAAAACGACCAGGCCAGAGAATTAAAAGCCTTTTTTAAAATGTAGACACAATAGGAGACTGTGTGTATCATTCTTATATTAATAACTAATCAAGTAAAAAAAAAAAAAAAATTTAAAAAAAAACTGAACGAACGTTGTCTCCTAAAATATCCGTTCGTGGTGAATCCTGTTTGATCTTCACTTATCAATCAAAGGAGCAAGCACTTTCCTCATACGATCAGCAAAGCAAGCAGATCCCGTTTTGTTGAATACACAGAGCGGAAAAATCGGACGCCAGTTCCATATAAATTCCTTTGCCTACTCTCCATTGGTATGCACGCAACAATCCCTTCCTTCTGAGATGAAAAACGGTTCACCTTTTTTAACCTCCTCATTCAGTGATCTATTAACATTTTTTTTAACTATCTCTTACTATTAACATTTTTTTTTAACTATCTCTTACAAACAAAACAGAAACAAAACAAAACTTTCTAAGAGATTCTGCCACACACACACACACACACACACACACACACACACACACACACACACACACACACACACAAAACAACAACAACAAAAACCATCACTTCCCCAACTTTGATCATTTTTCATGCTAAGAAGTACACAAGTAGGTCCGAAAACTCCTTTTCAACTGTTTCACAGTCCAGATGACGTTCGTGCTGTGACCATAATCATGGGGTCAAACCAGGTTATATCTGGGGTCAAAACTCCACCTGTAGGTTCATTCACTTCATGCGTTCAAGTGGCGATCAGCACATCAAATCATGAGCAAGAGAGACGTTGAATTTTTTTTTTTTCCTTTTTTCGGAAGTCAACTCGGACACATGCACACAAGCATAAACACGCGCGAACAACACACACACACACACACACACACACACACACACACACACACCACGCACGCACGCACGACGCACGCACGCAGCACGCACACACACACACACACACACACATACAGAGAGAGAGAGAGGCAGATAGGCAGACAGAGACAGACAGACGGACAGACAGACAGGCAGGCAGACACAGACACAGACACAGAGAAAGAGAGAGGGGTGGGAGGGAGGGAGGTCACACAAACCATCTACAGTCTCTTGCACACGTTTGTATTTTCCAAGATCGTGATCTGAGCGAACAAGATGATTTGCACCGTGTTGAGCCGCCTTCACCACAAACAACTAAACAAAAAAGGAGGCAGACAGGCAGACAGACAGACAAGAGACAGACAGACGGACAGACAGGCAGGCAGACACAGAGAAAGAGAGAGGGGGGGAGGGAGGGAGGGAGGTCGCACAAACCATCTATCGTCTCTGGCACAAGTTTGTCTTTCCCACGATCATGATGTGAGCGTACAAGATGATTTGCGCCGTGTTAATTAAGCCGCCTTCACCACAACTAAGCAAGAAATAAGGCAGACAGGCAGGCAGATAGACAGAGACTGACAGACGGACAGACAGACAGGCCGGCAGACACAGACACAGACAAAGAGAGTGGGGGATGGAAGGCGGGAGGGAGGGAGGTCACACAAACCATCTATCATCTCTTGCACACCTTTGTATTTTCCACGATCTGAGCGAACATGATTTGCGGCGTGTTGAGCTGCCTTCACCACAAACAACTAAACAAAAAAGGAGGCAGATAGGCAGACAGACACAGACACAGAGAAAGAGAGAGAGGGGGAGGGGCGGACGGAGGGAGGGAGGGAGGTCACACAAACCATCTACCGTCCCTGGC
>CM065737.1:53830073-53832573 GCA_033310375.1 Conus canariensis
CTTTTGCATGCCAGCATGTGTACTTTTTCTAAATGTTCTAATCTGTGTAATCCCCATATTTCGGCAGCATACATCAAGATTGGTTGAATCTTGGTGTCAAAAACCTTGAAAAAAGTACGTTCCGTCATTTCCCTGTACTTTGTAAAGATTCTGCTGAGTTGAACTACTGCCTTTTTAGCCTTTGTTGTTAAATGAAGGGTACCCTGTTTTGCACTGATCATGGTGGTAAAATTAAACCCTAGATAGCAATAATTATTCACAACTTCCAGTCTGTTACCGTCGTAAAACCATTTCTCATGCTTCCCTAAATATCCTCCTTTTCTAAATACTATAACTTTGGTTTTGTTGATATTTACAGATAGTTTCATGTCATTACAACAGGTCTTTAATACATTCAACTGATTTTGTAGGCCACATGGTGTAGTAGATAGCAATGAGACATCATCAGCAAACAGTAATATAAATAATTCAATGATATCCGGAAGTAACCTAACTCCATGTTTACCTTTTTCATTTATTTGATCTGCTAACTGGTTTATGAAAATTGAAAATAACGTAGGACTTAGAACACATCCATGTCTAACTCCAACAGGAGTTTCAAACATTTCGGAGAGTTCTTGATTTGCTTGAATACAGGATAGCAAAGAATAATACATAGCTCTAAGTGAGGCCAGAAATTTACCTTTCACGCCCTGTTGTTTAATACGTTGCAAAGTTTATCATGTCGAACAGAATCAAAAGCCTTTTTAAAGTCTACAAAAGCGACGTATAGTTTCTTACCTTTTTTACTCAAACAGTTCTGAACAGAGGCATATAAAGTAAATATCTGATCCACTGTCGAATAATTTTTCCGGAATCCTGCTTGACATTCTGAAATTACATTGTTGCTTTCTAACCAGGTATACAGTCGTGCATTTAGTATAGTAGTATAGCATTAGATATAATACTCAGAAGAGAGATTCCTCTGTAATTATCGACATTTTCAGGGTCACCTTTTTTATAGACTGGGATTATACGAGCTTTAGACCATTCCCTGGGATAAACACCTTTGTCAAAAATTGTATTGAATAGTTTTGTCAGAAATAGCTGAACACTCTTACCACCTAGCTTCAGCATTTCAGCAGAAATTTCATCAATTCCACTAGCTTTGCCTGTTTTTAGTTTATCTATAGCTTTTCTAACTTCTTCTTCCGAAAACGCAATATTTAAATCATGTTCTGATTCATCTAACACATCCGTTTCAATATGGTGGTCCCTTTCGCCTTCTTCATTGCTGTTTTGAAAAACGGTCTTGAAATGATTAAACCATTCATCAATACTAATGTCATTAATAATTCTTTGTCTTTTTGCGCATCCCATGTTTCTAAGATGCCTCCAAAATTCCGACGAATTATGAATCTCCTTGGTTAATATTTCTAATTTGTTTTTTCTAAAAACTTGTTTTTTCATCCTTAATAAGTGTTTATACTTCTTCCTTGCATCGACATATATAACTCTGGCTTCTTCAACCTTAGTTTTCATTTCTTCTTTCTGAATTGAGGATTCTTTGTGTAATGCTCTGAAATAGTTTAATTTTCTCCTAGTTTCTTTTTTGACTTTGCGACATTCATCGTCGAACCATTCTGACCTTTTCTTCCTGTATGTACCGCTGCATTTCAGCATGCATTTGCTAGATTCTTTTAAGCATTGTACAAATGTTTCCAAGGAGCCATCTACATCGTTGTCTAAATTATTTGCTGCTTTACGTAATTTGTTTTGTATATCTCCACTCTCCCATGATTTGACAAATTCATCTTCATAATCCTTATTCCAAACAAATCTTTCCCTCTCTGTTGTTTGAGCTGGTTGCGTATCAGGAAAGCGATCATTATCTTTTTTACTTATTTCTATTTTCAGACTAACTGGCAGATGATCCGATTCAATTATATTCTCAACATCAAAAGATATGAAATGACTAGATGAAAATAAATCAATGGATGCAAGAAAATAATCAACTGTACTTTCCCCAGAAGCTCCTATATATGTACAGTTATCATCAAAATTTGATTCACTCAGTCCATTCAGTATAATACAATCAAACATGTCACATAATTCAATGAGTTGGTCACAAAATTATTTACATAACTGTCTTGTGATTTTCTTGGAAAGCTATTGTGAGCTGGGAATGTTGGATCGAAATCGTTTCTGTCATCAGAAAAAGAGTAATTTTTGTCTGCAGTTCTTGCATTTAGGTCCCCATTCAGCAACATGTAGAAGTCATCATAAGTGTCATGCAAGTCTGTTAAGCACTGTTCTAATAGTTCAACACCATAAGTACCCTGCTGGGTCTTCCAGAATGTTGAGTCATGTGGGGGGATATAAGAACAAATATACATTACATCTTTGTCCTGCAAAATAAGTCACTGCGAATCTTCAAAACTACAACGTTTTCCTGGTCTGTCTGGATTCTTTCTATGAAATCAGCGTAACGTTTTCTAATCGTAACTATGACACCACCGGA
>CM065737.1:53850073-53860073 GCA_033310375.1 Conus canariensis
ACCATCACGGGATTATCATTCTTTTTTTTTCTTTTATCTTCTTAAGTTTTGCACACAAAAAAGATGTTTGATTTGTCCAGGAAATTTGCTGACGAACTATATATTTAAATAATAATAATAATAACAACAACAAAATGTGAACCACGGTATTCCGCTTGAGGTTAAACAACGAAAAAAAAAAAAAAAAAAAGAAAGAAAAAAATTGAAAGAAGAAGAGAAAAAAAAAGAAATACAGACAGAAAAAGATAAAAAAATGAAAGAAGAAAAGAAAGAGACGGGCACCAACAGTTTGGGGCTGAAAAAAAAAGGTTGAACGCCAAGGAGTAAAAGGTGCAACTCGTGACAATGTTGAGCTTCACACATCGTTTTGCCAGGCTGGTCTGTATCTGAACTTTGCATTCGGACAGCCCCTACGTGGTTCATCTGTGTGGCGTTTGTTTAACAGTGTTTGCAGGTACATGTGCAGACACACGCATCTTCCCTTTTTCTTTTCTTTTCTTTTTTTTTTTTCTTCTTTTTTTTTTTCTATTTGTTTGACTGATTTTCAGAGTTGGGTTTTACGACGTTTTATTTAAGTTGAAATTTGAACAGCACTGAATTTTCTGTTCATGATTCTTTCCTCGATGTGCTCATCATTTCAATGACTATATTATGAGAGAGAGAGACAGACAGAGAAAGAGAGACAGACAGAAAGGGAGATTTCAACGGCTACACTTCAAGAGAGAGAGAGAGAGGCGTCTTGTTTTTAGGCCAAGGCCTTTATTGTCTCTCTAGAAGGAATAAGCATAGCCTGTGCTACTTATATGGATGACAAAATGGTTCCTGTTGCATTGTTCTGCATTTCATTGCATTTGTTTTTGTATCCACACACACACACACGGGTCTAACTTTAAACTAATAACCTGTTCTCCGGGTGATTCAGCTTCGAGTCTACTAAATCTTCGATATGAACGAGATAGATATTGTCTTTCAGGGTTAGAGATCGAAAACGAAATCCTTTCTAATAATGTTCAGATATTACGATGTGTGTGCGTACGCGCGTGCGTGCGTGCGTGCGTGTGCGTGTGTGGGTATCGTGTTCCAGAAACAGTATCGCCCCCTGATCAACAAACGAAGCGATCTGAATTTTCTCCCCTGCTGTTCCACGCTTTTCCTTTTAAAACCCAGTATATAGATCAACAGCAAACTGTATAACCACAGACATGGAAAGAAACATTTGTGATGTGTTTATGGTTTTGACAGAATCTTCGTTTTTACAAATGACAGGAGCAAACGAGGCTTGAATGAACGCATCAGTTTGCGGGATCGTTCAAAAAGAATCATCCAGGTACGTCTAACTATGCGTTCTCCAAGGGCCCAGGAGTTTTGCTCAGTGTATACAAAGTAAATCTGGTGGTGTATGAATGATTAGAAAAAAGAGAAAAAGGAAAAAGAAGGAACAGAAGGAGCAAAAAAATGGACGTGGAAAAAAAAAAAGAAAACTTATAAAAATGAAAATAAAAAAGGAGGGGTGAGGAGGGGGAGAAAAAAACTACGAAAAAAAAAGAAAGAAAGAAACAAGGAATAGAAAGAGCAAAAGAAAATGTTCAGGAAGGAACACATACCATAAAAAAGGAAGAAAACAAAATGAAAAAAAAAGAGGAGGGGGTGAGGAGGGGAGAAAAACTACGAAGGAAAGCAAGAAAGAAAGAAAGAAAGAAAAAAGGAATAGAAAGAGCAAAAGAAAGTGTTCAGGAGAGAACACGTACAAAAAAAGGAAGAAAACAAAATGAGAAAAAAGGAGGGGTGAGGAGGGGAGAAAGACTACGAAGGAAAGCAAGAAAGAAAGAAAGAAAAAAGGAATAGAAAGAGCAAAAGAAAGTGTTCAGGAGGGAACACATACAACAACAACAAAAAAGGAAGAAAACAAAATGAGAAAAAAGGAGGGGTGAGGAGGGGAGAAAGACTACGAAGGAAAGAAAGAAAAAAGGAATAGAAGGAGCAAAAGAAAATGGGCAGGAAGGAGCACACGGGGGGGGGGGGGGGGGGGGGGGGGGGAACTTTAAAAAAAAATTTAAAATAAGGGGTGAAGAGGGGAGAAAAACAAAGAAGGAAAGAAAGAAAGACAGAAAGAAAGAAAGAGAGAAAAAAAAGAAAAGGAACAGGAGGAGTAAAAGAAAATGGACAGGAAGGAACTCAGGGCCAAAAAAAAAAAAAGAAAGAAAAAAAGAAAAGAAAAGAAATGTTGGGATGTGGATGGGGAGAAAACTAAGCAGGAAAAAAAAAAAAAAAACGTTTCAAAGCCGATGAAGATAATGATGTTGGTAGTTCCATCGATAACCAGGCAAACTGAGGAGGATGACGAGGGGAGGGGAAGGGAGAGAGGGGGGAGGTTGGCGGGACTAGTAGAGCACACGGGAGAGCGCAGACCTCTACCAAGATTGAACGAATCTTGGCTCCGTGACATTGGCTCAGTTCATGCGTGGATTACAAAACAAAAACAAAAACAAAACAAAACAAAAAAATTCTCTCTCTCTCTCTCTCTCTCTCTCTCTCTCTCTCTCTCTCTCTCTCTCTCTCTCTCGTTCCCTTCGCTCTCTCTTTCTAGCTCTCTGTCTCGCTCTCTTCTTTGTTTTTTGTTCCTCCCTTCTCTCCTTCCCGCACATCTGGTATCATCCTTGCATAGTTATTTTAGTGTTTCGTTTCAAGGATGGTTCCCGGAAGATATCCGGGCTTTTTTTTTTTTATCTTTTCTTTTTTTCCTATAACCTTTGTATCTGTCTGTTACACGCAGTGTGAAAGTGTCATAACACTAAACACTAGCACAAAACCAAACCCAGACGCGCTGTAAATAAAGCCAAAACATTAAAATCAGCAAAATGGTGTACATTAATAGCAATAAAACATACAGACTCGCAGGGTGCGTGAGAGTTGAAGGGTACCAAAAAAAAAAAAAAAAAGGAGAAAAAAGAAAGAAAAAAAAGGACCGCCTTAAAAAAAAAAAAAAAAAAAGCCAAAAATAAAGAACATAAAAAAAAAATCAAGCAAATAAAAAAAAAAGACAGAAAAGGAAATAAAATAAAAGGAAAAAAAAAATTGGTAAAGGCGGGGGTGGTGGAGGGGAAAAAAAAAATCGTTTATCTATAAGGCTAAACAGCGGTTCATACAGACTGAAGGAGTTTCCTCCCCGTACACTTTTTTTTTTCTTTTTTTTAAAACAGAACATGCAAAATACAAAATATCAAGGTGTATAATGACCAGAGCATTTTAAAATTTCACAACAATGCGTAACGTCACAGATAGTCTGTCAGTTCTGAACCTGTAACGTGGCTGTATTCGTGTTCAATGGAAAATTTGTCACAGTTTTTTTTGTTTGTTTGTTTTTGTTTTAGCGTTAATGTAAACAGATCCTGGATCACCCGTTGGGTGCAGATCACGACCCACAGATCCGCATTAACATTGAACGGCTTCATGCTTAGGCCATATTCCATCTTTAAATCCAGATTCGCCAAAAAAAAACAAACACCTGATTCTGCCGATTCTGTGCAATAGAATTATGTGTTCATTTCGCTGAACGAGCCTGGATCCGTACATTGATCCGGATCCGTACCACGGATCGGCGACATGATTTGATAGGTTCGTCCCTGAGCCACACATTACAGCTATTGACGACACTTGGTTAACATAGTGTTCATCAGGTTTATGACAATCGCACCTGCAGACAAACAGACAAACAAACAGATGCACGTAGAAACATAACTTCCTTGACAGAGGTGACATTCACACACGCACGCACGCACGCACGCACGCAGACACACACACACACACACACACACACACACACACACACACACACACACACACACACACACACACAATCTGAAAATAGCCCCAAACAGTGTTCCGACCCGTCCTCTTTGCCCTTTTGGACGAGGGACAGTCTTCCCACGATGTCTGTGTGGTGTGAGTGAGTCACTGAAGCTTCTCCTCCCTGGCTGAGTCACGTTTATATTTGTCACATTTCCCTTTGTGTTGTGTGGAGAGAGAGAGAGAGAGAGAGAGAGAGAGAGAGAGAGGAGAGAGAGAGAGGAGAGAGGAGAGAGAGACAGACAGACAGACAGACAGACAGACAGACAGACAGACAGTCCCATGCACACGTTGTGTGTAATCTCCCTTTTTCCTCGATCCCATCCCGAAAGTCACAATCCAAAAATCGGCTTACAAGCACTCCTGAGAGTAACAAGGAGGGATGTGGGTGGCGGAGGGGTGGGAGCAAAAAAAAAGAAGAAAAAAAAAGAAAAGAAAACGATGTTCAAGCGTCTTAACGTCAGCGAAAAACAACCAACATCACAGTCAATCCTTCCGCAGATCTACTTTTTGTGTGTGTCTCCCTCTCTCCTTCCCCCCTCTATCCCCCCCCCCCCTTAACCTCCACCTCTTCACCTCCCCTCGATAGCCCCCAGGAAAAGACAGGGGGGGGGGGGGGGGCCTGGGAAAGGGAAGAAAGGTACATATTAGACTATGTAAGCACAGGTAGAAGAAAAAAATAGAAAAAGTAGGAAAAGTTTAGAAAGATAAGAAAAAGAAGGAAAACGCGAGAGAAGAGGCAGTTGGGGGGGGGGGGGGGGGGGCGCAGCACACAGATCAAAAGAAAAGAGCAGGAAAAACAAACAAACAAACAAAAAATCGGAACAAGTAGGGGAAAGGTGGGGAAAGCAGGGAAAGGCAACGAGCGGAGAAGGAGGGGGAGAAAGGAATGGGGGGAGGGGGGGGGGCGGAAAATAGGAAACAGTAGGGAGAAAGTAGGAAAAGGAATAGCAAATAGGAAAAATGTAAAGACAGGTTTGAAAAAAAAGGCATGGGAAAGGGCGGGGGGGGGGGACGGAAAATAGGAAACAGTAGGGAGAAAGTAGGAAAAGGAATAGCAAATAGGAAAAATGTAAAGACAGGTTTGAAAAAAAAAGGCATGGGAAAGGGCGAAGGGGGGGGGGGGGGGGGGAGTAGAGACGAAAGTTTGAAAAGGTATGGAATTGGGGACAGGTAAAGACAAACGTAGAAACAGCAGGAAAAGGTGTGGACATGCGTGGGGAAAGTTTTTTGGAAAGGCGGGGGGAGGGGGAAAATGAAAGTTTTTGGAAAGGATGGAGGGAGATGAAAGTTTTTTTGGAAAGGATGGGGGGTGAAAGTTTTTGGAAAGGATGGGGAAAGAAAATTTTGGAAAAGGATGGGGTACGTTTTTGGAAAGGATGGGAGAGGAAAGTTTTGGAAAGGTTGGGGGGGGGGGTGAAAGTTTTTGGAAAGGATGAGGATGGGAGAGGAAAGTTTTGGGAAAGGATGGGAGAGGAAAGTTTTTGGAAAGGATGTGGGGAGAGATGAAAGTTTTTGGAAAGGATTCGGGGTGGGGGGGGGGGAGTTTTTGGAAAGGATGGGAGAGGAAAGTTTTTAGAAAGGATGTGGGGAGAGGTGAAAGTTTTGGGGAAGGATGGGGAGAGGAAAGTTTTTGGAAAGGATGGGAGAGGAAAGTTTTGGTAAGGATGTGGGGGGGGGGGGGGTTGAAAGTTTTTGGAAAGGATGGGAGAGGAAAGTTTTGGTAAGGATGGGGGGGGGGGGGGGTTGAAAGTTTTTGGAAAGGATGGGAGAGGAAAGGTTTGGTAAGGATGGGGGGGGGGGGGGGTGAAAGTTTTTGGAAAGGATGGGGGGAGGAGATGAAAGTTTTTGGAAAGGATGAGGTAAGTTTTTGGAAAGGATGAGAGAGGAAAGTTTTTGGAAAGGATGGGGGGGGGGGGGTGAAAGGTTTTGGAAAGGATGGGGGAGGAAAGCTTTTGGAAAGGTTGGGGGGAGATGAAAGTTTTTGGAAAGGATGAGAGTGGAAAGTTTTTGGAAAGGATGGGGGTATGAAAGTTTTTGGAAAGGATGGGGGTGAGGAAAGTTTTTGGAAAGGATGGGGGGGGGAGATGAAAGTTTTAGGAAAGGATAGGGGGGGGGGGGGGAGTACGAAAAGGTCTTTAAAAAAAAAAAGGGGGGGGGGGGTAGGAAACAAGATGAAAAAGTCAGACAAGCAGGAAAAGACAATGATCGAAGAGGAAAGCAGGAAAAAGGTATAAAAGAGGAAAAAAGATGGGGAGAAGACTGGGAATATAGGGAAAGGTAAGAGAAATCACTAGCAAGATGGAAGCGTCACATTGTGCATGAGGTACACCATGTGTGTGCAAACCTGCTTGGGTTTTTTTTTCCCTTGTGAAGCAGCCACCAGGCTTCCAAGGGCTACAGAAGGCAGGAAAAGTAGTCCTGGGTTGCTGAATGAACAGACTTCAAATAGATCATACTAATGGAAACAAAATTATTACAAAAAAGAAAGGAACATCCCCCCCCCCCCCCTCTCCCCCTGTGCAGTCACAAGAATTTCAATCTATGGGGGAAAATTGCGTGGGCGGTAAAATAGATAGATAGATAGATTGATAGACAGATAGGTGGGCAGGTAGGTAGGTAGGTAGACAGGTAGACAGCTAGCTAGCTAGCTAGCTAGCTAGCTAGATAGATAGACAGACAGATAGATAGATAGGGTGGGTAGGTAGGTAGGTAGATAGGTCGGCAGCTAGGTAAGTAGGTAGGTAAGTACGTACATAGCAAGACAGAAAGAAAGACAGGAAGAAAGAAAGAAAGAAAGAAAGTAAAGACAAGAAAGAAAAAAAAAGAAAGAAATCTCATGGGTGAAGAGATCAGCAGTGATCAAACGATCCACTCACTTTACCTGACAGGCTCATGCGCCTTTATGAATATTCAGTGCACACCTGTATCATGTGTACAATGCCTGGAGGAGAGGGAGGGGAGGGAGGGAAGGGGGTGTTAGTTGCGATTGCTCACCTCCGAAATAATGCAGCCAGTGTCCGCGTATATATGCATAACTCAAGTCACATCTTCCATGAAGAGCAAGTAGGACTGGCCTCCCATTTGAATAGGGCGTGGTGAGATAGATATTCTTACATACGAAGAACTGACAACGATATTCAGATCTTGACGGCCACTAAACGTGTGAGGTTTGTTTAAGAAATGGACTCTCTCTCTCTCTCTCTCTCTCTCTCTCTCTCTCTCTCTCTCTCTCTCTCTCTCTTTTCTCTTTCTCTCTCTCTCTCTCGGTGTTTTGTCGAGACAGCATGTGAAAATCCTATAGACGTATTGTCACTGTCCCTTTGGGTGTTGTTTTATTCATTTTGATCATTTCAACAAAACAAAACAACAACAAAAAGATGCGAAGCATATAAACGTACTCCCAGTTTTCCAAACCGCTTATAAATCGGCCAAGTGCTTTGTGAGATAAGAAATAAAGGCAACATAACGGTTTTAACGGTTATTTAACCGATGTACACTTTTGAAACTGGTATTTTAGTCCTCACTGGGCTAAAGCCTGTGTACATACCAAATTTCATCCAAATCGAACAATATGTCAAGAATAACGGTTTTTAACGGTCAGATTTTGAAACACTACATGGAAGTGCCATTTGTGTGTGATAACCTTTCTATATACAAAATTTCATTAAAACCCACCAATATATTTTTAAAAAACCGGCAAAATAACAGTTTAACGATTATATAACCGATATACACTTTTGAAACCGGTATTTTAGTTCTCACTGGGCTAAAGCCTGTGCATATATCAAATGTCATCCAAATCGGACAATATGTCAAGAATAACGGTTTTTAACGGTCAAATTTTGAAACACTATATAGAAGTGCCATTTGTGTGTGATAACCTTTCTATATACCAAATTTCATTAAAATCCACCTATATATAAGAAATAACGGCAGAATAACGGTTTTTAACGGTTGTTTAATCCATTTTCAGCATTACATCACTTACATATGGACAGAGGCTCCGATTTGTCACAAGATCATCCAAACCGCTTATAAATTGGCCAAGTACTTTCTGAGATATTCCATAAAGAAGAAAGACCGTTACAGCCGTTACAGCCGTTAGTAACGGCTATAGCGGTAAATTAAACATCGGGCATCATCTGTGGCCCATAATGAACATACCTACAAATTTTCAGACAGATCGGCCCAGTAGTTTTGTCTGGAGTGAGTGGAACACATTTTGACCACAGACACACAGACAACATTTCTTCGTTCCCATTCTAAAGTACTCCCTGTTTTATAAGAACTAGGAGTACAAAAAGTAGAAATAACGAGAGAATGGCAAAATAAAAGATCGCTCCTACGAACAAAAAAATAGATGAATTCGCACCTACAATAACACCAATAAAATACATGAAATAAATCAAAACACATCGTCACACGGTGGCCACAAAAAATCAACATTTTTACCACGTACCTATGACTATTATGCAAAATAACACATACACTGTCTGTTTTTATAGACGTAGAAAAAAACAAGATGCGAAGCATATAAACGTACTCCCAGTTTTCCAAACCGCTTATAAATCGGCCAAGTGCTTTGTGAGATAAGAAATAAAGGCAACATAACGGTTTTAACGGTTATTTAACCGATGTACACTTTTGAAACTGGTATTCTAGTCCTCACTGGGCTAAAGCCTGTATACATACCAAATTTCATCCAAATCGAACAATATGTCAAGAATAACGGTTTTTAACAGTCAGATTTTGAAACACTACATGGAAGTGCCATATGTGAGTGATAACCTTTCTATATACAAAATTTCATTAAAACCCACCAATATATAAAAAAATAACGGCAAAATAACGGTTTAACGGTTATATAACCGATATACACTTTTGAAACGGTATTTTAGTCCTCACTGGGCTAAAGCCTGTGCATATATCAAATGTCATCCAAATCGGACAATATGTCAAGAATAACGGTTTTTAACGGTCAAATTTTGAAACACTATATAGAAGTGCCATTTGTGTGTGATAACCTTTCTATATACCAAATTTCATTAAAATCCACCTATATATAAGAAATAACGGCAGAATAACGGTTTTTAACGGTCAAATTTTGAAACACTATACAGAAGTGCCATTTGTGTGTGATAACCTTTCTATATACCAAATTTCATTAAAATCCACCTATATATAAGAAATAACGGCAGAATAACGGTTTTTAACGGTCAAATTTTGAAACACTATACAGAAGTGCCATTTGTGTGTGATAACCTTTCTATATACCAAATTTCATTAAAATCCACCTATATATAAGAAATAACGGCAGAATAACGGTTTTTAACGGTTGTTTAATCCATTTTCAGCATTACATCACTTACATATGGACAGA
The DNA here is from genome assembly GCA_033310375.1 of Conus canariensis. NCBI lineage: Eukaryota > Metazoa > Mollusca > Gastropoda > Neogastropoda > Conidae > Conus > Conus canariensis. The sequence goes on from CM065737.1 coordinate 53,859,303, forward strand.
GGCTCCGATCTGTCACAAGATCATCCAAACCGCTTATAAATTGGCCAAGTACTTTCTGAGATATTCCATAAAGAAGAAAAACCGTTACAGGCCGTTACAGCCGTTAGTAACGGCTATAGCGGTAAACTAAAACATCGGGCATCATCCGTGGCCCATAATGAACATACCTACAAATTTTCAGACAGATCGGCCCAGTAGTTTTGTCTGGAGCGAGTGGAACACATTTTGACCACGGACACACAGACACACAGACAGACACACAGACAGCATTTCTTCGTTCCCATTCTAAAGTACTCCCTGTTCTTTAAGAACTGGGAGTACAAAAACACAGGTTTCCAACTGTCCGCATGTAGTTTGGACAAGTGACTGATCATTTTTGCATTGTCTAGCTTCGTTTTAAGTCTGTTGTTTCAATTATTTGGAAACATTTGAGAAGTTAAAAGACTTGTCTTTTATCTGGAAAATATCTGTTCTTTTTTCTTCATTAGAAATATTTTAACAAGTATGATTATAATCTCAAATATATTATCGATTTTTTTGTATGTCCATTCAGAACTAAAAGCATGAATTCACGAGAGGCATTGATATTAGAAACATGTTCACAATTGTCTTTGAAAGCGTTGGCTAAAGAGACCTATAAATCTTACAGAGGATTAACACTCCGTGAAAAATGCTCAGTTAAGTCATTATATAATCGAAGCTTACATATTTTCGTTGTGTGAGTCAAGCGTTGTGTTCAACACAACAATTACAGCAATCATCCTTCACACT
>CM065737.1:53875073-53877573 GCA_033310375.1 Conus canariensis
GTTTCAAATCGTTATAAATGTTTACTCTATAATTATGACCTTATTCCCCCCCCCCCCCCCCCCCCCCCCCCCCCCCCCCCCCCCCCCCCTTCCCTCTTCCGCCGCGATTGGCTGGAGTTACAAACAACATGGCAAATGAATTTCTTTATTATTTCCCGAGAGAGTTAACTTCGTGGAAGAGCTGATATGCGTATGAAGTTTTCTTTCTGTCCACATGGGTGTGAGTGTTAGATACAGTATCAAAACAGAATAAAATGGTCGGTTGTGATTTTAGTCAAACCTTCATCCAGATTACGTATGAAATTTGCTGATTAGCACAGACAGATATGTTGAAAGACACGTTATCAGTTTTCACTCGGTGCATTAAATTCTTTGTCTTACAAAAACAAAAACCAAAAAACAAAAACTTGACTTCCTCGCATGAACTCATCTTCACCTTCCTCAGTGGACGACTGACCGACCCTTCCACAAGACCAGGAACAGCAACCTCGTGATCCATTAATGGGAGACAACCAGTACACACCCACTGGTGCAGCCTGTCACAGCAGGATTGCCTACCTTAACTAGGGAAGCTTCTCATTTGACAACCAGAGGAACTTGGGGAGGGTCATCCTACTTTTCTGGACAGAACCCAGGATATTGAAAGGGAGCCACAGACATCTAAAAATAGAAGTTAAATCTCTATGAAAGAAACCACCTACATAATCTCTCTCTCTCTCTCTCTCTCTCTCTCTCTCTCTCTCTCTCTCCCCCACCCCCCCCACCCGTCCGCTCTCTCTCCCTCTCAAATCTCGAAAGTGCCGATTTTCTTGTTGTGGCTGTTCATCAATATTTCTAAAACTGTACAGCATTTCTTTGACACATGTGGCATTTTGGAAATTTGCCTTTTTTTTTTTTTTATTAATCATTTTATTTTGATTTCTTTATTTCTTTCATTTGTGGGCATTTTTGTCTACATTACCGAACGCTTTCTGATGAGAGAACAACCGCTCAAGATCGTGAGTCTGTGGCCCCCAGGTCGTCTAATATCCACCATGAACCTGCTTTGTGTTAAACACATTCATGGCCTGGCAAACCAGAACGACGTTCTGAATTCGAAACACTTACCAATGTTTGTCTGGGGACTATGACGTTTCTTTTGAAAGATGACCATGCCTGACATGTACATGTAGCGCTTTTGTGACACACGACTGTGACTGTCACACACACACACACACACACACACACACACACACACACACACACACACACACACAGAGAGAGAGAGAGAGAGAGAGAGAGAGAGAACGAACGAACGAACGAACGAACGAATCTTTTTTAATGAGGGATAAAGAATAAGCACAATACAGGCTTTTTTACATCTTGCCCTCGATGAAGCAGAAAAAATAATGACAATATGTGACTTCAAAATCAACGAACCATCTAAATAGTGAAAAGAATATTAGCCTGAAATACAAAAGGCAATCCAAAAATATGACAGTCAACTTTTCACACACACACACACACACACACACACACAGAGAGAGAGAGAGAGAAGAGAGAGGAAGAGAGAGAGAGAGAGAGAGAGAGAGAGAGAGAACAACTTTGCAATTACATTCAACAACAACAACAACAAAAATAGAAGAAGAAGAAGAAGAAGAAGAAGAAGAAGAAGAAGAAGAAGAAGGAGAGAAACGAAGGACGTCAATGAAAGGTGGATAGGTGAACAGTATGTCATGACAAGATATAGAGAAGGGGTAACGAAGGAACACAAATGAACATTCAAATACATTTATACATCATTTGTACTGGAATCCATACAATAATTCTGAAAACGTATAAAGAAGGTTACATGATGTTATCATTAGTCACACTGTTTAGGAAGCGTAGCATCAGATATGAGAAGTATTGTTTTTGAAAACGTTTAAACTAGAAATTACATTAAATGAAGACACTAGGTCATTCCACAAACAACCACCGGAGTAAATGAGGCTAGATTTAAAAAGATCGATCCTCGGTAGGGGTATCTGAATCTTTCTGACATTGCGAATCAGGTTAAGAGAGAGAGAGAGAGAGAGAGAGAGAGAGAGAGGGGGGGGGGGTTAATGTCTCATCAGGTAATCCGACTTCCAGGCTCTTCCTCAGAGGACTTAAATGAAAAGAATGGAGCCATGTCGTACATGCCTACATGCATGCATACGTACATGTAGATAGATAGATAGATAGATAGATAGATAGATAAACAGACAGATAGATAGATAGATAAAAAGAGAGAGACAGAGAGATGTTTTAAAGTTAAAACACGAAAGCAAAAGGGCATTTAATAGCGTTCCCCGGTAGTTTTGAATGTGTCACGGAAGTGACGCAATCAGTGTCAAAGAATAATAACAGTTTACACATTTTGGTTGGCCTGCGCCGGCAAATTTGAACGTTCGAAATGAAAAGTAGGCCCTACTGTCTGTCGCTATTGTTGTTTCTCCTTCCGAAAGCAAAACTTCACAACGAAGTTGTCATCTGGTAA
>CM065737.1:53885073-53890073 GCA_033310375.1 Conus canariensis
CTTGTAGTTGCGGAAGTTCTGGTTCAGGGAGGAGATCTGTGACATTTCGTCCTCCGACAGGTCAAAGTTGAAGATCTGCCACATGATATAGCTCGTGCATAACATTCACTACCTTTCATGTACACGTGGCCTTCCAAATGACTTTTAATTAAAAAAAATAATGAAAGAGGTTTTTAGACAGAGATATGTCGCCGAAAAGTACGCATCAAGAGTTCAAAACAATGTTGCCACGTTTCCTAGATAAGTGGTGATCCTACGCTTCTGTGATGGAATATCCAAGAGAGATGAAATCATTATTACGATATGTGTATACATCACAGTTTCTCTGGAATTCATTGACTAGGGCAGGCTCTGGAATCTCCTCGTGACTAATCTCCAGTTTTGTAACTGGTCTTTGTTAAAAATGTAAAAAAATTGAAGTTTACGTAATAAATCCGCCAAACATGAATAAACGAATCACAAGACTAGCCTCGACTTGTTTTGACCTCTTAGGTCTTCTTCGGGCAAGATAAACAACACTCCGGACAACGAAAATGAAGAATGAGCAATCACTTATCTTGTCAAATTCGGCGCTTTGTTTGTTTAAGTGGTCTTTGTTTGTTTGTGTGTGTGTTCATCCGTTCGTTTGTTTGTTTAGTTGTTTGAGCTTGTTTGTTTGTTTGTTTGTTAATCGTTTACCAATGATGAACTTTTGTACAGCCGTGCGTTCGTGTAACCTTAAATGCAGAGTTCTGTGCGGATTAATTAACATACGAATTTCATACCTTGTTGAAGACTTGATTAGTTTATGTATCCGGTACCCCTCCATAACAATGCATCTGATCTACCATCCTAGAACTGCACAGAAACGGTCTACTTGTTGCAGGCTGAGCGAATCTGTTTTTCCTACAGTTTATAGTCTTTAAGTTAGTTCAGCCCATGTGTAGTGTCTGTTTGTATGTGTTTTGTGTTATCAATAAAAAAAAAAAAGAGAGAAAAGAAGGGAAACAATATCCCATTCTCCAGTCTCTGTTGTTACAGTTTCAGTTGTGATGGAATCCAGTCGACCCTTCAGTGACTTTTTTTATACTGTGCTGGCACGTTCAGAACGCCACTATAGCTGCTACTACTACTGCTGCTGCTGCTACTACTGCTGCTGCTGGTGCTGCTGCTGCTGCTGCTACTACTACTACTACTGCTACGACTGCTGCTGCTACTACTGCTGCTGCTGTTGCTACTGCTGCTACTGCTACTACTACTTCTGCTGCTAATACTATTACTACTACATGTGCTGCTGCTGCTGCTGCTACTACCGCTAGTACGACTGCAGAATGTTCGTAAAGCACTTAATCTGTACAAAAGTCTTAAAGCGTGAATAGTCCTAAGTCCTTACTTGTTTTGTAAAGAAAAGGAACACACACACACACACACACACAGACACAGACACAGACACACACACACACACACACACACACATACACACACACAGAGGCGCGCGCGAGCGCGCACGCTCAGGGGACAGAACTCGTCAGGACTTACGTCCAGATTCTGACGGATGCGTTCATGGTGAAGGCTCTTGACGCAGATAGCCAGACCTCTCTGCAGATGCCACCTCAGAATCACCTGCAACAGTGGACCATTTTCCACGCTATGCTTTCATGGAGCTGACTAGCCCGATTCTCTCCCCATTGCTTGCCCATAGTATGTGTGTCTTTGTGTGTGTGTGTGTGCAGACAATGTGGGCTTTAGCTGTGGTATGGGAAAGATTTCCTTTTAACCCCCCCCCCCCTCCCCCCGACCCGAACTATAATTTGTTTTGTTGTGGGTGAGAGAGTACCAAACAGGGAGAACATGAAGCAGGAGTAATGTTGACCATGGGGAATATTGGACAGAGGGCCTATTGAGCAAGGGAAGTTTTGAGCAGCGACAAGTAGGGGGAGCATAGAGCTGGAGGTATATCGAGCTGGGGAAAAGGGGGGGGGGGGGTTATCAACGTGCGGGAGTAGTGAGCAGGGGCTGTATCAAACAGCGACAAATAGGGGAAGTATTGAGCAGGGGGAAGTATTGATACACGTGTGTGCATGTGCACGTCCACACCGACACACGCACGCACACACACGCATACACATAAGCGCACAAATGCACACACACGCGCGCATGCGCACACGCCCACACACAGGGACACACACATACACACAGGTATGTACACACATAGCCTATATGCAGATACGTGTGCTCACACAAACCCACACACACACACACACACACACACATGCACACGCACCTCTGCACACGCGCGCGCGCGCGCGCGCGCACACACACACACACACACACACACACATACACACACGCGTGCGCGCGCACACACACATGCCTACACACACACACACACACACACACACCACACACACACACACACACACACACACACAAAATGGTAGGTAGGCTCTCAAGGTCTGACCAGCGCGTTGGGCTAATGCGTAGGTCAGACATCCGCTGAGTCGTAGCCACGAGACCCTCTTCTTCAATTGTCTCATCTTTGTTGTTAATTCATTTATCCATCAGCTTCAAATCATGCGTAATGTGGTCTCAAAACTTAGCGATGCGGTGTAGCGTATGTGGACTAGTCCGCACGCAGTCACGCCCTCCTTGATGAAACTGAAACTGAAACTGAGCCATCTAAAGAAGACCCAACAACACTGTCCCAGCACCTTGTATTGTAATGTACTGTATTGTGTCACTTTCTCGTTAGGTATGTTCAAAGCTGAACAATGATACAGATTAGAATTAAAATCACCTATGTTTGCCTCATCGGCAATCCCCCCCCCCCCCCCCCACATCCCCCCTCCCCCCTCCCCCCCCACTTCCTCCTCCCCCTCCCCCCCCCCCAAAAAAAAAGTGATGATACGTGCACGAATCAATAGTCACACAAATGAGAGGACAATGCGCATCTGACTCAACAAGGCATGACATCAGTCAGACACTGACAAAACAACACACACACACGCGCGCGCGCTTGCACGCACGCACACACACACACACACACACACACACACACACACACACACACACACACACACACCTGTGCGGGAGTTTTCCCCTTCTTTGTGCCAGCCGGTGTGATCACTGGATCCTCCATGGCGCAGGGGTCATCGCTCTCCTTCCTGAAAAAACACACACAAACCACGCTGTTACTAAGTCAGTTCTGGACATTTCTGTTCCACTCTTCATCAGATCTGTGACGACACACCGACCAGAATCTTGACCACGGGTCACTCTGTAACAGCTGGCTCAAGAACTTTTTTTTTTTTTTTTCTTTTTTAAAGGATAATGAATTGTGATTCGTTCGAAGGTCATGCAGTTGTGTCCCTTGTATATGTAAATCCTGTCCTCGTGTAGATGTGTTATCTGCATTATTATTCATGTCGTGGAGGCGATGTGTCCTCTGTATCTATAATCATATCTATGTAATCGTGTGTTTCCTGTATTTGCAACTGTGTCCATATGTCTCCTTAATCTATGAACAAATCCATAGTCCCCCTACATAAATAATGAGGACTCTGTGTCCATAATTATATCCCTTGTGTCCTCTGTGTTCATAATTATGTCCCTTGTCCATGAGTCCCATACATTTATGATTATCTCCCGTTTCCATGTGTCTTCTGTGTCTGTAATAATGTCATGTGTTAATGTATCCTCTGTATTCATGATTATATCCCGTGTCCGCGTGTCCTCTGTGTTTACAATTACGTTCCGCATCCTGGCGCCTTCTATATTTTCAGTTATCTCCCGTGTCCATGCGTCTGCATTTATAATTGTGTCCCGTGTCCACGAGTCCTCTTCTTTCCGACAAAATAAACAACATTCAGGACAATGAATTTAACGTTCATCATGCGCCGACTTTGACAAGATAAGTTATTACTCGTTGTTCGTCTTCTTTGTCCTGAACGTTGTTTATCTTGCCTGAAGAAGATCTAAGAGGTCGAAACGCGTCGTGTTTTGTCTTGTCATTGGTTAGTCCATGTTAACTGGCGGTGTTACTTAAAATTAACTTTTAACATTTTGTTTCAGTTTCTGCCTTCAGTCACCTCAATTCGAAACCAACGACTTGTAAATAAGATTTTTATTTTATTTAGGTTGATTGCCAGAACCCAGCATCTCCCTTATATATTTATATGTGAGATACTGGGTTCTGACAGTCAACCCTCGTAAATAAATAAACATAATAAATGTTCTGTCAGTTGATCATAGTCGACATTTTGCTGGATAATCTGTACACAGGGTTGTAAAACACAAACTGTGAAATCACCCTACCACGAAGGTCGGCAACACACGCCTGTAAAGTCCGTTCTCAGAGTTAACACAGAGCACAGGCTGCACACCAAAAAAGAATGCGCCAAGACCTTGCTTAAGGAGTCGAGTATTTATAGACTGGCACAATTAGATTGCCTTGTGATTTTTTTTTAATGTTTATTGCGTCTGAAAGTTGATCCTCCTCATTTTCCTTCACATGGCCATCAAGGTACGAGCCAGGGGGTTCCCAGCAGACAGGTTAAAGTCACAGGAATGGAACTGTTTTGTGGGCTTGAGGCTGGCGCAAAGATAGGGTCACAGACCGTGTTAATTCTTGATTAGCAACCCTCTTTGGGGAATAATCACACTTAATAAGAATTGTATACAGATCAGCGTCAAGTAATTATCAAACCCGGCAGACTGTCCATCGATACATGAATTTTTCCTTTTTTGTGTGTACATGGTTCTATGCTTGACGTTTTTTGTTTGTTTGTTTGTTTTGTTTTGTTTATGTGCTTGTTTCGTTTCTTTATGTCTCTTTTTTTTTAATGATGACAACTTTGCGCACTATCCTTTTTCTGCGCACTTGTAAGCTCCAACATTATTTGATTTAAAAAAGAAGAAAAAAAAGAGACTATAAAAAAAAAAAATTTTAAATAGGGTCACGGGTGAGAGAGAAGACCTGAAATGTGACGTCAACAAAGGGAAGGTCAAGGTCATGTCTTTGA
>CM065737.1:53900073-53902573 GCA_033310375.1 Conus canariensis
TGAAGAGCGCGCAAAGTAGTGAAAACACGAGAGTCGTCTGAACGACAAATGAAAGAATGACCGAGTCGCCGATTTTGTTTATCGGAGAGAGAGAGAGAGAGAGAGAGAGAGAGAGAGAGAGAGAGAGAGAGAGAGAGAGAGAGAGAGACGGGAAGCGACTGAATGAAGCGCCAGCAGGCAGCTCTTTAGTCGGCTCTACCCTGGTAGGCAGTCCGCTGTGTAAACGAGAGCATGGATTGCTACCTGGTCTCTAACCGAGAATAATAATGATAATAACAATAAAAGAAATAATATTCAGAAGAAGAAGAAGAAGAAGAAGAAGAAAGCAAGACAGACAGAAAGGAAGGAAGGAAGAAAGAAAGAATATTAAGTGAAGGGCAGAAAATATTTGATACGAGTAATGTGGCTGAACCACATTATGTAGTAATGGGAAGGGTAGGCAGAGGGAGTTAGTGCTGCTAAATAAAGGTAGGTAGAAAGATAGTTGGGGGGAAAAAAACCAGGGTTGATTGAACAACAAATATAGTAAAAAGTAAAGAAACGTAATGTGGTTGAAGACTTACATAGTAAATGGTAGTTTGAAAAAAAACAAAAAACAACTGAACTGTCTGAACAACATATGTAAGTAACGGGTAGTCAAAAAATAAGATTTAAAGAGATGTACTGAGTTGTCTAAACGACACAAGTAGTGAACGGTAGTTAAAATTATTATTATTTTTTTTAAAGGAAAACTGAACTGTCAAAGCACCAAAGGTAATAACAGGTAGCTAAAGGCTGAAAAACAAAATGGAAAAGAGTCGTGAAAGGTAGAGATAAACGCTGAGCTAACTAAACAACACACGTAGTACCCAGCAGGAAAAAGTAGTGCGAAGAAATGGCGATGGCGGAGTAATGCATGTAACAAGTGTAGCAACAAGGCAGAGCGGAGAGAGAACAGAGCGAACAACAACAGACGTAGTGACTCGTAGAACAAGTCTTGAAAACGAACGTTGCTTGAACTGTTCATGATTTAAAGAAGAAAAAAAAAAAGCACCGTTGTCTTCACAATATGTGTAGCAGAAGCTAAGGGGAAATGAGAGTTGGCTGAACGGCGTATGTAGTGCGGGGGAAAAAAAAAAGTAACAAAGTAGTAAAAAGTAGTGTTGGTCTGAACGGGCCCGGGATGACTGAAGCACTGTGACCACTAACCTCCAGCTATTCCAAAATGCCAGCCTGTAGCGAGACACCATTAGAACATACACACCACCGCCCCCTCCCCACCCCCCACCCCCCACCCCCATCCTGTGTTGTCATGGCTAAATGTGGTGAAATGGGCGACCCTACTGCAATCACAGAAAGGGAGAACTGAGGTGGTCATTTGGGAGGAGATTGTATTCTGTCTGTCTGTCTGTCTGTCTGTCTGTCTGTCTGTCTGTCTCTCTCTCTCTCTCTCTCTCTCTCTCTCTCTCTCTCTCATGGGGGTGGTCATTTAGGAGTAGTTGTTCTCTCTCTCTCTCTCTCTCTCTCTCTCTCTCTCTCTCTCTCTCTCTCTCGCTCGCTCGCTCGCGCGCTGTGTGTGTGTGTGTGTGTGTGTGTGTCTGTGTGTCTGTGTGTCTGTGTCTCTCTCCCTCACACACACACACACACACACACACACACACACACACACACACACACACACACACACACACACACACACACACACTTTTCCTGAGCACATGTCTCTCCTCTCCCCACTATAGTCTCTCTATCGTTCTGATGAAGGTGATCAAGTAATTAACACTGATTTACTCTGACCCTCCTCCACCCCACTTCTCTTTCTCTTTCTGTATCTGTCCCCCCACCCCCACCCCACCCCCACCCTCTCCAACTCCCTCCCTCTCTCTCTCTCTCTCTCTCTCTCTCTCTCTCTCTCTCTCTCTGGCCGGCTGAGATATCATTACTTTGATGCTGAGGAGTCTCTATTAGTAGATAAATCATGGACAATTGTTATGATGATGATGATGATGATGATGATGATGATGATGATGTGTGTGTGTGTGTGTGTGTGTGTGTGTGTGTGTGTGTGTGTGTGTGTGTGTGTGTGTGTGTGTGTGTGTGTGTGAAATGAAATTTAAAAAGAATTCAAGAACTTTGAGCTTTTGTGTATACGAGGTCTGATCCGATAGAAAGGTCAGAAAAGTAACCATAGCAACCATATGGATATTGTGCTCCAGTGATGAGCATTTGTAAACTCTAGTATCTTTTAGCAACTCAGAAAAAGTAACCATAGAATGACAGAAATGGTGTGGTCCATTGGTCAGCATTTTAAAATTCTAGTATCTGTAGCTAGATATAGTCTGTCCTGACCTGAAAAAACTAAAATCAGAGGTATAACAACAGTCATAGCACGTAAAAAGAGTATGGACAAATGATCAGAACGTGTCGTGTACGAAAGCAGGACATACATCCATTACGTGTTGCAAATTAAACAAAAATCAAATACATGAGTTGCTAATATGCATATCACGTAAGAGTAGAC
>CM065737.1:53907573-53910073 GCA_033310375.1 Conus canariensis
TTTTTTTTTTTTTACACTTTGGCGATGTCTTGATTTGACCCATTCTGTTGTTCAACTTCTTATCACACAGTCCTACTGAAATCTGTTATTACTCGACTGACCCAGTAAGAAAGATGATAAATCAACAGGTCTGTGGTCTTCCGCTACGTCTTTTAATTCCATTCATAACTTCATCGTGAGAGCGAATTATACAGAGTGAATCAGCTTTAATCTCTCCTCTGAAGCTGGAGCTGAAATCTGAGAGCATTTTTTTTTTTCAAACGCCTGTGTGTCGAGTCCGAGTCGTTATCTATGCCGGGGTCATCTGACCCCGCACCTTTCTCTCAGCCCCTCAAGGTCAAGGTCAAGTTTGTGACCTCCGCCAAGGCGGGGTAAGACATGCGTGGCATATGCAAGCGGAAAGGGGGGGGGGGGGGGTATTGAACAGGGGAGTATTGGACAGGGGAAGTATGAGAGGGGGGGGGGGGAGTATAGGATAGGGGGAGTATTGAACAGGGGGGATATTGAGCAGGGGGCATATTGAACAGGGGGCATACTGAACAGGGGGCATATTGAACGAGAGGGATATTGAACAGGGGGAGTATTGAACAGGGGGCATGTTGAACAGGGGGCATATTGAACAGGGGGCGTATTGAACAGGAGGCATATTGAACAGGGGGAGTATTGAACATGGGGATATTGAACAGGGGGGATACTGAACAGAGGGAGTATTGAACAGGAGGCATATTGAACAGGGGGCATATTGAACAGGAGGTGTATTGAACAGGGGGCATATTGAACAGGGGGCATATTGAACAGGGGGGAGTATTGAACAGGGGGAGTATTGAACAGAGGGGATATTGAACAGGGGGAGTATTGAACAGGGGGATATTGAACAGGGGGGGCATATTGAACAGGGGGAGTATTGAACAGAGGGGATATTGAACAGGGGGAGTATTGAACAGAGGGGATATTGAACAGGGGGAGTATTGAACAGGGGGAGTATTGAACAGGGGGATTTTGAACAGGGGGGCATATTGAACCGGGGGAGTATTGAACAGGGGGAATATTGAACAGGGGGGCATATTGAACAGGGGGAGTATTGAACAGGGGGGATATTGAACAGGGGGGCATATTGAACAGGGGGAGTATTGAAGGGGGGGGGGGGATATTGAACAGGGGGATATTAAACAGGGGGGAGTATTGAACAGGAGGGGGGGGGGGGTATGTGACAGGGGGAGTCTGGGACGGGGGAATATCAAACAGAGGAGTATCGAACAAGGGGAGTATTGGACAGGGGGAGTATTGAACAGGGGGAGTATTGAACAGGGGGTCTCTCGATACGGTGGAATATCAAGATGACCCGTGTGCTGTGTATGTGAACTGGATTCATCCAACGCCCATCTTGCTCCGAATTGGATGAAGACAAGTGATTGCTCGTTCATTGTCGTTGTCCTGAGTGTTGTGGAACTTGCTTGAAGACGACCTGAGAGGTCGAAACATGTCGTGTTTTGTCTTGTGATTCGTTTGTCTACGTTTTTTTTTTGCGGAGCCTTAAAAATACTTTCTAGAATTTGTTTAAATTTCCGCCCGCAGTCGCCTGACTTTTTGCAATTTGATACTGAAATTGAAAGTGCTATCATATGATTAACCTTTACTTGCAAGAGAAGTTGTATGTCTACTCAGTAAAGGTATTGTTTTTCGCCTGGGGAGATGATATTTTCATTTATGCCCCCTCCTCCTCCACTCCCCTCCTTCCATCTGCTGTTCGTACACTCCTCTTCCTCGCTCCGGCAATGTGTCACAAACTTCATAGATCGAAGTGTTTGTTGTGACTCGGTCTGGTGTTAACTTTAAGGACACACAGATAATAACACAAAGGGCTTTTTTTTTTGGTTTGTTGTTTATTTGTTTCATGAAACGCACAGAAAGTGAATCAATGTCTGTGTCCACGATGCACAGAATAATGAAATGAAACTTTTGAAACAAAACAAACAAAAACTTTCTTCAACAAAACATGCACACAGTAACAATCATGGCCCAAATACGACTGAACATTTTTGAATAACGCTTTTTTTCCCCCAGAGCTGAACGCACAAAAAAAAAGTGTATATGAGATCCTCATGACACTCAAAATAACAGTTTCGTTCAAAAAGAAAAAAAAACTACTCTTTAACACACAATATACACAAAGCAAGATCATTAGGCTACACACACACAAAAAAAAACATAATAAATGTTGCTCCACATATCAGAAGACGTCATGGGTAGAATCACTTCTTCCAATATTTGTGTATATCAGTTTCAACCACAGTTGAGATACTCTGACCTTCTCGTTCACATTATAATATAATAAGGAGTAAAACAGCATGAGATGAGAGGGCAGGGGACGGGGGTGTTGGGGGGGGGGGGGGGGATGTAAGGAGGGAGGAGGGAAGGGGAGAAGGAGAGGGGATGAGAGACATCATCTGCACAGGAGAGTGAAGCTCAAACCATTGGTAATAGTTTACCGAGTGTTTTA
>CM065737.1:53922573-53925073 GCA_033310375.1 Conus canariensis
GCAGCAGCAGAGAGTAGTAGTAGTAGTAGTAGTAGTAGAAGAAATGAATGAGAGACTTCTCTGCTTGACATGTTGAAGATGAACTTCGAATCGTCCCAATATTGACTGTACTCGATCCCAACAGCAACGAAGTGAAACCGCAACAAGACCGACAGACTAAAACATCCTGATGACGTTTATGATGACCTCGGCCAAGGGGGTCATGTGGCGCTCACGTCTGTTGGTTGGTTGGCTGGTTGGTTGGTTGGCTGGTTGGTTGGCTGGTTGGTTGGTTGGTTGGCTGGCTGGTTGGTTGGCTGGTTGGTTGGTTGGTTGGTTGGTTAGGTTGGTTGGTTGGTTGGTTGGTCAGAAGTATTAGGCAAGAACCCCCGAAGCTATTTCAACACAATCCGTCAAGAGATGGAAAGCGGCTCGCGGATAAACCCATGAGGACAGATCCCCGAATGAAATGGTCCGATCCGGATCGGTTCTTAAAATCTAATTTTTTTTTTTTTTAATCTGCTTAAGACCGACAGACTAAAACATCCTGATGACGTTTATGATGACCTCGGCCAAGGAGGTCATGTGGCGCTCACGTCTGCTGGTTGGTTGGTTGGTTGGTTGGTTGGTTGGCTGGTTGGTTGGTTGGTTGGTTGGCTGGTTGGTTGCTGGTTGGTTGGTTGGTTGGCTGGCTGGTTGGTTGGCTGGTTGGTTGGTTGGTTGGTTGGTTGGTTAGGTTGGTTGGTTGGTTGGTTGGTCAGAAGTATTAGGCAAGAACCCCCGAAGCTATTTCAACACAATCCGTCAAGAGATGGAAAGCGGCTCGCGGATAAACCCATGAGGACAGATCCCCGAATGAAATGGTCCGATCCGGATCGGTTCTTAAAATCTAATTTTTTTTTTTTTATCTGCTTATAAGAAAATTGTATCATTCTACAATTATGACGTCACCACTGATGTAAAACGGTTTACGTCATTCGAAAAAATGGCATCATTTGCCGTTGTCCATGTGTCGATCGGCTTTAGTGGGTGAAAGTCTGCGCTGACCCCACCTGCCTTTCTAGTCTGTAATAATTTTGATGAAAGCGTTCTGAAAAGAAAAATTGAACATGCACAATAAACAGACCTGAATAAATCCTCTCTTCGCTGTGTAATAAATAGACTTGTGGTTTAGCAGCGCGCGCCAGTAATCCTGTCATATCACGTCCCTTACCCTTCCTAGCAAATGTCTCAACAATAATTCAAATTAGAGCGTCCCCTTCCTATCATAAGGCTAGTTTAGTTTTGTAATCAAATGCATCCTATAGTCACTGTGAACTATGTGCGTGCGCGCCGCGCGCGCCACACACACACACACACACACACACACACACACACACACACACACACACACACACAGAGGAGGAGGAGGAGAGAGAGAATGTGTGTGAGAATAGCGCGTGCGCGCGCGCGTTTGGTGCATGTGTGTGTGTGTGTGTGTGTGTGTGTGTGTGTGTGTGTGTGTGAAAGAGCATCTTTACCCCTTACCTTATGCAAGAGAATGTCCAAGAGAAGCAGTTGGACAAGAAACGTTTTCAAGTCCTCCCGTTGTCCTAACCACCTTGTCTATGCAGCGAATCTGAAAAGCCGGGCCTTTTTCTAGGTAGAACGCTCCGCATACAAGAAAAAAAAAAAAAAAAAAAAAAAAACTACCGGTGTTACCGTTAGCGAAGACCCTCAGGACTATACACCCGACGGAGTTTTTTTGTTTTTGTTTTTGTACTCCCAGTTCTTATAGAACAGGGAGCACTTTACAATGGGAACGAAGAAATGCTGTCTGTGTGTGTGTGTGTGTCTGTCTGTCTGTCCGTGGTCAAAATGTGTTCCACTCGCTCCAGACAAAACTTCTGGGCCGATCTTTCTGGAAATGTGTAGGTATGTTCATTGTGGATCACGGATGATGCCGATGTTTTATTTTACCAGAATAGCCGTTACTAACGGCTATAACGGCCCCAAACGGGTTTTCTTCTTTATGGAATATCTCAGAAAGTACTTGGCCGATTTATAAGCGGTTTTGATGATCTTGTGACAAATCGGAGCCTCTTTCCATATGTAAGTGATGTAATGCTGAAAATCGATTAAAAAACTGTTAAATACTGTTAATATGCCGTTATTTCTTGTATATATTGGATTTTATGAAATTTGGTATATAGAAAGGTTATCACACACAAATGCACTTCTAGATAGTGGTTCAAAATTTGACCGCTAAAACGTTATTCTGTCCGATTTTGATGCGAATTTGGTATGTACACAGGCTTTAGCCCAGTGAGGACTAAAATAACAGTTTCAAAAGTGTACATCGGTTATATAACCGTCAAACCGTTATTTTGCCGTTGTGCTTTATAAATTGGTGGATTTTAATGAAATTTGGTACTTAGAAAGGTTATCACACACAAATGGCACTTCCATATAGTGTTTAAAAATTTGACCGTTAAAAACCGTTATTCTTGACATATTGTCCGATCTGGAGGAAATTTGGTAG
>CM065737.1:53930073-54027573 GCA_033310375.1 Conus canariensis
GACAGACAGACAGACAGGCAGGCAGCCAGCCACATACACAGCGACAGACAGCAAATGGATGGGTTGGAATCGCGGCGTCGGGGGGAAAGCAGACGCTTTAAATCAGAGGAAAGATATTACTATGGAAACAAGACAAGGCGGTGTAGTTCTTAAATGGCTCAGTTCCTGTATTTGTCCTTTCTGAAGTGGTGGCCTACCTCATACAGCGTGTAACTTCCGCTTCAAACGCTGAGCGTGCCAGGTGACAACACAGCAAGAGTGATGAGTTGGTGACAGTCGTCTGCTTTTCTTTTTTTTTTAAGTTATTGTTTCGGTGGTACACTAAAGCTGCGAAAATGATGCAAATCACTGACTTTCAAAGTAAGTTTTGTAATTCTGTTTGGTGGTGTTTTGGTCAAGTTTCAATGTTATTTCAACTTGGTGAGTTATTTTGTTGACACGTCACTTCTCAGTAAACAGTTACTGGGTTAGCAGACGACAACCGAGTAGTCCGAGTCTTTTCACCAGATTTGAGTTTGAGCGACGGTTGTGAGAATGCCTTGCCGTGGTTACACATTTATCAACATTAACGGCTTTATGTCAGTTGTTAATCCATTTTATCATCCATTAATATTGGAAATGAAATGAATATGTTTTGAAGAACGAGTATGTGGAATGTTCGGTGGGCAGATGGACTGACGTGTGCAATGAGTTTTTTCAAACGCTTTCTGCCCAAAGTCACTTCTTCCGCTTATGAAGGCCGATGTCGAATTTTAAATTTTCGTTCGATATCCACCACTATCATTGTCACCAACTCCCCCCCCCCCCCCTCTCTCTCTCTCTCTCTTCTGTCTGTTTCTCTGTCTCTGTCTGTCTCTTTCTCTTCTCTCTCTCTCTCTCTCTCTCTCTCTCTCTCTCTCTCTCATTGTTTCTCTGTCTCTCGTCTCAGTCTCTCTCTCTCGATCTCTCTCTCGATCTCTCTCTCTCTCATCCCACAGACTATCTCTCTGCCCCCCCCCCTCCCCACACACACACACACTCTCTTTCACACCCTTCTCTCTCTCCCTTCTCTCTCCCTCTCTCTCTCTCTCTCTCTCTCTCTCTCTCCCCCCCCCCCTCTCTCTCTCACACACACATGCACAAACACACACAATGCATACACACATACACTTGAGCACACACACACATATTTTCACATGCACACATATATATTCACAAACTTAGACACGCACTCACACACACACACACACACACACACTGCACATGCATGCATACACTTACATATATATATACACACAACTTACCCAACATCGCCTTGAAGACCCTCGCTGACAGCATTGCCCCCTCCCTGACACTCGTCTTCCAAGCCTCGCTCGATTCCGGACGCCTTCCACAGGATTGGCTCGGAGCCAACGTTACCTGCGCATTCAAGAAGGGCGACTGTCACTCTCCCGGCAACTATAGACCCATCTCTCTCACTTCAGTTCCCTGTAAGATGCTGGAACACATAGTATGCCGCCACATTCTGAACCACCTTGACTATCACCAAATCTTGACCTCTCTCAACCACGCTTCCGAGCTGGCTACTCTACCAAAACCCAGCTCCTGACCACAACACAAGATCTCCTGTCTTCATACGACCATGGAAAGCAAGTTGACATGACGATCTTGGACTTCTCCAAGGCCTTTGACACCGTTCCCCATGACCGACTACTCCATAAGCTATCCAACTACGGCATCACTGGCCCCATCCATTCCTGGCTGAAGTGCTTCCTTACAGAATGCACCATGCAAGTTGTGGTTGAGGGCACCTCATCAAATTCTATGACAGTGGATTCTGGGGTCCCGCAGGGCACCGTGTTAGGCCCACTCTTGTTCCTGTGCCACATCAACGACCTCCCGGAGGCAGTCAAATCCCAAGTGCGTCTCTTCGCAGATGACTGCCTCATCTACAGGGAGATCAACAACTTCAGTGACCACCTCACCCTCCAAGAGGACCTGAAGAGTCTGGAACAGTAGGCAGAGCGATGGGGCATGCGTTTCAACGCCATGAAATGCTACGTCATGAGCCTGGCGCGGAACCCTGCAACCTCCTTCTTGTACTCCCTCAAAAGCACAATTCTCAAACAAGTCTCCACCAACCCCTACTTGGGTCTTCAATTTTCTGCAGATCTTTCGTGGTCAACCCACATCAACTACATTACAAAGAAAGCCAATTGTACCCTCGGCTTCCTACGCCGTAACCTCAGACACTGCCCCACAGCCTGCAAACGCAACGCCTTCCTCGCTTTAATCAGACCCCTGTTGGAGTATGGAGCGATCATCTGGGACCCGTATGAGAAACAGGAAATCGACAAGCTGGAGCGTACACAGCGAATGGCAGTACGCTTCATTGCAAGAGATTACAGACTAGAGCACTTGGCTTCGTAACGGGCCTCCTGAGGAAACATGAGCTCCCTACCCTTCAGGAACGACGCGAGAGCCTGCAGCTGACCTTCTTTTACAAGGTGGTTGAGGGGCTGGTGCCAGCAATCCCTCCTGAGCAGTTCCTTGTGCCTCAACAACCCGACCGAGGCGTCCGCCGTCCGCCAAGAAGAGCAGACTTTGTAGGCAAAAACCCAGTGGAGAACTACACACGCAACAACGACAGGTGCTACAAAGTTCCAAACTGCAGCACAGAGCAGTATAAACAATCATTCTTTCCAAGAACCATTATTAGTTGGAACCAACTGGACTATAGTATTGTGCACTCTGGTAGTACTGAGGCTTTCAAGCAGGCGGTGGCCAAAGTCCAACGCCACTAACTTTTTCGCTGCGCACCCCACCCGTTGCGTCGACGCCAGATTCCTGGATGCAGCAACATAAAAAGACCGATACAGATACACACTCAGACACTCTCTCTCTCTCTCTCTCTCTCTCTGTCTCTCTCACTCACACATACACACACACACACACACACACACACACACACACACACACACACACACACTCGCATACATACAAACACTCACATATACATACTTGCATGCACACTCATATTCACAAACTTACACACACACACTCTCGCTCTCTCTCTCTCTCTCTCTCTCTCTCCCTCTCTCACTCTGTCTCACTCTCCCTCTCTGTCTCACTCTTTCTCTCTGTCTGTCTGTCTGTCTCTCACACACACACACACACACACACACACACACACACACACACACACACACACACACACACACACTGTATACACAGACACACACACATGTATATGTACAATCACATACTCTTTCTCATTCAGCTTCACAGGTCACACACATACACACACAAACATGCACACACGCACACACATTCACACACTTGCTTGCTCACTGGCCCACATGCATGTCTGATTTCTGAGTGAGAGTGAATATTTTTTTCTTTCAAAGAAAATCATCACATTTGTCCAGGGGTCAGTCAAGGCTGCTACTCACACGCTCAGATGTGCCCAATAACAATTCACAAAAAAAGTTTGCTCGTTGACACTTCTTTATTCATTCGCACGGGAAATGGATAATAAGGAGAAAAAAAGAAAAAAGAAAAACAGACAGTCCTGGACATGTTTTAGAGAGAAAACCTTGGTAGCTCCCACTGAACCCAAAAGAGGAGGGGAATGGAAAGTGGGGAGAGGGGTTTCTCAAAAGCAGAAAAAGAAAGAAAAAAAAAGAAGAGAAAAACTGAAGGAAGGATAACAAGGGAAAAAAAAAATGAACCAAAGGATAGATGAAAGAATGAAAGAGAAGGAACAGTGTAAGAAGATGAACAAACAAGCACATGCCTCTCAAGCACTAATCTTTTACATCAAGATTCTTCATAGGGGAAGGCAAGACAAAGTCCACTAGGTCCAGCCCATCGGCCTTCAGCTCCCTCGTGAAGTACTTCGGGGTAGTCACATCACACTATGATGGTGCCGTAGCTCCATGTCCACGCAGAGGGGAACCAGGAGAAAGAGTTGTGGAAGGCGGATGGCTATCAAGGCCTCACAACGTTCAGATAGGTTGCTGGGGTAACAGAAGAGTGAGGCTGAGAGGTCAGTCATACTTAAAAAAAACACGCTCGTATGCTCACAGAATCGCACCATAACAAGAAAGAAGAATCCTCCAGCACCTTGAACTTTGGTCCATCAGTAAAGACCCTTTTTTTTATCTTTCGCGAACTCTCTCACTTGGTTCCCCCTTCCTTCATCCATGCCTCCTCTTCACCCCCCTTCTACTCCCCGTCACCTTCTGTCACTCTCTCTCATTGACTTGTTTGCAGCAACAGTTGCTATAGTCTGGCTTCTTTCTGTGAATGTTAAAGTAGTTTAACGCTTCTTTCTGTGAATGTTAATGTAGCTTAAAGCTTCTTTCTGTGAATGTTAGTGTAGCTTAAAGCTTCTTTCTGTGAATGTCAAAGTAGCTTAAAGCTTCTTTCTGTGAATGTTAATGTAGTTTAACGCTTCTTTCTGTGAATGTTAATGTAGCTTAAAGCTTCTTTCTGTGAATGTTAATGTAGCTTAAAGCTTCTTTCTGTGAATGTTAAAGTAGCTTAAGGCTTCTTTCTGTGAATGTCAAAGTAGCTTAAAACTTCTTTCTGTGAATGTTAATGTAGCTTAAGGCTTCTTTCTGTGAATGTTAGTGTAGCTTAAAGCTTCTTTCTGTGAATGTTAAAGTAGCTTAAGGCTTCTTTCTGTGAATGGTAAAGTAGCTTAAGGCTTCTTTCTGTGAATGTTAAAGTAGCTTAACGCTTCTGTCTGTGAATGTTAATGTAGCTTAAAGCTTCTTTCTGTGAATGTTAGTGTAGCTTAAAGCTTCTTTCTGTGAATGTTAAAGTAGCTTAAAGCTTCTGTCTGTGAATGTTAATGTAGCTTAAAACCCTTTTGAAAATCTGTGGAACCCTTGTGAGGTTTTGAATACATGCATGTGTGTATTGTGTATGTGTGCTATGCGCATGTGTGTGTGTGCGCATGTGATTGAATCTCTGTTTCCTATGTATGTAACGGATCATATCATACTGACAAAGCCTCAAAAAAGTATGAAACATAGATTTGATTATATTACATAGAACTTCATTATTTATATATGAGAACCATGATTTTGAAATTTGAGTCATGTCTTTTTGTTTTTCTCCAGAAATTGGTGTGGGGTTAGCGGGCTTTGGCATAGCCTTTCTGTTCCTGGGGATGTTGCTGTTGTTTGACAAAGGCTTACTGGCCATAGGAAATGTGAGTACCTTGTCTCATGCTATCCTTTTCTCTGCTTCTTCTTCTTCTTCTTCTGCATACGCAGGCTGAGACTCCTGCGGACACTCCCTGTATAGACAGGCAGGTATCAGTCCCATCTGCTTAACAAAGGGAGTGGAGTTTTGTGTGTATGACCGTTTTTTATCCCCCATTAAAGCAGCCATACTCCATATCCTTTTCTCTGCAGGGCATTGCTGTCTGCACACTCATCCAGCCTCTGCTCTGTGTGTGTGTGTGTGTGTGTGTGTGTGTGTGTGTGTGTGTGTGTGATGTTGCATTGCTTTGCCCTGTGTCATGCTCAGTTTTGTTCTGGTGTTATTGTCACTGACATGCACGCATAAGCTGTGTTTTTACTCATTCATGCACATTCACATTCATACTTGTACAACCACCTACGCAAATGGGTACACACACACACACACACACACACACACACACACACACACACACACACACACACACACACACATGCACAAGCATGCTTACATAGAAACACACACACACACATTGCATTGAATCAAGTCATAATGTAGCACTTCCCTCTTTCATTCCTAAATTTTGTCAGTAAATTACAAATTCACAAATGTTGTTGGTATCTGGTCCATTGGTATTAATGCAGCAGTATGATGATTTCATGGCCATACTAATCAGTGACTGTAATTATGATTTGCAAGACGTCAGCAGTAGAACTTCACCCTGCAGCATTTGTAAAATTGTCATGTTGATTTTCAGTCTATGTGCCTGCAGCGCAGTGAGCAAATGTGTTCTGTGCATTGAACCATTTATGAAAATGCAGAACAAGGGAGGTAAGTTTTGCTCTAATGCCGAATGAATTACCGGTACATAAACTTCAAACCACTGCTGGTTGTGTTGTACTCTTCACCTGGTGGACTTGGAGAAAGAAGGCACACGGAACATAGAAACTGCACAAAAAGTTTTGTGTGCTGCATGTCTACGTTTGGTCTAGGTGAATGGACACTGCAAGCAACCTTTGACAGTAGCTGTTTCACCATGGAAGAAGAATTTGTCTTCCTGTTTAAGTGCTGTGTATGTCACCCAACTTTACAGAATATGTTCTTTCAATAATGGAAAACACATAGATACCATTTGTTGTTGTTGTTGTTGGCTGTTTCTAGGAATCTCATCTTTCATTCCCCATCAGTGGCATTTCTCAATCTGGCCACACCCTACTCAGCCACACCGAGGTGCATCCTATCACAGCCCCAGCACTGGTAGTCTTGAGGGAGCAGTCAATACCGAGGAGACACCGACCTTCTACCAGACCACTTTGGTCATGTTCAGTGCCAGTGTGAGTGAATACCCACCTGATATTTGTTGTTGTTGTCATACCCTGGCTAAAAGACTCCAGGGATCATCCGAACAGGCAAAGTACTTGAACACTATGGTACAAATGCATCAGCTGGGGATGAGAACATGACGTGTGTGACCGTTTTTGATTACCCCGCCACATGGGCAGCCACACTCCGACTTCGGGGGATTTTGGAGACTGATAATGTTATGCTAGGAGCTTGTCACGCCTGAAGACAATCTCCGCATAACTATGCAGAGCATAACAACATTTTGATGTAGCCTTGGTGTTCCAGCCTATGTCAGTTGGCCTGACACAGCCTGACACTGTGCTTCTACTGGGCCCCTTTGGTTAGTGTTCAGTGGTGCCTGTTCTGATCCAACATGCACACAACACCATATACTAAGCCCCCTTACTGATGACAATAACTGCTTGGTTGTGGAGCCCGTGTGAGTGATGAATACCCCCCTGATATTTGTTGTTATCATACCCTGGCTAAAAGACTCTGCGGATCATCTGAAGTACTTGAACACTATGATACAAATGTATCAGCTGGGGATGAGAACATTACGTGTGTGACCGTTTTTGATTACCCCGCCATGTGGGCAGCCACACTCTGATTTTGAGGGATTTTGGAGTCAAATAATGTTATGCTAGGAGCTTATCACGACTGAAGACAATCCCCGCATAACTATGCAGAGCACAACAACATTTTGATATAGCCCTGGTGTTCTAGCCTCTGTCAGTTGGTCTGACACGGCCTTAAGGGAAGACGGGCCCCCCTGATATAGTTAGTATGCCCCCGCTAGGAGATGTAGCCACAGCCCACACATCAGGGTGTCATTGTCAGACGTAGGGGTCAGCAATGGAGCAGTTCAGCCACCTGCTGATCTACAGAGAGGCCAAAACTGTCATCCACAACTAATACCAAGACCAGTGGAAGAGAAGGCTGAGTGCAGACAGAGATCCAATCCAATCCATCAGCTCCAGAGATACCAGCAAACAAACCTCTTTAGACAGAACTGGCCACTGCTGAGCCACCTCAGCTGAATTAAGATTTCCCACACAGACAATTGCACTGGATCTCAGACCCCAGAACACATCCTCCAATACTGTCCAGCCCATGATGTTCTACTACAGTGTCTAACGTGGCCAGTGGATGCAGAACTGCAGATGCAGCTTTGGGGCAGCCGTTAAGACCACGAGAAAACTGTGGGATTCTTCATGGCGACAGGATTGAAGATCTGAAGCAATAAAAAAAAAAATCAGCTGCTTAAAAAGAAGGATCTGTCACATGTTAACAGAAAAACAGCACAAAATCTTCATCCAAAAATTTACAGGCTTGCTTGAAGAGTTAGTATTAGCTACTATTTAACCTGGGCCCAACTCTGATGGACTATTCTTCACTTCTGATGATCATGAGGTCCGTGGTCAGACTGGTGCATTACTTCCAAGACTGATTTAGAAGAGAAAGAATGATTATTCCACTGGACAAAAGGGACAAACAAAGCATGTCATGTTTTGACCTCTTTGGTCTTCTTCAGGCAAGACAAACAACATTCAGGACAATGAAAACGAAGAACGAACAATCACCAATCTTCTCAATTTGGGCGTAAAATGGATGCTGAACGAAAACAAGTCTGATTAATGAATTGATTTGACTCTTCCTTTCAGATCCTCTTCATCTGCGGGCTGGCCTTCGTCATCGGCCTGGAGAGGACGTTCCGCTTCTTCTTCCAGAAGCACAAGCTGAAGGCCACGGGCTTCTTCGCCAGTGGCATGCTGATTGTGCTGCTGGGCTGGCCAGTCATCGGCATGGTGCTGGAGATGTACGGCTTCTTCCTCCTCTTCAGGTCGGTGCTGCCTCCAGACCTCAGTGGCTCACGTTTTGGTTTGGTGTTGTTGGTTGTGGAGGATTTACTTTCCATTTGCCAGTCGGTGTGGCCTCCAGACCTCAGTGGCTCCACGTTTTGGTTTGGTGTTGTTGGTTGTGGAGGATTTACTTTCCATTTGCCAGTCGGTGTGGCTGAAGGACATAAGATGACAAAGTCTGAACCGTAACCACAGGGATGGCAAGACACTCGTGTTTCAGGTGTGATTTACTGCATGAATTTCCCACCCTACACACATCCCGTGGTAAGGGATTAGAGGTGGGCAAGGAGGAAGGGGTGGGAAGGAGAGTTTTCAGAGGTTCCAGAACCTACTTCCATGATCCAGAACTTTCTGATTCATCAGCTTTCAGAACTGGACCGTGGTTGTATGCTCTAGAACCTCTGGGAGGCCCCCCCCACCCCCACCCCCCCCACCCCCACCCCCCCCCCCCCACCCCCCTTCCTCATCCTACGTCCCCCTTTCTCATACCTTACCTCTTGATCTGTGTAGGGGGAAATTCTCGCAGTAAACATGAGTTTCTTGCTGTCACTGTGGTCATGTCCTTACAGAGGTGCGAGGTGTTGTCCAGGTTTGGTGAGAGAGGTAAATCCTTTTGGCTCTGCTGGCATAAGATATTGCAATATGACTATGATTTATTGCTGTAAGAATGTCATGCTAGTCAAGTTAAAAAATGAATAAATAAAGAGAATACATGTAAACAGCACTGATCATCCAAGAGTATAGTTCTTACAATGCTTGACAATTGCAGCATAAATATGGATCTGACAGGCCCCTTTTCATATAGGCTTTAGGAAACATGACAGAAACTTCACATTTTCCAAAAGTTAATGTCTAAACAATACACACTCACATACACACATTCATACACCCACACCCAAACACACGCGCGCATGCACACACATGTGCACTCACACACAACACACACACACACACACACACGCACGCAAGCACGCGCGCGCGCGCACACAATGCACACACACACACACACTTGTACACACACGCGCGAATGCATGCACACACACACACACACACACACCACACACACACACACACACACACACACACACAAAGTCACACACACACACACACACACACACACACACACACACACACACACACACACACACACACACACACACAATCACACACAATCACTACATATACGCATACACACACACACTCTCTCTCTCTCTCTCTTTCCTCCCTCCCTCCCTCTCTCTCTCTCTCTCTCTCTCTCTCTCTCTCTCTCTCTCTCTCTCTCTCATTCACATGCTCACTCACACACATTCACATATACACACATGTACATTTGACCATTCAAACTTTACCTGAAATGATTTGCGAGATAACTTCTTTCAAATATAGCATTACACATAAAACAAAGTATTAGCCTGCAGCATTTCCTTCTGAAACAAACCACTGTAACCAATATGTAGTTGTGATATTGTTTTGCTTTTCCTGGCTGTTCAGGACAAGATAATAGGTTTACAAGCAGTTAACAGGATTTGTGTGGACCAGCGTGATCGATTGATTAGGTCTGGGGGTTCTAAGTGTGTGTGAATTCTGCAGCAAGCACTGCCTGTTTGTAACATAGTTGTTGTGGGTTGTGGCTGATAGTTGCTGAACACATGTGCAGATTTGCTGTCGCATGCATGCCTATGTATGTACACGTACAGATACACACAGACATACACAGACATACACTGTGCACACACAAATGCATGTGCACTCACACAAGTATGCCACACTTACACACACACACACACAAATGTGTGCACACACACATACACATGTATGCATGTATGCATACACAGATACAACACACATGCACACACACACACACACACGCATGCACACACACACATGCACACGCACACACACACACAATACACGCACTCACAAACACACACACACACACACACACACACACACACACACACACACACACACACACACACACACATTCTGTCTCTGTCTCTCTCTCAAACACACAGACTCAGAGGCAGACACAGACAGACAGACATGCACACACGCACACGCACCACACACACACACACACACACACACACACACACACACACACACACACAAGCATACACACACACACACTCTCTCTCTCTCTCTCTCTCTCTCTCTCTGGGTACAGAGCAGTGGGTAGCATTGCGGGCTTGCAGGCACACACATACTTAGAACACATTAAATACATGTGTGCCCACAAGCCTGCTGGTTAACAGCAGTGCTGTGTCTTGTGTGGTGGGTTGCCTCAAGGTTGGCTCTGCAGGCTTGCAGGCTGGGTGCAGGCACACATCATACTTAGAACACATTAAATACATGTGTGCCTGCAAGCCTGCTGGTTAACAGCAGTGCTGTGTCTTCTGTGATGGGTTGCCTCATGGTTGGCTCTGCAGGCTTGCAGGCTGGGAAGCTGCCGGTTCGAATCCCATCAGAACCATTTACATGTGGCATTTTTCAGAGACGTCGTTGATGTCTACCCTCAGTTGAGTAATGGGCTCAAATGGGAAGACTGGAGCTACACACTTAAGTTCCACCCGCTCAGTGAATGTATGTGCCCACATCTGTTGGCCAGTGCAGCAGATGTCTGTATCTCATGGTCCAGCTTGAGGCAGACACACTATGAAAGGAAGTGTACAGTACAGCCAGGCTGTCTCAGTTCAGAATGTACCACCTTAGCAACATCCTCAGTATCTTTGTTCTCATCAATAATCATTAAGAAAAAAAAAAAAAAAGGTGGGGGGGGGGGGGGGTTCTGAAGAACTGTGGCCACTGCTGCCATGCTGATGTGGTGACTTCAGGTTTGATTTTGTCTCCACATCCACGCTCATGTTGAGTTTATGTTGAAGTCCTCAGTAACAGCAAGTTCTTATCAAGCTGTTGTCAGATGCATGTGGCGGCCATTCCCTGGAAGGATGGTTGCTCGCTCACACTGGTTCCACGGCCGAACAGGTACTGATGTCGGTTAGTAGTAGTTGTAGTGTCCTCCATGCATGAGACCAGAACAGGCATCAGTGAGCACCACTGAAGTGACACAGCGGCAGTGCTGTGCCTTCTCTGGCAGGTTTCCTCACAGTGACTGGATGTGGACTTGCTTCCTGGTGGCTGCAGGGCTGGATCTGCTGCAGGGCATCCTGGGTACGGCTGTGTGTAGTGCACCAGGGATGGGCAGCATAGGAGTAATCTTCCACACCTGGGTACGGAGAAAAAGACAGAAAAGGAAAAAAAAAAAAAAAAAACTGATTTATTTCTTGAGGATGATGAACTATTTGAGTTCAGTGTCTTAAAAACTGGCTGTAAATGCACTGTGTTTAAAGTATTGTCCAGTGTCTTGCTTGGTGTCTGTTGATTCTGAATTACAAAGGCAAAAAGCAGTCTTGAGTGTATTGCAGGTCGAGTTTGTTTTGAAAATAATGTTCATGCTTGTTTTTGTCTTTCAGTGGCTTCTTTCCAGTAGCCATCAACTTTTTGAGACGATTGCCGTCATTGGAACGATTCTCAATTTGCCTGGTATACGATCAGTAAGTTTGGCAGAACAGAGAGTCTGTGAAAGTTTTACAGCTTGCACATGTGTATGCACACACAGAGGCACACACGCATGCATGCTCACATGCACACACATGCACACACACACTCACACATATGTTATGCAAACACATATGTACACACAAACTCACACTTATGCAAACACACATGCACACACATACTCACACATATGCAAACACACACACACTCACACATATGTGGTGCATTCCATGTCATGTGCCACTCACAATGAAACATATTCTTTTAGAGTGTTGGGACTTGCACGATGTGAGACACAAACATTTTACAGCAGAGTCCATGAAAATCCTGTTCAGAGATGTCCCGCCTGACGTGATCTTTGAGTTTTTGAGAGAGATTAACATTTTTCATCTGATTTAAGATTTTACGGATGAAAGATTTTTAACGAAGTTTCTGGTGCGTTTCTAGAAGATGTCTTTTAAAGAGATGTGTGAAAGGTGTTGTTTTTTTTTGTTGTTTTTTTGTTTTTTTTAAATCACTTGTGAGTTGATTTTAACGTGGTGACAGCCCTGATGTGGCCCCTTGCGGTCGGCTGGGCTATAAGCAACATTATCTTATCTTACTCACACATATGCACACTCACATGCACACACATACAAACACACGCACACACACACACACACACACACACACACACACACACACACACACACACACACACACACACACTAATGTAAATGTGTTAAAACATGGACACACACACACACACACACACACACACACACACACACACACACACACACACACACACACACACTAATGTAAATGTGTTAAAACATGGATGTGAATATGAAAGCATACTTCTGTACACTATAATGACACTGTGTTATAAGATTTATGAAGACAGTCAAATAGACTCTGTTGAGTTGTCGAAATATGGAGTGTAATGACCAGTTTATCAAGACAGAAGACTGTTATACAGTTGTAAATATGTAGACTGAAATGGCCAGTACATCAAGACAGTAGGCTGTTATACAGTTGTAGACATATAGACTGAAATAGCCAGTATATCAAGACTGTAGACTCTCATACAGTTGTAAATATGCAGACTGACATGGCCAGTATATCAAGACAGTAGACTGTAGTAGCCAGTGTATCGAGTACAGTAGACTGTAGTAGCCAGTGTATAATACAGTAGACTGTAGTAGCCAGTGTATCAAGACAGTAGACTGTAGTAGCCGTGTATCAAGACAGTAGACTGTAGTAGCCAGTTATAAAGACAGTAGACTGTAGTAGCCTGTGTATCAAGACAGTAGACTGTAGTAGCCAGTATATCAAGACAGTAGACTGTAGTAGCCAGTGTATCAAACTAAGTAGACTTTGTAGCAGTGATAATTCAAGACAGTGAACTGTAGTACCAGTTGTAATATAACAGTAGACTGTAGTAGGCCAGTATTAAAGGAGTAGACTGTAGTACTTGT
Organism: Conus canariensis; assembly: GCA_033310375.1. Lineage (NCBI taxonomy): Eukaryota > Metazoa > Mollusca > Gastropoda > Neogastropoda > Conidae > Conus > Conus canariensis. Next base: position 53,943,491 of record CM065737.1, read on the forward strand.
ATCGATAAAGTGACTTAGACCTGATAATAGTGCTGGACTGTTCATACAGTAGACTGTGTAAGTATATAAAGACGTAACTGGGTAGTATGTGTATCGGTACAGTAGACTGTATACAGTTATAATAATGACTTAGACTGAAATCCAGTGACTGTATACAGTGTATCAAACATAGACTGAGTAGCCAGTGTATCAATAAGTAGACTGTAGTAGCCAGTGTATCAAGAAGGACTTTTACAGTTGAAAATGTCTAGACTGATGTTACCAGTTGTAAATATACAGACTGAAATGGCCAGTATTTCAAGGTGGTAGACTGTTATACAGTTGTAAATCTTAGACTGAAATGGCCAGGACTGTTATACAGTTGTAAATGTACAGACTGAAATGGCCAGTATTTCAAGGTGGTAGACTGTTATACAGTTGTAAATGTTAGACTGAAATGGCCAGGACTGTTATACAGTTGTAAATATACAGACTGAAATGGCCAGGACTGTTATACAGTTGTAAATATACAGACTGAAATGGCCAGTATTTCAAGGTGGTAGACTGTTATACAGTTGTAAATATATAGACTGAAATGGCCAGGACTGTTTATACAGTTGTAAATATACAGACTGAAATGGCCAGTATTTCAAGGTGGTAGACTGTTATACAGTTGTAAATATATAGACTGAAATGGCCAGTATTTCAAGGTGGTAGACTGTATAGCAGTTGTATAAATATAGACTGAAATGCCAGTATTTCAATGGTAGACTGTTATACCAGTGTAAATATACAGTACTGAAATGGCCAGTTATTTCAAGGGGTAGACTGTATACAGTTGTAAATGCTTAGTACTAGTATATAGCAGGACTGTTATAGTTGTTATGATACAGAACTGAATGGCCAGTATTTCAAGTGGTAGTACTGTTATATCAATTGTTATACATATATAATGAAATGGCAGGACTGTTATACAGTTGTAATATACAGACTGATATGGCCAGGTACTGTTATACAGTTGTAATACACAGAACTGAAATGTCGCAGGACTGTTAGTACAGTGTTAAGTAGACTTATACAGACTGTAAATGGCCCAGTTTTTACAGGTGGTCTAGACTGTTTACAGTTGTAAATATATAGACTGAAATGGCCAGGACTGTTAGACTGTTGTAAATTTAATAGACTGAAATGGCCAGGACTGTTATACAGTTGTAAATTATAGACTGAAATGGCCAGGACTGTGATATACAGCTGTAAATATATAGACTGAAATGGCCAGGACTGTTACTACAGCTGTAAATATATAGATTGAAATGGCCAGGACTGTTATACAGTTGTAAATATAAGACTGAAATGGCCAGCGAACTGTTATACAGTTGTAAATATATAGACTGAAATGGCCAGGACTGTTATACAGTTGTAAATATATAGAATGAAATGGCCAGGACTGTTATACAGCTGTAAATATATAGACTGAAATGGCCAGGACTGTTATACAGCTGTAAATATATAGACTGAAATGGCCAGGACTGTTATACAGCTGTAAATATATAGACTGAAATGGCCAGGTACTGTTATACAGCTGTAAATATATAGACTGAAATGGCCAGGACTGTTATACAGTTGTAAATATATAGACTGAAATGGCCAGGACTGTTATACAGCTGTAAATATATAGACTGAAATGGCCAGGACTGTTATACAGCTGTAAATATATAGACTGAAATGGCCAGGACTGTTATACAGCTGTAAATATACAGACTGAAATGGCCAGGACTGTTATACAGTTGTAAATATATAGACTGAAATGGCCAGGACTGTTATACAGCTGTAAATATATAGACTGAAATGGCCAGGACTGTTATACAGCTGTAAATATATAGACTGAAATGGCCAGGACTGTTATATAGCTGTAAATACAAAGACTGAAATGGCCAGAATATCAGGACTGTTGTCTGTAGTGGCCAAATAGAGCAAGACAATTGACTCTACTGGCCAGTACAGCAGGCATAAGACTGTGTTTTGAGTTGTTGAAATAGTGACTATGATTGTTGATATGCAGACAGTAAAATCTTGTGTGTGTGCGTGTGTGTGTGTGTGTGTGTGTGTGTGTGTGTGTGTGTGTGTGTGTGTGTCCATGTGTGTGTGTGCGTGCATGAGTGTGTGTGTCTGTGTCGTGTGCATGCGTGTGTGTGTGTACATGAGTGTGTGCGTCCACGTCCATGTATGTCTGTGTGAGTGTGTGTGTTTGTGTGTGCGTGCATGTGTATTACTTTGAAACAATAAGCTTGTTACAAAACATTTGTTGATTAAAGTGATAAGCTTGTTACAAAACATTTGTTGATTAAAACGATAAGCTTGTTACAAAACATTTGTTGATTAATAACTTGTTAACTTTGATTACTAATTTAAACATTTGTTGATTAAAACGATAAGCTTGTTACAAAACATTTGTTGATTAAAATGATAAGCTTGTTACAAAACATTTGTTCACGCCAGCACTCAGAATGAGGAAGAAATAACACGTATGTTCTCAAATGTTTGTTTCAGCTGGCAGACAGATTTGGGGATTCCAATTCTATGGTATAAAGTCTTCCTTTCCTTTGTGGTGCTGGTAGTCTGTGTGCTGGAACAAATTACTGTGTGTAGGTGTGCGAGGAGAGAGAGAGAGAGAGAGAGAGAGCAAAAGAGACTGTGTGCTTTCGTTTATTTCACCATGTTGATGTGAGTCACCCAGCTTTTGTGTGTGAGCAACTATGGTTGACGCAAGTGTGGCTGTGTGCTTGTGCAATCTGAAAGTCATTTTGTGCTGATCTTCATGTATGTAAACAAAGTTGTGTGACTGAATGTCAAAAAGTTTTGCTTTGTTCTGTTGGTGGACTGGTTTCTCATTGTGGCCCTTTCCAGTCATTGTAGTTTGGACTGTGAAGCAATGTCTTTTTTTATTTCTTTTTTATTTTCTGCTCAGGTCTTTTTGCATAGATGAATCAAGTTTGGGCTTCCGACTTTTCTAAAGACCGAAGTGTATGATCTGTAAACACAGCGTTGATCACCCTAACGTCGTCATCAATCCATGCCTCAGACTGCAGCTGTGTGTCAACTTGATGCATTGCATTCCAGCATGATCACAAGTGCATGTGGCAGTCTGCTGGGTGCACAACTTGTACAAACAGCATGAAAGGATAACCAGCTTTCTCTTCCTCATATACTGGTATCAGGGAAAAAATATGAAAAATTACGTGTTACTTTTGGAGGCCTATCAGAGTGCCATAGTCCGTGATGTCAGATTCAAAATTCAGTCCAAGAGAAAAATCCAGCGTTGAAAATTTGATTTGGGGATGAAAATTTTCAGCTGCTGCTGGGAAATAGAGAATTACAGGTAATAGAGATTACAGATTAATAGAGAATTACAGGTTAATAGAGAATTCAAGGTAATGCCATCCTGCTTCAGAGCAGAAGGCAAGATTTCAGGGGCAGGAGATTGGACTGTGTATGTGGCAAAACCAAGAACGTGAAACATTGCGTTTGGTTAATGATTTTTTAATTTTTTAATCAGATCAGGGGGGGGTGATTTATTTACAACCCAGAGTGCCTTACAGTCCAAAATGAATGCATTGCACTCAGCAACATTTGTCTGTCAGGTTGGAGCGTTGTGTGTGGCCTGTGTTAAGAGTAAATTGTGTTCTTTTAGGACAAACATTGGAATGGGTTTAATCAGTGTGCTGCCAAATGTGTGTCAAGGGACCTTCAGAGTGTAAGCATGTCAATCGGCAAAGCAAGTTTGAAAATGTATTCTGCTAGCTGTTGATATAATGATTTACAGACATGTTTGATTTAATGGTAATGATGATAACTATTACCATTCATTATTGTAATGACTTCTTTAATCATATCATGTCTGACTTAGGCAGTAACATGACATGTGCACACTGCCTATGGTATATGCAGCAGTTTATCATTTCTTGATGGAAAAGATTCACATTTGGTTGTGTAACGTTTGGAAGAGATGACAATCTCACATGCCTGTTTTGGGGATCTCAGTCATTGAATGAATATGTAAACCTCTCATTTCTAATAACCACGCAGTGAAACACCTCATTTTTATGAAAGAGACAGTGAAACCTCACATGTTTATGAAACAAACATTGAAACCTGTTACATTTTGTAAATAAGCGTCAAAACCTGTCATATTTAGTTAATAAACTTTGAAATCTGTCATGTGTAGTAATTGAACTGAGAAATATATCATGATCAGTCAAAAAAACAGTTAACTCTGTCATGTTTTGTAAGTAAAAATGAAACCTCTTATTTATTTTCCCTTCTATATGTTCCTTAGATTTTAGTTATTTTGAAGTTTATAAAATGTCCATGTTTAGTTAATAAACATGAAGACTTTATGTTTAATAGATAAACATTGAAATATCATCTGTTTAATAAATGAGCAGTGAAACCTCCCATGTTTAGTAAAGAAAAGAAAACCCAAACAAACAAAAAACAGTGAAGCCTATTATGTTCAGTAATAAACAGTAAAATTCTCTTGTCTAGTAAATGAACAGTAAAACCTCTTATGTTTAGTATTGAAACTTCTAATGGTTTTTGTAAATACATATGAATCCTGACATGTTTCGAACATGATCAGTAAACCCTATCTTGTTTAGTGAATAATCAGTGAAACCTCTCATGTTTGCAAATAATCAGTGACACTTCTGTTGTTTAGTAAAGAAACAGTGAAATATCTCATGTTTAGCAAAGAAAGAGTGAAACATCTCCTGTTTAGTAAATACAGAATGAAACCTGCCATGTCCCATAGATAATCAGTGAAACTTCTATTGTTTTGTAAGAAACAACGAAACTTCATGTTTTTAATAAATGAACAGTTAAACCTCTCCTGTTTAGTAAATAAACAGTGACACTTCTCATGTTTTGTAAGTAAATAGTGAGACCTCTCACTTTTCATGAATAAGCAGTGAAACCCACCATGTTTTGTAAATACACAATGAAACCTCTTGTATCTAATAAATAAGCAGTAAAACGTCTCCGAAAAGGCCTTCTAATGTGATGGTTGCTGTCGTAAAAGACGAGCTTTTCTTGAACATTTTCTCTCTGTTCATGCTTGATTTCCTTATGAATGAAGAACTCCTTCCAATTCAAGACCCATTTAAGAAAGAAGAAAATTCATGGAGATGATGTTTCAGAGATTCCACTGTGCAGTGTTCTGTTTCGTTATTTTCACTGACAACTTCTGCTGCTGTCAATATGGTTTTCCCTTTATCGGTCGATTTTAGCATGTGATTTCTGTGTGCTTGAAGACATAAAGGCTGACTGAGTCACCATACTGTGCATTTCTGCGTCGCACATGCAAAAAAAACTATGAAATGCGTTTGAAAATTTCAGACTGAGCATAGGAACATTCAACATAATGTTTACCAGTAAGCAGGTCTACGCATAGTGTCAGCATCGAGTTAAAGCTCAACCAAACTCGGCAATGTTCTGTTCGGAATGCACCCTCCCCAAGTAGAGTATGACAGACTGCATTTGGACAAAACTTTTTGCATGCATGCGTCATCAATTTTTAACAAAGTTGCAACTTGACAATGATGTTGTCGCCAAGTCACAATCTATCACAACATAAAAAAGAAGAGAGTATTTTATTAGTTATCTTTGAAACATCTTAGCTGAAGGAACTGGCTTTGCTTCTGTGGGGAGGTCTGTCTGTCAAAGCTGTATAGCAATCAAAACAACTGTAGCTGCTAAAATCTGAAAGAAGAAGTATTTTACCTCACTGGAAAGATGAGTTTGGGTGAAAAGGCAGTGGAGTGGGGGTGGGGGGGGGGGGGGGAGCGGGGACGAAGCCATACCATCTGCCAGCCACGGGGAAAGTTTTTGAAAATGTTGCTCAGAGTAGGTTAGAAATTAACTCTTTATTTTCCAACATTTTATGAAGGAAGACAGAAAAAAAAGGAAATGCACAAATTATAACACTGCTTGTGTATACAATAACTATTCTCCCATCAAGGGTACTGCTGTAAAATATGCATTGGTGTTTAAAATACGTACAAGTGTTTTGGGGAAAAAACAATCAGCAATGTCAACCTTTTAGTTACCTTTATACCCTCTTAAAAAGTTTGCTGTGAAGTACAAATACTGTATATAAAGATCTCGCAGAGAGTAGGCTAGGTACAAATACTCTATATTTTTAAAGATCTTGCAGAGGGTACACTAGGTACAAATACTCTATATACAAATCTTGCAGAAGGTACGCTAGGTACAAATACTCTATATACAAATCTTGCAGTGGGTATGCTAGGTACGAATACTCTGTATAAAAATCGTGCAGGAGGTACACTAGGTACAAATACTCTGTATAAAAATCTTGCAGAAGGTACACTAGGTACAAAATACTCGGTATAAAAATCTTGCAGAAGGTATGCTAGGTACAAATACTCTGTATAAAAATCTTGCAGAAGGTATGCAAGGTACAAAATACTCTGTATAAAAATCTTGCAGAAGGTACACTAGGTACAAATACTTTATTGAAAAAATCTTGCAGAAGGTACACTAGTACAAATACTCTGTATAAAAATCTTGCAGAAGGTACAGTAGGTACAAATACTTTATTGAAAAAATCTTGCAGAAGATACAGTAGGTACAAATACTTTATTGAAAAAATCTTGCAGAAGGTACGGTAGGTACAAATACTTTATTGAAAAAAATCTTGCAGAAGGTACAGTAGGTACAAATACTTTATTGAAAAAATGCAGAAGGTACGGTAGGTACAAATACGGTAGGTACAAATACTTTATTGAAAAAATCTTACAGAAGGTACAGTAGGTACAAATACTTTATTGAAAAAATCATGCAGAAGGTACAGTAGGTACAAATACTTTATTGAAAAAATCTTGAAGAAGGGACGGTAGGTACAAATACTCTGTAAAAAAAAAAAACAACAACAAATCTTGCAGAGGGTATGTTAGGTACAAATACTGTCTATAAAAATCTTACAAAGGGTAGGCTACTCCCTAAGAACAAAAGAGTATGAAGCATCAGACTGTCCTCTGTGTGTGTGTGTGTGCTCAGTGATTGTTGTTTCCCTGTTTGTGTGGGTGTTGGTGTTTTTCTGTCCGCAAGATAATTTCAAAACAGGTCACATGGATCTTGATCAAATGTTGTATGATTTCTCGTGAGGTCAGTTTCTGCGCCTTTTTTTTTTTTCCATTTTGAAGTTTCTGGGTACAACACCTGAGGAAATTTTGTTATTAAAAGCCAGGACAGATACAAAATTAAAAAAAAAAGTGTCCTTATGGGCACATGATTTTTCATTTGTTCTGATATTGGCTCAAGAACAAAAGATTTGCATCCCTCTCTTGCTTCACCTTGTTTAGCTGTGTCGTGTTGTGTTGAAATATGTGCAGGGTTTCTTTTGATTCCTCTCTTTTGATGTCGTTTTGTTTGCTTTTTCCTTTTGCTCATGTGTGGGGAGAGTGAGTCTGATAGTTATTTTGGGGGGGGGGGGGGTGCTGAAAGGCAGCATGATGAAAGGGTGAGAAATAAGTGAATTATGATGGATGAGAGGTTGGAATTGTCAGGAAAAAAAACATATTTGGGGGAGGGGGAGGGGGGGGGTGGGTGTCAGTTGGAAAGGCTAAAGAGAGAAAGGTAACAGATAGAAAAAGACTACATGCGCTTTGTATGTTACATTTGTGTTACATAACATAAAGTTGTCATATTGTGTTAAGGCAGCCTTGCCTCTCTTTCCATCAGCGCAAATCAAAGGGAAAATGATGTAGAGTGCATGTGTATGTAGGAAAAGTTTGTACACTTATTGAAGTTATTCATTACTGTGACACAGTGTGGGTGAAAGGTGAACTGCCTGCTTTTATTCATTGTTGATAGCTGTTGATTTCGCTTTGGAGCTAGTAGGACTCGTATGTTGATGTGTACTTGCATGTTTTCATTTTGTGTTGGTTTGGGACTGGAAAATGATAGGTATAAAACAAGAAACAGTGCTCACATTATGGAAATCACTCTTGTTGTGGCGTGTTTTTTTTTTTTTTTAATTGTCTCAAAAAACACAAACTATAAATCCACATAGAATCTGTTTATTGGGTATGTAAGGTACAGAATGTGTGGAATGTGTCTTGCATGAGTACTTTATTTTTTTTTAAATTGAGTGTTAACAATGCTTTTCTTTTTCTGTCTCTTTTGCAGGATAAAGTATGAGTGTGTGAGCACGCAGTGTATGTATCCTGCTTGATGCTTGTGTATGGTCTGACATGTTTGACCGTGTAGTTCATGTCGTTGCATGGCGTTGGGATGGTGAACGTGTCATCTCTCTATTACTCTTTCTTTTTTTTTTTTTTTTTGCTCCCCCCTTAATCAACGATAAGGGGGGAGCGAGTGCGACAAATGTGCTATGCACTGTATACCGTGCCCTTCAATTTTTCTGGTGTCTGGTATCTTTTTTCCTGGTTGGTTTCCGTGATCTTCTGTTGGACTCTTTTTTTGTTTTTCTCTCAATCCGTTGATGTACCAGTCTCTCTGCCATGAATGGTTTCCCGTTGTGGATTTTTGTTGTTGTGAATATGAGTGTGGAAATATTCAATGAAAAAAAGAAAAGAGGAAAATGACCAGGAAGCAAAGAATTCAGTCAGAAAATAACTAACCAAAATTGCCATATGGGTTATCAGGACTATTAATGGGAGAAGCCAGTATGCAATTTGTTGTGGTGTCCCTTAACAGTGTAAACCTGATTGGGTTTTTTTGTTGTTGTTGTTTTTTCAGTGAAAGGTGATTTATATTTAAGGGATATGGGTCTTTTTGTATTTTTGTGAAGGATGCTTTGAGAGGGCATGTAGTCAAGCAGTTAGAGCCTTTGACTATGGAGCAGATGGTCATAGGGTCTAATGATTTGTGGGGTTGAGGTTTGGCTTGATATTGTTCTCTGTCCTCCCAGCAGCTAAAGGGAACCTGATGGGAAGGTTTAAAGTCTGTGGAATTAATCATTTAAGCCACACACACACACACACACGCACGAACGCACACACACACACACACACTCACACACATATGCACACACTCTTTAGATATAAACCATGCACTCTATACAACCTTAACATCTTGCTAGAGGTTAGTCTCTTATACTATAGTGAGCATGTGTGTTAAAGGAGGGATTTTTTTTGGGGTCACCTTTGCATTGTGAAACAGTGACTGCACTGCATGTGAGAATCCTTTGTCACCAAGATTCTTTTTTCTTTCCTTTTTTTTATTTTTTCTTTTCTTTTTTTTAATGCAAAAATATTCCGTAATCAGGACAGAATCACAAGCCGCATATGATCATCAGAGAGTATTAGCAAGAAATGATCTTATACAGCATGGATAGACTGTATGTAAATATGAGAATGGAAGACATAAATATGATGACAGAAATGTTGATTGTGAGCAAAGTCGATGTTTTCTTGTAAACTACAAAATGTTAAGCATTTTGCATTAGTGTGTGTGTGTGTGTGTGTGTGTGTGTGTGTGTGTGTGTGTGTGTGTGTGAGAAAACCATCATTGTGAAGAGTTGAGTGAAGTTGAATGTAGTGATGGTCTGGTCAGAATGTCAAGTCATTAAGGCCAGGAAAATGTTTCTGTCCTTGCTACATGAATAGCATTCAAATCGGTTTGGTCAGACTCATTTTTTCTTAACTTGTTTGGAGTGGTATGGTCCTGTAGTGATCGTTGCCTTCTGTTCTTCTCTTTAACATCGAGGTTTTGGTTTACCAGAGTTTTATAGTGGCATAAGCAGCCGACAAGAATTCTGAGTGGAGCTTGTTGAGGGGAAACAAAAGTAAATTTCTTGTGGCTTATGATTTCCCAACATACAACCGTGTCCGATGGGAAAGTGGTTTTGATATCTGTCACAATGTTCCTTGAGGTGATCGACCATCATGGAAGTACAGGTTTGAATCTGGCAGCAACAGTGAAAAAAAAGAAAAAAGACTTTAGAAGGGCATTGAGGAGTCATGACCTGGATGCGGCTCTGCCCTTCATGTTAGAGTGTAGGGAGTTCAAGGCTGAAACTCTTGGGTGCAGGGAACTTCTCTGAAAACCTGCTGTCCCTGTAGGGACTTCCCGGTGAGTGACCTTCGCTCGACTAAATTTGAATATGAATTACTGGTATAAGTGTTGTGTGCTGTCATTTTCCCCAGCTGTTATTTCTTTCAGTGAAGTCTGTTCTAGTGCATACGCAAGTTTGTGGTCATGTCAAACTACCTCTGGGTCTTTACGTTTTTGGTTATAAGCGCAGTATGAATGACGCATATCAGTGAATCTAACAGGGTGAAGAAAGTGAGCTGTGTCTGTTGTTTGATGTGTTAACAGAAATGTCTACATGTTCAGCTTTCTCTGTGTGTGCGTGTTGGCATAAACGATGGAAAACAACATCGCGCCTAGGAGTCTGTTATCATAGTTCTCACCATCTGCTGACTTCATTGAAACTATTTCTTTTTTTTTCTTTCAGTCAGATTAGGTGACCATTAGGGGAAAAGTTTGATATCAGCTATGTTTTTTTTATGTTCATCGTTTTCTTTTCCACTCTCTGTCTTTGCTCAAAGCGATGTGGCAAGACTGGCAGACTGAGTTGAAGAATGGGTGACGATGATGACAGCTGTCTGCTGTATTGTCTTTCTGTGTTTACATTGGTGGAGCTGGGGAATGGGGCATTGTTTTTTTCTTGCTGTGGTGTTGTAGTTGTGTTCCAAGTTTGTGTGGGAGAGGGGAAGAGAGAGAGAGAGAGAAGACAGTACTCTGTGACAACGGTCGCAGTGGATTTTCTTTTCCGTTTCCTTTGCAGACATTGAATTTTACACCAGTTTATCAATCCTGACACACTGTGCATTATGTTCCCATGTCATTAGTCATTCAGAATCTGTTCATGATATTAATCAGTGCTGCTGTGCTTGTCGGTATTGTAGTTTGTGTGTGTGTGTGTGTGTGTGTGTGTGTGTGTGTTGTTTTGTTTCGTTTTTGTTTTATGTTTTTTTTCCCAAATTTTCGAAGTTCAGGATTTTATAGCAGTTCTTTGAAGTAATTTATATGCTGTCCTGTTTAGCTTATCCTTTTTTTTTTTTTAAGGTTATTGTGATAATCACACAAAAGGGCATGAAGAATAGTTTTGAATTTGACTGTATGGCGATTGGCAGCATTAGTGTGGTGGTGATTTCTCATTCTGTTTCTTTACGTTTTCTAGTTATTTGGTGAGCAAATTTATATGTGCTTATGCATATGTCATACATTTGTATAAAGCTACTGCTCAGGTGTGTTTGTGGCTGTTGCCATATCTTTTGCCTGATGTGAAGGCTTCAAGTTCATTTTCATTACGATGGACTGTAACCCTTCTGATGATGCTTGTGGTTACAGGTGTTTTGTCGTGTGTTTGAAGGTCATAACTCAACCATTGTTCGTTTCACAGTGAGGTGACTGCAGGCGGAAATTGAAACGAATTTGAAAGCGAAATTATTATTTCGCCAGACAAACGGGACAACAAACTACAAGGCAAAACACGACACGTTTGGACCTCTTTGTGATTCAACGTCCATCTTGCGCCCAGTTTGAGAAGATAGGCAACTGCTCGTTGTTCATTTTCACTGTCCTGAATGTTGAACTCTTACCTGAAGAAGACCAAAGAGGTAGAAATATGTCGTGTTTTGGTAATTTGTATGTGCCTTTTGTCCAGTGGAATGATTGTAATTTCTCATGAAAATGCGTTTTAACCATCATCGCCTGTATTTCACTTTCAACAGTGCCCTTCATCTCAAGTGAAGGTTACTCTCTTAGTATATATTTAGAAAGAAAATGCATTGTGGATTAGACTTGTGCATGCGTTTTTGAGTGTGTGGCATTATGGGTTCAAATTTTATGGTATACTCATATTGATTTTCTGTTCTTTGTTTCATTTCAGTGTTGGTGGTATGAAATGACTGTACAGCTAAGGCCTGTACTGTGTGCAGTGAATATAATGTGGACCAGATAATATATTTCAGTCATCCTCCTTTATTCTTTTATCTGATTAAAGAGAAAATTAGTACAATTTGGCAAAGTTTAGGGGGGTGCGGGTGGGAAGTACACGATCATGTAACTATATCTTTGTCATTTGGCCTGTTGTATGACAGAAGAAGTTCCTCTGTGGTGTAGTGTTTAAATTACAAGACTTCTAGGCTGGTAGGTCATGGGTTTGAATCCCATCAGATGCATTAATTTAACAAATTTGTCATCCCAAGTCCATCCTTCCCAGTATGCTGTGGGAAAACTGGAGCCTTACTGTTAAGTTTTGTCTACTTCATGACTACGTCTCTGACAGTGTTGCTCAAATTTCCAGACCAACTCTCCAGGTGTCTGTATCTCTCAGGCCTGGTCGACTCTGAGATATATCACGAAAGGAAATACAGAGCACAGCTTGGCCGCTTTGTCTTAGATCAGGGTAGACACCCATAGCATCAACTTCCTCTTTCTCATCTTCATTGATGATTGTTAGTCTCAAATGGTGTGGCCTTCTAGGTTTTTGCTCCCATAGTGATCTTAGTTTCAACTTGCTCTTCATACCCATGCCTTTGTCCAGTTCTGTCATAGTTGTTGGTAGTGATAAGACAGTGGAGGCTGTCGTTTGATGGACATGCTTGCATGGAAGGGAAAGCTAACTCCTTTGTGGTGTGCAAATCGGCAGTTATTGTCCGAGGTCAACAGTGAAAAAGATGTGTTTGGAGAGTGAACATTTCTTTTTTGACCCAGACAGACTTGAAGAAGAGGGGCTGTGGTCAGATGGTTAGATCGTTTGTCTTTAGAGGCGAGGGTTGTGGATTCAAACCACTCATGGGGTTGTATTTTTCGGCTTGGAAACCCTCTCTGTCCACGTGATTCAGTTCAGGGAAGGGTGAAGATGGCAGGAGGAGAGAAAGACAGCTGCTGCCCCCTGTTGTTGTGCAGTGCCCTAGACATGGTGAACTTCTGAGAGTTCTCTGCCCCTACGGCTAACAGGTTATGGGAACCTTAACCTTTTAAAGACTTGACCCACACACACATCTAGGATCTTGTTGCTTGTTGGGCAGGAACTCACTGACCAGGCAAGCCACAAAGGGTAGCATCACTGTCTAAGAGTCAGGTGAGGCCAGCTTGTCTGCTGATCTGGTGTAGTCAGAAAGAAGGTGAACATCGACGCTTAATTTCAGTTGGAGTAGGAACACAAGTACTTCATCATTTGTCATCTCTACTGACATTCCTGCCCAGAGTTCTCAGGCCTAAAACAGTTTTGATATAGCCCCTCCAAAAACAAAATGGTCAAGATGGTTTCAATGTCTATAAATAAAACGGGGTTGTTATTGGCTGTAGTCCCGTTGCATCTCTTTCTCTCACTGGTTGTCTTTGTCTGTAGTTCTTTTTTTTTTTTCTGCCTTTGTGATCCGTTTGCCTGTGTTTGTTCTAGCCAGTCTTTACACAAGCTTTCTCTGGTAGAATTTACAGCATGCCAGGGTTTTTTTGTGTTTTTTTTTTAAGTCTGGCAGCCAGGCAGTGAAAATGTAATATTGTCAGGATTGCTCTCTAGATGTCTATTCTTAGGTGTCTTTTTCCCTGTGCAGTTGTATTCATGTTTGTGTGTGTTTTGTTTGTTTGTTTTTTGTTAATTTCTCATGATGTTCATTATTTTTTTCCAGGCAGATAGGATGGGGGGGGGGGGGGGGGGGGGATGAGCTGGGGGCAAAAAAAATGAAAGGTGAAGTCTGGCACCCTGAGCAGGGCCAAATTTTTAGCAGCCTGTGAGAAATCGGTGGAAAAGATGTGCTACGAATTTTATGAGTATATGCGTACTTGTTTGCTGTTGCAATTTTTCTGCTTGACAAAGACTTTTCTGTGAGTGATGTTAACCCTGAGAAGGCCCCTTGTGACTGGCTGAGGCAGACAACAACAAATAAAGAGCTGGTCCTGCCTTGGACTTAGCATCTCAACAGTGCTGATGTCAACATGTTGGCAAGTCAACAGAGAATGGGAATGAATATTTGACCCAAGCAGAGCATCACAACAGTGCTGATGTCAACATGTTGGCAAGTCAACAGAGAATGGGAATGAATATTTGACCCAAGCAGAGCATCACAACAGTGCTGATGTCAACATGTTGGCAAGTCAACAGAGAATGGGAATGAATATTTGACCCAAGCAGTCTTTTGGGATTAGGACTTTTGTTGTTGTGATCGACTGGTTACTTGGTCAAGAATGTATGCCGGCGAGCATGCATGTGTATGCCTGGTGATCTGTAGGCTTAGTGTTGCTATGTAACTAATACTGATAGCAAAACATTAAGAGAATCCTGTTGCTTTGTGAACTTGATTCTTCCTCTGCCGCCATGTATGATTTGATGTTTGTGTGTGGTGAAGGCAAGTCTAGTCAGTTTGTGTGTGTGTGTGTGTGTGTGTGTGTGTGTGTGTGAGCAAGAGGAATCAAGAATGTATGCCGGTGAGCTTGCATGTGTATGCCTGGTGATCTTAGGCTTAGTGTTGCTATGCAACTAATACTGATAGCAAAACATTTATGAACAGCTGCAGTTTGTATGTGACGGATTGGAATTCATGTTCAGACAGTCCTGGCTCTAGTGTGTATGGACAATGGGCAGGGCAACGTAAGATCAATCTGAAGTTAACCTGGCTTCCCTCAGTATGTCTGTACAGGAGAACACGCCCATTGACAAAACCCATTGGTCTGTTAATCAACCAACAATGTATTATAATCAGATCATGTCATTGCTATGTGCAGACAGGACTGTGGTGTTTGTGAGATGTGTATGGACATCCAATACTTCATTTTCATCGTGATGTAACGTGACGTCAGATTCAGTTTGTTCTTGAACCAATAAAGTTCTCCAGTCTGCCTTCTGCACTTTTCACAGGTTGGTGTTCCTGTGTTTGCATGCATGTTTGTATTTGATGCAACTTAAAATTCCACTTTATTATGATCACTTTTATTTTTTAGAGCTGTATTCAGCTCGGTCAAAGTTTTCAAATTTTACGTCGTGAGCTGTGAGCCTGTGTGGGAGAGAATGGAGACCCCTTTCTCTGTATTAGGTGATCAAATCCAATAAGGTGTGCAACCTGTGCTCGCATTCTCCACCTCCTTGGGAAAGGAGAGAGACAAGATGGTGGAGTTAATCCACATCCTTAGGAGACGAACAACACAGGACATAAACGCTTACCTTTGTCACATTCCTAGCCTTCACTCTGTTAGACAACAAAACATATAGTGATAATATGACACCTTTTTTTTTTTTTTTTCCATTTGAGCTTACAAAACTGACTGATCTTTCTGTCTGACCCATTCTGAAGACATGAATGCACAAGAAGCGACTTGTGTAGTTTGGTGTGGTGGTGGTGTTTATTCTACAACATAACACATATTGAACAATGACAAGAGTATCATCGTTGAAATCTGAAAACAGAAATTCGGGCTTGTCATTCTAAAAATACAATATTATGTATATTTGTGTTTTAAGATTTCAAAGGTCATGTTAAATCTTTTGTTTCTGGCATGAAATAAAAAGAAAACATTGAAAAAACGAATTTAGATTATACAATTAAACGAGCAAAGTTGTATCCAAGAGTATTGGGGAGAAAACACCATCACAAAGCAGTTCACATTCTGTTCACCACCACAAAGCAGTTCACATTCTTACTGTTATCAAGGGAAAGTTGCTAAAGATGGTCTTACTAGATTTGTCCTGGTCATTGCTTGGTTTCTGTGTACCAGTGGACATATACACCTTTAAATGCAGTAAATGTTTTTTGTGCATTTTGCCCACACAAAATTCATATGCCTTAGAATAATGCACATATTTCATTCTGCCCAAAAAGGCAAAATTCTCCAAATATAAAAAATGTTTTCCAGTGCATGTTTGCCCACACATGCTTTCATACACCTTAGAATAATGCACATATTTCATATTGCCAAACAGTGTGAAATTAAGTATGTGATTAGTGAAAGTGGTCTAGCCTTTAAAACTGACCCATGTAAAAATTCTTTAAAAAAAAACACACACACACAAAAAAACCCTCTAGCCTATAAAACTGACCCATGTAAAAATTCTCAAAAAAACATCTGGTGATTGGAATACACATGACAGTTGGTTTAAAAAGGAAGAACAGATGACAATGGCAGAACAGTGCCAGAAACAGACGGAACATCAACCGAAGTGTCTGTGACTGTTGGGCACATCACTGCAGGTCTGTGGCTGGGCGTCGTCGTCTTCCAGATTTCTGGCAGATAGGCGTCTTCAGTCTTGCGGTTCGCTGAGGCTGCTGCCACTCTCCGTTTCATTTGCCGACAGATCTTGGACAAAAAGAACAGACAAAATGTTAGCAGCTGCCCACCAGTGTCATTCATTCTGGAATTTCCTCACAGACATATGCATGCACGTGCACATACACATGTGTGCAAGCACACACACACACACACATGCACACACACACAAACATGCATATGCATGCACGCGTGCACACACACATGATAACACACACAAATGCACATGAAAACACGTACACACGCACACACACACACGCATGCACACACACACACAGACACTGGTACATACCCTGTATGGGTCCATTAAATCAGAGGTACAGGTAAGAATGTAGGTGAAGCTGAGCCTAAGGCCACTCTTCAGGGCTTCCCCAGTAACTGTCTCCCTGCTAGCAGCTTTTGACCGAGCCCTACACGTGTCGGACAGCAAGAGCTACTCTGTCCTGGAGAGGACAGACATGTGGATATAAAGCCAGAATGAACACTCGATGCAGAGAAAAACGCTGCTTTGTCAGACTTTCGGTGATGTCCCATTTCTTTAGCTGTCCTGGATCTTTTTCAACTTGTGTGCACACCATCTATAAGTTCCTTGTGTCATTTCCAACCCTTTTTTTTTAGGCAACAGTCAAAATTGTGAAGTGTTGCGTTATGAGTGTCCTTCAGAGTTTCAGATAAAAAATTAAAAAACACTAATAGTTCAGCATCAATGGCTGTGGTTGAGATCATTGACCGACGGAATTAACAGGGAGAATGAGATAATTGTGCACCAGTGTTGGTGTCTGAGAACCTTGACCAACAACTTAAAGAATTAGTTAATTGGCCACTAATGGCAGTGGCTTAGCTCGGTGCCCTGCAACTTGCAGAATCAGATTCAGGAACAGACAACTTACAGAATCGATGATCAGGCACTGGTGGCAGTGGCTATATTCAGGAACAGACAACTTGCAGAATCAGATTCAGGAACAGACAACTTGCAGAATCAGATTCAGGAACAGGCAACTTACAGAATCAGATTCAGGAACAGACAACTTGCAGAATCAGATTCAGGAACAGGCAACTTGCAGAATCAGATTCAGGAACAGACAACTTGCAGAATCAGATTCAGGAACAGACAACTTGCAGAATCAGATTCAGGAACAGGCAACTTGCAGAATCAGATTCAGGAACAGACAACTTGCAGAATCGGATGATCAGGCACTGGTGGCAGTGGCTATATTCAGGAACAGACAACTTGCAGAATCAGATTCAGGAACAGACAACTTGCAGAATCGGATGATCAGGCACTGGTGGCAGTGGCTATATTCAGGAACAGACAACTTGCAGGTAAGGTAATGCTGCTTACAGCCCAGCCGACCGCAAAGGGCCACATCAGGGCTGTCACCACGTTAAAATCAACTCACAAATCATCTTTTAAAAATATATTTAAAAAAAGTAATTAAAAAAAAACATAACTTTCACACATCTCTTTAAATGACATCTTCTAGAAACGCACCAGAAACGTCGTTAAAAATCTTTGTTCTGTAAAATCTTCAATCAGATGAAAAATGTTAATCTCTCTCAAAAACCCAAAGATCACGTCAGGTGGGACATCTCTGAGCAGGGTTTTCATGGACTCTGCTGTAAAGTGTTTATGTCTCACATCGTACAAGTCCCAACAATCTAAAAGAATATGTTTCACTGTGAGTGGCACATGACATGGAATGCACCACGGAGCTTCCTCACTCTTTAAAAGGTATGAATGGGTAAAATACGAATGGCCGGTGAGCAGCCAGCACAGAACTGTTCCTTCTTTACGACCACCAGACATAGATGAGAGGAACTAGACAACTTGCAGAATCAGATTCAGGAACAGATAACTTGCAGAATCAGATGATCAGGCACTGCTGGCAGTGGCTATATTCAGGAACAGACAACTTGCAGAATCAGATTCAGGAACAGACAACTTGCAGAATCAGATTCAGGAACAAACAACTTGTAGAATCAGATTATCAGGCACTGGTGGCAGTGGCTATATTCAGGAACAGACAATCTGCAGAATCAGATTCAGGAACAGACAGCTTGCAGAATCAGATTATCAGGTACTGACGGCAGTGGCAAAATTCAGGAACAGACAACTTGCAGAATCAGATTCAGGAACACACAACTTGCAGAATCAGATTCAGGAACAGACAACTTGCAGAATCAGATTCAGGAACAGACAACTTGCAGAATCAGATTATCAGGCAATGGTGGCAGTGGCTATATTCAGGAACAGACAACTTGCAGAATCAGATGATCTGGCATTAGTGGCAGCGGCCAAGATCTATGACTAACCACTGGAGAATTCGATAATCAGGCACCACTGGCAGTGACCAGGGTCAGTGATGAACGACACAGAGGCGGCAGGACACAAGCAAAGGGGAGATGAACCATGCTTTGACCAGCCAACATGCAGTTGGTCTCCTTCAGCCGCCAGATCCCCATGGACATCTTGCATCTTGGCCTCCTGCCTTTCTAGGGGTGGCTGGGTACCCAGCACAGATGTGGAAATGTCTTTTGGCACAGGACTGGCACAATCAGAATTTTGCAGTGCCCGGACAGTAGAAGTATTCTGTGTACACAGTCACCATCGTGGGTATATTACTGACTTACTTGCCCAATTCAATATGAAAGAAAACATCATTTTGAAAATTGTTTGTAAATTGAGGCTTGCCAGATGTAGTTCACGAATCTTGACAATGCAACAATAAATGTTTTCATTTCATTGTGTATTTATTATTGGTGATGAGGTACAGAATACAATTCTATTAAACTGCCATTTTGTTACCTGCTTTCCCCTACCAGCTTTCATGAAGTTTCTGACTTTAGTTTAGAGCTATGAATCTCAAATTCATGTATTTATGAAGTAAACGGGTATCAAAATGTGCCCTCCATAGTCAATAAAATGTACCTGATAGCATGGCTGATCTATATGTAGTTTTTAACCCTCAAACGACCAAGCTATTTTACCTACGAAAACGACCAAGTGGGGTCCGTTTGGACCCCAGTAGATTTTCTGCTGAAATGCTAGCTTTACTGAGTCAGTTTCCCTAAATTATAGTTTTATTACTTCTTTCAATTTTGACAAATATCTAATATTCAAATGCAATCATGGTTTACAAAAAAAAAAAAAAAAAAATGTGGACCAAAAAAGTGAGTGATTTCTCTCCCTTTGAGTCTTTCTTATAGAACAACGGATTTTCTTTCTTTCATAAAACAAGAAATTATAAATAAAGAACCTAAAACTAGTCCTGTTGTCCATGGTTTACTGTAACACAATACGAAACATTCAGCAGATGTGAAAAGTTTGATAAAATTGAAGACAGAAACATCATATGACAGTATTATTTCTTGCTGGGGTCTGTTTGGACTCCAAAGAAATTTTCACTACATTTGTCATACCCTCATGCAGATTTGTGTAAAAGTGCGTGTGAAGTTCAAAGAGACATAGATTGACAAATTCATGGCAGGAATTTTTTTTCTTACAAAAATCTCAAAAACGGCACATAAAAACATGCTGCTGGGGTCCAAACGGACCCCACTTGGTCGTTTGAGGGTTAAACATGGATAATCTTTTTGTTCAAAAACTCTATCAGAATAAAGTTCAAAGAAAAAGCACAAGTGTAACACAGGGCTCGAAACACCCACCCATCTCATTGTGACAACTAAATTTTGTTGGCAGACAAATGGAAATTTTTTCTTTTTCTTTTTCTTTTTTTTTTTTTTTTATTACTGCAGAGTTCATGCAATTGACACTATCTGCAGCACAGTCTTTTTTTTCTTTTCTTTTCTTTTTTGTTGTTTTTTCTTTTGTTAGTTGTGTGGGGTTTTTTTGTTGTTTGTTTTTGTTTTGTTGTTGTTGTTGTTGTTTTGGGGGGTCTTGATCAGAATTTGTAAATTGAAAGTCTGACATTGTCATAAGCATGAAATTACCTCTCTTTAGCATGCAGGTATCTTCAAATACTCAACAATCTTGCATCTCTAGTTTCTGGTCTTCACAAAAGATTTTGGGGACCAAAGATTGTGGCTCTACTCATCTACACACAGGTGGATGATTGTGTGTGTGTGTGTGTGTGTGTGTGTGTGTGTGAGAGAGAGAGAGAGAGAGAGAGAGAGAGGGAGGGAGCAAGAGCGAGAAAGATCATGTGTGTGTATGTGTGCGTGTGTGCACGCGTGCGTGCGCGCGTGCATGTGTGTGTGTGTGTGTGTGTGAGGTTTTATACTTCCCAACCCAACAAACAGTAAGATGACATACATACTCCCAAACTCGCACAGGTTTTTTTGTTTACCTCATGAGTCCAAAAGGTAAGTGGCAGCCTAAAGGCAACCTGTATCCCAGGCATATATAATACCTACCCTCATCTGAGCTCTGCTCAAAGGAAGCCAACACCTGGTTGACAGCCACATGGATCTTCTTGGCTTGGTTTGAACCGCTAGCTGGAAAATCGTCCCTATTCTCTGTGTCTGACCGGTCCATTGTCTCAATGCACTCGAGGATCTTGGATGGTGGGCACTTCACTAAATTGGTCAGCATCAAGTAGTAATCTCTCTGCAAGATTTTGGCACAACAAAACAGAAATAAGCATTGTGCTGTGTGTGTGTGTGTGTGTGTGTGTGTGTGTGTGTGTGTGTGTGTGTGTATGTGTGTGTGTGTGTGAGTGTATGCGTGTGTGTGTGTGTGTGTGTGTGTGTGTGTGTGTGTGTGTGTGTGCATGTATGCATGTGTGTGCGTGTATGCGCGCGCACGGTGTGTGTGTGGTGTGTGTGTGTGTGTGTGTGTGTGTGTGTGTGTGTGTGTGTGTGTGTGCATACATGCGTGCATCACTTTTTTTGGTTTCTTGTGCTTAAGAACTTTTAGGTGGTACAAATGTGTTGGGGAAAAAAAATGAAATTGGTGAAAACTTTGCGCAAAGACCCTCTGCTGGCATTTTTTTTTCTCCTCGAATCTTCCATGTCCACACAGTAGTATTACTCCACACACTGCTCGGTCCCATTCCCCCTGAAACACCCACACAGACACCTCCACTGGCACAGCCTCAGCACCGCAGTCCATAAGGAGGAAGCTCTTTCAAGGTCCTCATAGGGCAACCCACCGGAGGAGACACAGCACTACCATAGAATCACCTTGTTGGTGTTAAGTAGAACCTGAGTCCATAGGGACCAAGCACTTTCAGGGTCATCATGAGGCAGCCCACCGGAGGAGACACAGCACTACCATAGAATCACCTTGTTGGTGTTAAGTAGAACCTGAGTCCATAGGGAACGAGCACTTTCAGGGTCATCATGAGGCAACCCACCGGAGGAGACAGAGGGGGGGGGGGGGGGGGGGGCGTGGAGGGGACAGAATCATGACCCACTCACCAAACATTTTGTAGATGAGGTGTCTGTTATTGCGGGGAAGGGGGGGGGGGGGGGAGGACAGAATCATGATCCACTCACCAAACATTTTGTAGATGAGGTGTCTATTATTGTGGGGAGGGGGGGGGGGGGGAGGGGACAGAATCATGATCCATTCACCAAACATTTTGTAGATGAGGTGTCTGTTGTTGCGGGGGGGGGGGGGGGGGGGACAGAATCATGATCCACTCACCAAACATTTTGTAGATGAGGTGTCTGTTATTGTGGGGAGGGGGGGGGGGGAAGGGGACAGAATCATGATCCATTCACCAAACATTTTGTAGATGAGGTGTCTGTTGTTGCGGGGGGGGGGGGAGAGGGGGGGGGGGGACAGAATGATGATCCACTCACCAAACATTTTGTAGATGAGGTGTCTGTTATTGTGGGGAGGGGGGGGGGGGGGGGGAAGGGGACAGAATCATGATCCATTCACCAAACATTTTGTAGATGAGGTGTCTGTTGTTGCGGGGTATGGGATCAAGGCGAGGGGGGAAGGGGACAGAATCGTGATCCACTCACCAAGTTCATGGCAGACTGAAAAATGAACTCCTCCGCCCTTTTGGCGTATTCATGTTTGCTCATCATGTGCCTTCTGGTGAGGGTCGCGTCCTCTGCCAGCTCCAGACTGCAAAGCATCAACAGGAGCAGACATCTGTGAGAGCCAAGGAGAAACAGGAACAGTCCGTAGTCTCCCTACGTCCGTATGTTTCCCCATGCGTCTAGGACAACACACACACCTACACCCACACCTCTGAAAGTAGGCCTATACGGGAAAAAACCGCAAGTGCTCGTCCGTCAAAAAAAAAAAAAAAGATAAACAAAATCCCCCACCCCCCTACCCCTTTCTTTGCTGTCAGACATTTCTAGCACTCACATCTTCTCCACCATCAACTCTCTCAGCTCAGCAGACACCAGGCTCTGCCTGGGCTTGGCGTCGCTACCAGACGCAGCTCCTTGGTCGGCACCGCCGCTGCTGCTGGTGCCCACACCAGATGCAGCGGTGTAGTTGCGGCTGTTGCGAGCCTCGGCGCTCCAGGGGTCGTCCCCTCTTTCTGTTTCACCTGTGTGTGTGAGAGAGAAGATAGCAGAGCAGGTTTTGTAGGGTTGATGAGGACAGCTGGTAGTGGTGGTAGTAGTGGTGGTTAAGTGTTGGTTCTGGTGACAGTAGTGGTGGAGGGTATGGTGGTGGTGGCTGTGGCGGTGTGGTGATTGTGGTGCTGCTGGTGCTGGTGCTTGATGTGATGGTTGTGGTGGTGGTGCTGCTGGTGGTGGTAGTGAGTGGTGGTGCTGGGTGTGGTGGTAATGATGGTGGTGATGGTGGTGGTGGTGGTGGAGGTGGTACTGCTGCTGGTGGTGTTGGTGGTGGTGGTTGGTGCTGCTGGTGGTGGTGATCATAATGACCACAATCGCTCTCTCTCTCTCTCTCTCTCTCTCTCTCACCAATGGCGTAGGTGCGCATGACGTCCAGGCGGACGTTGGGGTCTCTGGGTAGGGAGCCAAGATCCTGCAGGAACTCACTCAGCTGGCAGTGGTACTCCGGCTGCCAGACACACCACCTCATCCCCACCTCAGGCAGGCAACCACCACCCCAGTAAAGCTTCAACGCACTCAACACGGTATACTGACCCAGGACGAACGGGCACGTGATACCGGCTACTTGTTTAAAAAAAATTTTTTTTTTTTTTTTTAAACTTCAGCCCCTTCACTTGGTTTGAACTGTAAGTTTGCCTTTTTTTTGTTTTGTTTTGTTTTGTTATAGCCCCGTTTCCAGTCCTGATGGGGTCTTCATGACTGGCCGAGCTACAGGTATTGGACTGGACAAGAACACAAGGACAGGATAATGACCGCCTCAGCACGTGCACAATACGAACAATGCTGCATAATGACAGCTCAATTACATATGTACAACACGACAGTACAGCGCAATGACAGTTCAGTTTAGAACACGAAAAATACAGCACACAATAACCATCCAATACGTGATGTACAACGTGAATACTACAGCACAATGACAGCTCGATACATGTACAGCACGAACAATTCACCACAATGACATCTCAACACACGTACAATGTGAACAAGACAGCACAATGACAGCTCAATACACGTACAACGTGAACAAGACAGCACAATGACAGCTCAATACACGTACAACGTGAACAAGACAGCACAATGACAGCTCAATACTCGTACAACGTGAACAAGACAGCACAATGGCAGCCCAAGAAAACACTAACAGGACGATGACAGCTCAATACAACACTAACAGAACAATGACAGCTCAGTACAACACTAACAGAACAATGACAGCTCAGTACAACACTAACAGGACAATGACAGCTCAGTACAACACTAACAGGACAATGACAGCTCAATACACTACAACGTGAACAAGACAGCACAATGACAGCTCAATACATGTACAATGTGAACAAGACAGCACAACAACAGCTCAATACACGTGCAACGTGAACAAGGCAGCACAACGACAGCTCAATACAAGTACAACGTGAACAGGACAGCACAATGACAGCCCAAGAAAACACTAACATGACAGTGACAGCTTAGTAAAACACTACCAGGACAATGACAGCTCAATGCAACAGTAACCGGACAATGACAGCTCAATAAGATACAAACAGGATTACAGCTCAATACAACACTAACAAGATAATGACAGCTCAATACAACACTAACAGAACAATGACAGCTCAATACAACACTAACAGAACAATGACAGCTCTATATAACACTATTAGGACAATGACAGCTCAATAAACACTAACAGAACAATGACAGATCTGTACAACATTAGCGTGGTATTTACAGCTGAATACAATGCTAACAGGACAATGACAGCTGAATACAACACTAACAGGACAATGACAGCTCAGTACAACACTAACAGAAAAAAATGGGCTCTATACAATAATAACACGACAATGACAGCTCAATACAACACTACGAGGACAAAGACAGCTCAACGCAACATTAACAGAACAATGACAGCTCAATACAACACTACAAGGACAATGACAGCTCAATACAAAACTAACAGAACAATGACAGCTCAATACAACACTAACAGGACAATGACAGCTCAATACAACACTAACAGGGCAATGACAGCTCAATACAAAACTAACAGAACAATGACAGCTGTATATAACACTATCCGAACAATGACAGCTGAACACAACACTAACAGAACAATGACAGATCTCTACAACATTAGCGGTACAATGACAGCTCAATACAACACTAGCAGGGCAATGACAGCTCAATACAACACTAACAGGACAATGACAGCTCAATACAACACTAACAGAACAATGACAGCTCAATACAACACTCAATACAACACTAACAGGACAATGACAGCTCAGTACAACACTAACAGGACAATGACAGCTCAGTACAACACTAACAGGACAACAACAGCTCAATAGAACACCACAAGGACAATGACAGTTCAATACAACACTAACAGAACAATGACAGCTCAATACAACACTAACAGAACAATGACAGCTCAATACAACACTAACAGGCCAATGACAGCTCAGTACAACACTAACAGGACAATGACAGCTCAATACAACACTACAAGGACAAGGACAGCTCAATACAACACTAACAGGACAATGACAGCTCAATACAACACTACAAGGACAGCTCAATACAACACTAACAGAACAATGACAGCTCAATACAACACTAACAGGACAATGACAGTTCAATACAACACTAACAGGACAATGACAGCTCAATACAACACTAACAGGGCAATGACAGCTCAATACAACACTAACAGGACAATGACAGCTCAATACAACACTAACAGAACAATGACAGCCTAATACAACACTAACAGGACAATGACAGCTCAATACAACACTAACAGGACAATGACAGCTCAATACAACACTAACAGAACAATGACAGCCTAGTACAACACTGACAGAACAATGACAGCTCAATACAACACTGACAGGACAATTACAGCTCAATACAATACTAACAGGACAATGACAGCTCAGTACAACACTAACAGGACAATGACAGCTCAGTACAACACTGACAGAACAATGACAGCTCAATACAACACTGACAGGACAATTACAGCTCAATACAATACTAACAGGACAATGACAGCTGAATACAACACTAGCAGATCAATGACAGCTCAGTACAACACTAACAGAACAATGACAGCTCAGTACAACACTAACAGGACAATGACAGCTCAGTACAACACTAACAGGACAATGACAGCTCAGTACAACACTAACAGGACAATGACAGCTCAGTACAACACTAACAGAACAATGACAGCTCAATAGAACACCACAAGGACAATGACAGCTCAGTACAACACTAACAGGACAATGACAGCTCAGTACAACACTAACAGAACAATGACAGCCTAATACAACACTAGCAGATCAATGACAGCTCAGTACAACACTAACAGAAAAAATGACAGCTCTATACGACAATAACATGACAAAGACAGCTCAATACAACACTAACAGGACAATGACAGTTCAATACAACATTAGCAGGGCAATGACAGCTCAATACAACACTAACAGAACACACACAGATCTATATAACACTAACAGGACTATAAAAGCTCAAAACAACTTACAGGACTATAAAAGCTCAAAACAATTCACAGGACAATAAAAGCTCAACACAACTCACAGGACTATAAAAGCTCAACACAACTCAGGACAATAAAAGCTCAACACAACACTCACTGGACAATAAAAGCTCAACGCAACACTCACAGGACAATGGCTTAAAACGTACAACAAAGACAGCTCAACACATGCACAACACTGACAGGACAATGACAACTCAACGGAATGATAAGCGGATGGCAATGGCTCAATACAGCTTTAACAGGACAATGACAGCTCCGTACATAGAGAGAACAATGATCGTTCAATGCAAAACGAACAGGACACAATGACAGCTCAATACAGCTCTGACAGGACAAGGACAGTACATGGAAAGAACAATGCAGGACAGTGACAGCTCAATATGTAACTATGAAAACAATGACAGCTTAATACAGTTCTGACGGGATAAGGACAGCTCATTACGTGGAAGGAACAATGCAACACTAAGAGGACAATGACAGCTCAATATGTAACTATGAGAACAACGACAGCTCAGACACACACACACACACACACACACACACACACTAAAAACTAACCCTTACACAAGACACAATACGAAACCAACCAGAAAAAAAAAAATCGTTTATGACAAACATGTCTTCATCAGTCGTCACAAAAAATTCAACCCATATCAAAATGCACAAAACGATACTCCCAAGATGGTAGACAAACACATGATTGTTAAAAAGAAGAAGAAGAAGAAGAAGAAGAAGAAGAAGAAAGACAGAAAAAAAGAAGGAAGAAAGCGTAACTCTGCATTTTGTTTTGCGTGTTTTCTTGTATTTCGCCTTGTTTTCTGTAAAGCGGCGGTCTGTTTTGGTTTGTGTCCACGGTGACAGTTTAAGCCCTAAACGCTGTATGTTCTCTATCACATTCAAAGTCACACATGGCTTTTCTTAGAAGATCAGCCAGTACCAAAACATATTCATCGCACAGTCCAGCCCTTGACCCATACCATACCTGACTCCGAGGCCGGTCTCATGTCCGTTCCCTTTTCTATGCAAACACGATCCACATGACCCTTCATTTTCCTGTCGTCTGCTTTTCACTCCAAAATCCTAATGCTCTACCGATGGCGTAGTATAGTAGAAATACATGGAGTCTACAAGTCATGCATCATTCTGCTATTTTTGCAGACACATGACAATGAACTAATTTACTAACTCAAAATTCCAGAATATAATCGTCTTTCACATTTAAAAAAAACACTTTTTTTTCGCCACAAAGCCAGGGCGATTTTTTTTTTTTTTTTTTTTTTTAATCTGTTCAAACGTTGTTCCTACTACTTGACCTTTGCTGTAACCCCGAACTCTGACCCGTATTTCTGAGAGCTTACCACGCTGTTGCAGTTCTTCGAGATGTTGCGATCCATTCGAGCGGCGATTTCCCACAGCTTAATAAAGGTGTCCTCCTCGTCCAAGAAGGAGCAGTATTCCATGGGGAACATGGTCCGCAAGCTGAAACCAACGTCCAGATTCCAGATAAGCGACAACATTTATGGTTTTAAATACACATTTAGCCTATTTCTAAACAGACACAACTTTATAAGTAAACAACATTTGAACAGTACCAAAGCTAGTGCTTATGTTGTCTTCAAAGCTTTCATGTTACGTGCGTGGTAAAGATAGTGATAGGAGACTAATAAAGCTACAATTCCAAATAGAAAGGGCACACACACACACACACCACACACACACACACACACACACACACACACACACACACACACACATGTACAAACGCATGCACAAATGCATGCGCACGTGTGTGTGTGTATGTGTGTGTGTGTGTGTGTGTGTGTGTGTGTGTGTGTGTGTGTGTGTGTGTGAGAGTGAGTGAGTGTGGTGTGTGTGGGGCGTGCGTGCGTGCGTGCGTGCGTGCGTGCGTGCGTGCGTGCGTGCGTGTGTGTGTGTGTGTGTGTGTGTGTGTGTGTGTGTGTGAATGCAAACACACACGCACAACAAAAGTTAAGGAAAATGAAGAAAAAAATCATGTAAGAAAAAATTATGCAAAAACAAGAGAAAGTGCCCAAAGAAACCACCACCCAGAGAGAGAGAGAGAGAGAGAGAGAGAGAGAGAGAGAGAGAGAGAGAGCAGACAGACAAGACAGACAGACACAGACAGAGACAGACAGAGACAGAGACACAGAGACAGAGACAGACAGAGACAGACAGGCAGAGACGGAGGGGGGGGGGGGGGGGGGGGGACAGACAGAGAGAGACAGACAGAGAGAGACAGACAAAGAGAGACAGAGACAGGGACAGACAGACAGACAGAGACACAGAGAGAGAGTTCTGCTCCAAAGGTTTCATGTTCATAAACTCTTATACCAATCTCTGGAAAGCTGATGAGCGTTGCTGTCTAGTTCACATGTGACTTAAAAAAAAATAAAAAATAAAAAAAAACCTAGTTTGGTTTCTTTAATAAAGCAATGGACAGTTTTGAACATAGTTTCATTATCTTCCATTCTGAGGGATCGTTTACCATGAAGAAGAATATCAACTACAAGCGAATTGGGTGGAAGAGTAGGAATCGTGTCTCTTCTAACCGGTAGTAACTGTTGTATGAGAACATACTAGCGTCATAAGCGGATAATACACAGTTGTATGGGAACACACTAGCGTCATAAGCCGATAATACACAGCTGTATTGGAACATACTAGCGTCATAAGCCGATAATACAGTTGTATGGGAACATACTAGCGTCATAAGCCGATAATAACTGTTGTATGGGAAAATACTAGCGTCATAAGCCGATAATAACTGTTGTATGGGAACATGCTAGGGTCATAAGCCGATGATAACTGTTGTACGGCATCATACTAGCGTCATAAGCTGATAACAACTGTTGTATGGGAACACAATGGCGTCATAAGCCGATAATAACTGTTGTATGGGAACATAGTGGCGCCATAAGCCGACAATAACTGTTCTAGGGGAACATCATACTAGCGTCATAACCTGATAATAACCGTTTTCCCGACAAAAAAAAAAAAATCAGTTATCTTTCTGGACAAGAGGGTTAAACCGTTATTATCCCTGAGGCTCACAACTGTTTTCCTCGGTATCGTAAGCAGCGTTCGTTTCGAGTTCTGGGCTTTTGTGTTCATTTCATTATAGGAGGATGAGTCACCCTACTTGTCCACTGTTCACTGTTTACTGTTTGCTGTTCTCTCCCTTGTTCAAGACTTTTTTTCACACCGGTCAAACCGAGGTTACCTGCTCTTCATTGCTGTTCGTCCGCGCGCAACACCCGGAAAGGTTGCGCCAGTCTAGAATAAATATTACGCTGTATTTGTACATTTCTCTGGTTTGTTGTTGCTGTAGAGATGCATCAAGTACAGGGTGTAATTATGGGCAAGCTTGGAACATCCCTTTGAGGGGATGTCTCCTGGTTTGTTCTGTGCGCTCTGTGCTGTCGTTTCTGCCAGGTGGTTCCATGTTGTAAGCAGCATTCGTTTGGAGTTATGGGCGTGTAGTTTATTTCGTCGTGGGAGCAAGAGTTACCCAACTTTGTTGTTTTCCTCGCGATAATACCCATTGCCGCTGAGGATGACAAGTGTTTTCTGTATTGTCCCAGGGTAAATAGTGATTATCAGTTTTATCCCTAATGATCACAACTGTTTTCCCCCAATTTCCGCCGGGAAAACAGGAATTAACCTTAATTAAGGAAAACATCGAAACTAACAAACCAGTATAGACCTTCGGGATCACGCACTCGCTTTCCCTACACTATTCGGATACAGACCACGGCTCGAACTGGTGTCGCGCTTGATTAAGCAAACTGTTGAAAATGAGCAGTCAGCCAACTTTGAGGTTATCTCTAGCAGTAGCAGCGGGGTGGCGGCAGCAGCAGCAGCAGAATCAAAGGCAGCAGTAATTCTGGCAGCAGCAGCAGCAGAATCAAAGGCAGCAGTAATTCTGGCAGCAGCAGCAGCAGAATCAAAGGCAGCAGTAATTCTGGCAGCAGCAGCAGCAGAATCAAAGGCAGCAGTAATTCTGGCAGCAGCAGCAGCAGAATCAAAGGCAGCAGTAATTCTGGCAGCAGCAGCAGCAGAATCAAAGGCAGCAGTAATTCTGGCAGCAGCAGAGGAGCAACAGCAGTTACGATATTACTGTTTCATGTTTACAAGTAGTCCTGCAGTTAGGAAAGATTGTCTGGATTGTTGCAACACGTGTGTGTCAACAACTCACGTCTCTATTGTCTTCTGTGTTAGATAAGCATTGGTTTTAATGTTGGTTGGTATGTTTGTTTGCGTTTGAAATTTGTTTTCAGCGACACTGAAGTGAGTATCGTTCTCACAACAGGCAGTTTCCTTACGAGGTACTCTGCACGCCACACCACACCGCACCGCACCACACCACACCACACCACAACACACCACACGACACGACACAGCACTACATCACACCACATAGCTCTACAATGCTCTTAACAACACACGTAATGCAATGTAATGCTACACAACACAACACAACTCTACTCCACACTACACCACATTATACTACATTACAACATACCACACCTCACCTCACCTCACCTCACCTCACCTCACCTCACCTCACCACACCTCACCTCACCACACCTCACCTCACCACTCCACACCGGCCTCCACAACGCTGGGATGCACAGCAACCCGCACAGCAAAGGGAAGCAACCCCACATACCAACTTTACACTACACTATACACGAGGATGCACAGCACGTGGAACACCCGCACAGCAAAGGGAAGCAACCCCCTTGACCAAGTGTACAATGCACTACACTTCACTACACCAGGATGCACAGCAACGACAAACACCCACACACCAAAGGGACCCCCCCCCCCCCCCCCCACACACACACACACACACGCCGGCTCCTCCCGTCCCGTCCCCTCCCATACCAACCGTACATTTTCAGCTCGGCCTTGTCCTTCTGGATCTTGGGGAGGTGTTCAGGCTTGTGCTGGACGACCTCGTCCTCCGCCGTCTCCGTCTTGCCCAGGACAGTACCCATGGTGGCCATGGTGGCCATGAGGGCTCCAGTCGTCCACAGACACCCGTCCTCCTGAAGCCGACTCAGGGGCTTGGGTTTCTCCCCTGAGGCACCCTGTACGTGCTGATGATAGCCACCTGCCGCTCGATTTCGTCGGAATCGTAAAGATCGTGCTCGCTCGGAGCAGCTTCCTGACTTTCAAGGACTTGGGGGCCGTCAGTGCCGGATCTACCCATAAATGCCATAGGCTGGTTTTCAGAGTTTGTAGCATTGTGGGGGCTTGGGTGGTTGGCAGGATTCGAGACGGGGATGTCGTTCGGTGTATCGGCGGTGAGGTCAGCGGTGATCTCACTCACCGGAACGGCTTGCTCCTGGGAGTCAGAGCTGTTGCAAGAGTCGCTCTGGTCAACGTCGATATCCTGGATCTGGAATCCAGAACCAGAGTAGGAGTCGGGTTCATCAATGTCAGCATATCGACTAGAAGACCCGGAGGTACTCTCAGAGTCGATGTCATCCTCGACGACGGCTTGGTGCTGGTAGAGTTGGCTGCTGGCGTGGTGGGAGTCGCCGCCCCTCTCCAGAATGGCGTGGTTCTGGGATTCCCCGGCGCTGTACAAGTTCTTGTTGTTGACCGGAACAGCTGGGGGTTGAGGTCGCGTGGCGCCGTTAGACTGAACGTCTATCATGGGAACAGCCTTGGCCTGTGAGCCAGAGGGTTCGTGAGCGCTGACGTCACTTCCGAGAGCAGCCTGGCTGCGAGAGTTCGTGGCGTTGCCGAGGTTACTGGTGCTGACGAAGTCCGTTTGGTTCCGGGGTGTGGATTCGTGGCGGAGGGAGACGAGGAAATTCTGGATCTGGCTTCGGTCTAAATCGGGAGAGGTCAGTTCACCCACGATACCGGACCGGTCGGGGGAAATGTCCAGACGCCAGACAGACACGTTCGTGGGGTGCAGAGACCCATCAGGTGCCACGGCGTGCACGTTCAACAGGCCGATCTGCAGGGGCATCGGCTGATCGCCCCCCACCAACTCCACCGGGGCCTGCGACACATGGATGATTTGTTGCGGTGCGTCGACCACCGGAAGTTCACCCGGTTCTCTGTCGGAGGGTGGGGACTGCTCTTGCTGTCGGTCTTCCGGAAGCTCATCCAGGTCACGGCCAGAGAGCGCAGACTCGGACCTGCCTGTGACAGTCCATGGAACAAAATGAGACGAGTCGGAGATGTGTATTCATAAAGGCCCCGATGCCTTTAGAAGAGGGATGCACAGAAGACAATAACATTACATAAGAGTGTTTGGGTTGTAATTTGTTTGTCCCCTTTGTTTCTCTGGCGGATTGATTATAATTTGTCTTTCTGAAAAAAAAAAAAAGTTTCAGTTTCAGCCTGCAGTCATCTCCCTTTGAAACTAAGGACATAATGCACTGACAGCAGATGAAGTGAAACGACATGGCAGAACCTACTTTGCAGTTTAAATCCTTTTTTTTTTTTTTTCTAGAAATACATATCCAGCCGTTTCACTTCGTTACCGTTTGTTGAAGCTGTCAACAAGATGACCTTGGAGGAGGTCATGCGTCTGTTCCTGTGATGCATGACACAATGGGCAAATGCTCCTACGACCATTTGAAGTTTCACATCGTTGACCAGGTGCATAGATATCTGCCATACCGAACCTGAACTATGATTACAAACGCCAACTTTTCAAATGTCTTTCGATGACGATAAACGAACATCCGTAAACAAAACTGCCGTCAGTTTGAAAACAACAGACGGTCACAAATACTGCCTATTGTCCCGTCACCTCGTCTCCTCTCAATCTCCAGCCCTCCCCCCCCCCCCCTCCCCCACTCTCTCTCTCTCTTCGGCAATTAAAAACAAATGGCATGTTAGCCTTCTTGCGAGACTGAGGCATAGAACTCTTGGACTTACTGCAAACAGGAGATTGCTTGCCCGGGGTCAGACTCACAACTCGTTCTTCGTCAGACTCCTCTTTTGTGTGCAATATATTGCAACTGGAAACTCCCTGACCTGCCTGCCCATGACAGCAGGGAAAAGGACAGTTACTGGAAGCTCTCGACTTATGGCTTCTGAGATTCCACCCATAGAAATGCAAAGTGATGAAAACTGGCATACGGAAATCAGAAGCAACATACCATATGAAGTACACAGATGCTGAAACCGGAACCAGCAGACAAATACCCCTAGCAGAAAGTGAGGTGGAAGTGGATCTCGGTGTTCATGTGGACAACGACCTCAAATTTAAGCAACACGTTGCCAACGTCACATCAAGAGCAAACAGCGTAATTGGCGTCATCCGCAGAACCCTCGAGTTCTTGGACTGCAAGCTCTTCATCCAGCTATACAAGACATCAACAAGGCCTATCCTCGAGTATGGACAAACTGTGTGGCACCCCCGACATAAAACACTCTGCAAAGAACTAGAGGATGTGCAGCGCCGAGCCACAAGTTGATCTCAATCAGAGAACTACTATATCCAGCAAGACTAGAGCGACTTGGCCTGCCCAGCCTGGAGCACCGACGTCTCAGAGGGGGTATGACTGACACCTTTAAATAGGTCCATAGAATCTACAAGACCGAAAAACCTAAGCTTGAAACTTCTGGGGATGTAGGTACCAGAGGAAATGTGATGAAACTGTCCCTGCGCCACACCCACTGCGATACCAGGAAACATTTCTTCAGTGAAAGAATCGTCAAAACATGGAACAGTCTCCCAGACGAAGTGGTCCTGGCACCTTCAGTGGAAGCTTTCAAGAGTAGGCTGGATGCTTGCTGGAGGAAGAAACCCGACCAGTACAATCCGTCTTGCCAATAAGCCACGCATGCAAAGTTATTAGTATACTTGCCGTATAACTCACACGGATCGATGAACAGGACTTCATAGAAGACCTCATACATTGTATAGTTCAAGTTCAAATGTGTTTACTTTGAGGAAAGATTCTTTTCATTAAACTAATGACATACACAGCGAGATAGCCTTGTTTGTGCCGAGGAAATGCAAAATATTACTGAAGCTTGCCCCCCTCCCCCCCCCCCCCCCCCCTCAACAATGTACAAACTTCAAAAATACATGCATGAGTTAGGACGGAGGTGGGTGGGGAAGGAAGGGAAAGCGGGGGAGGCGGAGCGGGAATCTTTCATAGCAGATTTTTCTGCCTTAAATAAAGACTTGATACTGACTGGTTCATGAGTTGGGAAGTTGGATTTGGGCGTTATTTTTCAGTTTTAAATTAGAATGGGAAATATTTGCCGATCCTGTTCTACTACTACTCCTTCCATATTATAGTATGCGACCTCCTGGCAAACAACGTAAAACCCTACCTGCTGGTGAATGGTGGAAACTGTCCGTCATCTTGTTGTCAAGCCGTGGATTTAATTCCCAAGAGCGACATAAAAATGTCACACTGTAGCACACTCGCCGGCTGACAGGACGGACGACAGCCACACACCTACATTGACGGGTCAACAGCGAGACTCCTATCCAGTGAGCACAGTTCAGCCACAATGTTATGCTCCGACGTCAGTGAGGGCTGTGTGTGTGTGTGTGGGGGGTGTGGGTCTGTGTGTGCAAGCACGGGTGTGTGCGTGTTTGGGTGTGCAAGTCGTGATGTGCTTCAACGCGCGCGCGCGCGCATGTGTGTGTGTGTGTGTGTGTGTGTGTGTGTGTGTGTGTGTGTGTGTGTGTGTGTGTGTGTGTGTGTGTGCTTCTCTGTCTCTTCTGTGTGTGTGTGTGTGTGTGTGTGTGTGTGTGTGTGTGTGTGTGTGTGTTTGTCTATTGTGTGTGTGTGTGTGTGTGTGTGTGTGTGTGTGTGTGTGTGTGTGTTTCTCTCTCTTTCTTGTGTGTGTGTGTGTGTGTGTGTGTGTGTGTGTGTGTGTGTGTCAGTACAACACTATGTTAAACTGACAGTAAATGGTTTCAGTCAGTCAGTGTGTGTGTGAGTTTGTGGGCGCACGTGCCCCCAGATCGCCTGCCTGACAAACATTGCATTTTTGACATGTGAAGACCTCCCAGACTCCTAAGGATCCCCCCTCCCCTCCCTCATCCTCCTTCCCGGACTGTAAAGAAAATCTATCAAGCAATTATTGTGATATCAGCCAAATTCTGGAAGAGAACACCTCCTCCTCGTTCTCTACTTGACAAATTTGTTTGGAGGAGAATTGTCCCCCCCCCCCCCCCCCCCCTCCCCCATCACACGTTTTTACAATTTTTTTTTTTTAACAGGAGATTCCCGCATCTCCCTTTTACAAAACTTAGGAAGAGGACAGATCTCCCTCCTCCTTCCCCACTTCGCCCAGTCTCCGCCGCTGTTACAGGCTGCACACCGAAAATCAATGCGCAAAGCCTTGCTTAAAAGTCCAGTATTTATAGACTGGCGCCATGATTGTTTTGATAATTTTTTTCTTGTGTCTTAAAGCTGATTCTCCTCGTTTTCTTTCCTATGGCCATCAAGGCACAAGCCAGGTGGTTTCAAGCAGGCAGATTAAAATCAAAAGAACGGGACTGTTCGGGGAAAACCACCTGGCCCAAAGATAGCGTCACAGGTGAGTGCAAAGGCCTGAAATGTGACGTCAGCCAATAAGGGGAAGGTCATGTATTTGAAGAATGTGAATGATTTCATTGGTGGAAATAAAAGAAAAGTGAACTGATTGGGGGGGGGGGGGGGGGGGGGTGGAGTGGGGTTGTTCTTTTGATCAATTATCAGTTTAACATCAAATGCTGGCTCAAACTTACGCAAGGCCTCAAAATGCTTACTTATTTACTTAGGCCCATTGCTCTTGCCAGAGCATGCTCCATCAACAACTGCCCGCCAACGTCCACGGTCCTGGGCAATCTTTTCTAATTCGCTCCAGCTGTAACCCATCTGCCTGGTGTCCGATTCCAGGTCCTGTCTCCAGGAGTTTCTTGGCCTTCCTCGCTTCCTTTTGCCTTGAGGATTCCAGGTCAGGGCTTTTCTGGTGGTGTTGTCCGGGGGCTTTCGGAGCGTGTGTCCTATCCACCGCCATCTTCTTTTGCGGATGTCTTGCTCTTCTGGCAGTTGGTTACACCTTTCCCACAGCTCTCTGTTGCTGATTGTCTCTGGCCAGTGGATGTGGAGGATCTTTCGCAGGCAGCTGTTAACGAACGTCTGCAGTTTTTCAATGGTGGTTTTTGTGGTTCGCCAGGTCTCTGATCCATATAAGAGGACGGATTTGACGTTTGAATTGAGGAGGCGGATTTTCGTGCTGGTGGTGATTAGTCGAGATTTCCAGATGTTTTTTTCAGAATGATGAAGGCTGCTCTTGATTTCCCAGCGTACATGAACTAAAAAATGATTTGGTGCAAAATCTTAACTGTGGTGTGTAACCACAAACTATGGAACTGCTCTCAACTTCTCCGGCTAATAGTGTTCACGTTGGTGCAGTCTTAGGATTTGTGTAATAGTTATGGAGAATGTGCTGTGCGATGTCGGCCGATGCAGGCAGCACGAAACATCATACATTCCCCGCGAGGCTTTCGTGCAGCCTGGAGATGGGATAGTGGGGCGAAATGGTTGAATGGCAGCGTCCTTACTGCATGGCTTTTATGGGAATTGTGTGTGTTGGGCCAGTGGGTCCGACGGCTGTCAAGTCAGAAACCGCGTGGTTACACACCTGTACTGATCCTGGCTTAAGATGTGTGCGTGCGTGTGTGCGCGCGCACGTTTGTATGTGTATGTGGATGAGAGTGCGCGCACATATATGCGAGTACATGCATGCATTCTCCCACACGTGTGATATAGTGTGGTAAGTCAGTGTGTTTGCATAGCTGTACTTATGTGTAGTGTGTATGTCAGTGAGTCTGTCAGAGAGAGAGAGAGAGAGAGAGAGGAGAGAGAGAGAGAGAGAGATTATGTGTACCGTGTGTCTGTGTATGTGTTTATCAGAGAGATTTTGTGTACTGTGTGTGTCAGTGTATGTGTTTATCACACACACACAGAGCAAGAGAGAGAGATAGATTATGTGTACTGTGCGTGTCAAGAGTATGTGTTTATGAGAGAGAGAGAGAGAGAGAGAGAGAGAGAGAGAGAGAGAGAGATGTGTGTGAGTGTGCGTGTGTGTGCGAGTGCATGTGTGTGTGCAGACATAAAGAGGACAGGCTACACCTGGGGACATCAGAGCAGTTGGCTCCAGAGTGGAATGGCTGGAGAGAGCTTGTGTGTGCGCGCATGCACGTTTATGTGTGTGTGCACGACAGTGCACACACATGTGTGAATATATGCATGCATTCTTGCACACATGTGATGTAGTGTGATAAGTCAGAGTGTATTTGCATAGCTGTGCTTATGTACAGTGTGTATGCCAGTGTGTCTGTCAGAGAGAGAGAGATTATGTGTACCGTGTGTGTCAGTGTATGTGTTTATCAGCGAGACAGAGACAGAGAGATATTTTGTGTACCGTGTGTGTCAGTGTATGTGTCTATCACAGAGAGAGAGAGAGAGATAGAGTGAGAGAGAGATAGATTATGTGTACTGTGCGTGTCAGTGTATGTGTTTATGATAGAGAGAGAGACAGACAGACAGTGTGTGTGTGTGTGCGTGTGTGTGTGTGAGAGAGAGAGAGAGACAGAGAGAGAGGAGAGAGAGAGAGAGAGTGTGTGTGTGGTGTGTGTGTGTGTGTGTGTGTGTGTGTGCAGATATAAAGAGGACAGGCTACATCTGGGGACATCAGAGCAGTTGGCTCCAGAGTGGGATGGCTGGAGAGAACTTGTCATGGCCTTTGTTCCAGACAGAGCCAGAAGCACAGGAACGGTGAGCTGGGGTGAAGTATCTTAACTCCCTCAATGATGCTCCAGTTGAAAATTGATTCCTGAGGTCCATTTCTTTCGTTCAAAAGGAGCTGTGTTATAAGGTTTTGAATATTCTCCCAGTGAAGACTATTATACAAAGAAGGCCTGGAAAGCACCTAAATAATTGAAATCCAGTTTGTGCAATGTAACAACCTCGTTCTTCAGTCATACCTCAGTTGTTTCCCTTTTAAAGATATTGGAACCAAACAGCCAGCT
This sequence comes from Conus canariensis, assembly GCA_033310375.1. Lineage (NCBI taxonomy): Eukaryota > Metazoa > Mollusca > Gastropoda > Neogastropoda > Conidae > Conus > Conus canariensis. The sequence goes on from CM065737.1 coordinate 53,981,908, forward strand.
TCGACACTGCTTCTTTATGACCTTTTGTCATTAAAGTAGGGAAAAATGCCTGGTAAAATAACATTCTATATCCTGTTCCCTTCTTGGGACTGCTTCCCTGACAATACATGCATAGCTGACAGTCTTCTGGAGTCCAAGTTTGGGAAAGTGGACAAGGGGCAGTTTGGTATTTGATTGAAAATATTCATACCCCCATATGTTTCAGTTGACAAATGTGGGGTTGAACAAAATGCATTTTCCAGACACATAATTGCCAACATTTACATAACTTTATTTGGGCTTTAATCTGCAATACTTTATCATTTCTATTCAAGAATTAGCCCCCTAACACCACATTTTTTGTACAAAAAATGTGAAATTCTGGAGTTTTTGCGCTAAATGCCGGATATTTGGAACTGTTTCTAAATCAGAGAAATTCCAGAAGAATTCAGGAAAGCTGGTAGCTATGTATATGTATGGTTAGTTTCCTACTGACTGTGATTCAGAAAAAAAAAAAATTCAGGCTGAAACTTTATGACAGTTAATTACAGATGGACAGATTTGGTTGAAGAAATAGAGGAAAGGTATACAGAGACCTGTATGATTACAACTTAAGTTTTTTTTTTCTTTCAACATATTCCCACACAACTATTGAATTTCTGAGTAGCATGACTGTAGATTTTTCTAACTTAAAAAAACAACAACAAACAAACAAGCAAGCAAACAAAAACCCAACCATATTCCATTTTTCTGAAAATGCAAGTCTTAATTCTCTACTGTTACTCTCTGAACAATCTTTGATTTGCTGAAGTCCTGGCAAAAAGAATTGTCGTTCCACTCACACTCTTATTAACACAAAGAGACTTTTTATGTTATGTTTTAATGTATTACATTATTTTTCATAATAAAATGATTTAAACGTATTTCACTGTACAATTGATCTTAGTTTACATGATATTTTAAAGGACTTTTTGATCTAGCTTAGGATGCTCTGAGGACAATCCCAAAAGAATATAAAAAAGCTAAACATTCTATGCATTATTTCTGTCTGGGACAAAAAATGCTCATCGTATATATACTTGTAAAAATGCAGACGCTAAATTTCTTGAAAAAAAAAAAAAAAAAGTGAAAATGAAATGTACTTGAAAACAGCATCTCAGAATATATTCCAGCTGTGCTGCCTATTGTAACATTTCCTTTCACAAGTTACTGAACACACCAATGTAGTAACTGAAACAGACATGGAGAAAGCTGTACACTGAAACAGACGTGAATGATAAAACAGACATGTGAATGATAAAACAGACATGTGAATGGTAAAACAAAGCAAGCATACAAATTCATCATACAAGACAAATATGTCTCTCAGTTCTGGTGTTACCAGATAAAATGGTTTCTTGACATTTTCTTTCCAGTAGATTGGCTCTTGGTAATTTCTGGATTGTGACTTGATTTCAAAGTGAGGTGACTGCAAGCAGAAATTGAAACCAACCTAAAAGAAGATTTACTATTCCACTGAACGAAAGAGACAAACAAATTACAAAACGCGAAGCGTTTAGACCTCTGCGTTTCTTCAGGCAAGACAAACAACATTCAAGACAAAACAAAGAACAAACAATCACTTACCTCCTCGAATTGGGCGCAAAACAGATGCCCCCAATATGAGGAGGTAAATGATTGTTTGAGGAGATCAGTGATTGTTCATTCTTTGTTTTCATTCTCTTGAATGTTGTTTGTCTTGTCTGAAGAAGCCCAAAGAGGTCAGAACGCGGCGTGTTTTGTCTTGTAATTCACTGTCTCTTTTGTTCAGCAGGGCAGCAGATCTTCTAAGTTTGTAATATTGAATTCGACATGATAAAACTGTTTTTGTCCTCACCTACTGCGACATATAGCACAGCTATGTCCTTTACGCTCAGCTTGAACACTCACTGTTTGTTTTGACAACTGTTAAGCCTGTCAATATAAGGAGTCAAGACGGAAACACATCTGCATGTCATTTGTGTTTGTCATAAATTTTACATGGACATACAGCTGGTTGTGAACGAGCAACACTTAACTAATGGAGATGTGAACTCTCTTTCCCCCCAGCTCGGTCTAAAAATGCAAGAAGCTGAAGTGTATATTCGCTGTACTTATTTTTAAAAGATAAAATTTGTTTTAAAAGGAATGAACGGTATCGTATGTTCATTATGAACCCATTTATGAACTCTCTAACCCAGAAGATTCTCTTATCCATCACACCGGGACTGAGTGGTTTGTTTACTTGAGAGTTATAGGTTCAAACTTCAACATGCTCCATGATGAAGCAATAGAACCAGATTTCCCCCATCTTCCTGATCAAGGTATGTGCACTTTCGCTCCTGCCTGAACCCTTTTTTCAGTATCTCATGTACAATATCAGGTTGTCATATCAAGAATAGTGTCATCCATGTGTCTGTGAATGACAGCATCATGAGAACATTCAGCATGCAGGACACTTGGAGCTGATGGGAACCATTAAGCAATATCTACCACCTAGTGATAGAGGCGCAGATGATGGACCTTGGTGAGATTAAGGACAATGTCTATACCATTAAGCAATATCTACCACCTAGTGATAGAGGCGCAGATGATGGACCTTGGTGAGATTAAGGACAACGTCTATACCATTAAGCAATATCTATTGCCTACACACAGGCACAGATGATGGACTTTGATAAGACTGAGAACAATGTCTGTAGTTATAATACTGCAGCCTTTGATAAGACTGAGAACAATGTCTGTAGTTATAATACTGCAGCCACCTTGGCTTAAGACTGTGTCAGGCCAATTGACATAGGCTAGAACACCAAGGCTACATCAAAAATTTGTTATGCTCTGCATAGTTATGCCAAGATAGTCTTCAGTCATGACAAGCTCCTAGCATAACATCATCAGTCTCCAAAATCCCTCAGTCGGAGTGTGGCTGCCCACGTGGTGGGGTAATCAAAAATGGTCACACATGTAATGTTCTCATCCCCAGCTGATGCATTTGTACCATAGTGTTCAAGTGCTTCGGCTGTTTGGATGATCCCTGGAGTCTTTTAGCCAGGGTATGACAACAACAACAAAATACTGCAGCAAGGTTCGAAATATCCAACTGTCTGCTTGTTCTTGACAACTTATATCTTTTAGTGGATAAGTGGAAGATCATGCTCCACTCATCTGTAGGGCAGCCAGTTTTTGTCAGGTGAAAGGGTGAAAGCAAGCTTTAGTGTAGACCAATTCCACTTCCCTCTTTTCCCATTTCGCTTTCATACCTTCACTACCAACACTCCCTCACGCACCACCCACTTGCACACCCCTCCAGCTTTTCTGATAACAGAATCCTAACAGAGCACTATCTCAGTGGAGCAAAATGTGGTATATTCGTGAAACGTGTCAGCCGCAGTCCAAGAATGAGTGAACAGTAGAAACAAGACAATTCAACTGTTTTCTTTTCTTACACACTTTTGAAGACAACGGGAAAGATACCCTGGTGACCCCCAAAATAAAAGAATAATTGGTACTACATCTTATTTCTCTCTCGTAGGCTTTAATCACTCATGAGTCACAGATACTGTAACTGAATTATGTTTGCTGACTTTTCACTTTTATTAACTGTCTTTTTTATTGAAGAAGGTCTAGCACAATTTTGGGGTGGGGGTGGGGGGATAAGTAGACTTTTATTCTTTTTCTTTGATCAAGTTGTCCTGAGGACAACTGAAAATTTACCTGGGAATTTCCGGCCCTGCTATAGATCCTATACACAGTACATGAAAGGATACATGAATCTTTGAGTTTGGTAAGCTTTAGTTTATGAACACAGAAAAGAGGGAACAATCAAATGAAAATATGGAAAATTATTTTCAACCTAATTTTTCAGCACTGTAAACCATATTGTGAATCAGAACTGCACACCAGAAATTTCTACTGTGTATATTGTGTCATCAAAGATGAGAGTATCTGTGAGTCTGTTCTGGAAACGTAGAGTTCTAAGCATATAAAATATTCTCCAAGAGAATTCAACATCGACAGAAATCAAAATTTTTACCAACACATTGTGTAGATGGAGGCTACTACTCCCTACTTACAAAGAGTTAAAACACACTAACAATCCGACTCATAAACAAAAGAAAACAGGAAAGGAGGAAGATGGTGAGAAAAAGGATGATGAACATTGCTGCCCTGTTTGTATATGAAAGACAACACATACAGCACAGCAGAACTGGCTGTTGTGTTTGCGAGAAAAAAAAAACCCATACAACACATACATTTGACTGCCTTTTTCATGTAAAACACATACGTATATTTACAAATTATAATGACAGTGGTAATCATACATGACATTAACAACATGAGCTTCAAATGTCAAACAAGCACTTTCTTTAACACTAGAAAGTGTACTTGAAAGTGGATAAATATGTCTTATCAGTCTGAGATATTGTCAACACTAAAGATTTCACCCTGTAGATGTGGATCCTACACATCACCCTTAATATATTGAATCAACAAACCACCCCGTAGATACTGATCAATCCATCTTGTAGATACTGAACAAACCACTCTATAGATGCTGAACGAACCATGCTATAGATACTGAACGAACCACTCTATGGACATAGACCTGACACACCATCCTGTCCATAGTGTTTGCAGAACTTGACAACCTGGATAAGTTCACCTATAAAGGAGGCTTTCTGAGTCTCTTGCTGGCAGTGGCAGAATTGAAACTAATAACCAAGTTATACTCCACAGGCTGCATCAACTGCTTGGGATAATAATGCTGATATGAAATTTCGAGGCAACAACCATTTCAAACAATTGCTTTTCTGACCACAGGTAATGATGAAGGAGGAAGAGTGGTAGGGAGAGAGAAGGAGAGAGAGAGTGAGAGAGAGGGAGAGGCAGAAAGAGCAAGCGAGAGGCAGGGGGAAAGGGAAAGAGAGATATAGAGAGAGAAAAGATGGAGAGAGAGATAGGGAGAGATACTAGTGAGAAAGAGTGAGTGAAAGAGATAGCATGTGAGACAGTGAGCGAAAGAGAGACACAGAGAAAGAGGGGGCCATTAGAAAAAGAAACACACACCTTTTTCCTTCTTCATTTTTACCTGGCACATTTTATTCCAACCCAGATGATCACCTGGACACTTTAAGGCTTTTAAAAACATGCTCCACTCCAACAGACATGTTTGTTCCTGTGTCACACACCCTGGACATTAAATGTTAAAGTTTATAAGATAGTAAAATTCTACCACTTTTTAACCTATTCAGCATCAGAGGCCCCAGCCCTGGCTCTATCTTTCCCAGTTTAAAAAAGAAAAAGAAAAAAAAAAAAAAAAAAAATTTTGCTGACATTATTTGTCAAGTTGCTTTTCTTTTCTATTTTTCTCCAGTTATTGTTTTTTCCATTTTGTGACTTCGCCAAAACATGATTGGTAGTCTTCCGGCAAATGCTAATTCACTGATCATTCTTCCATTTCTTTTACCCGTCACGACCACAGCGAGTTGCACACTACATTGTCAATCACTTCGTGGCAATTTCACGTAGTATATTAGGATACAACATTCATGGACCTGTGTTCGTTGTTCATTCCGGCATCACAAAACTGAAAATAAGTCTACTGGAAGAGGTCCATGTATTGAGTATACCAGCATACAATTTCATCTATGAAGAAACAAAAAGCAATATCAGCAAACAGCACAGTAGAATGGCCAGTTAATAACGTCTTTAATACCTTTGCCAGTTTTACAGCTATACAGCATAGCTACAGGGCAGGTTACATGTCAAACAGCATCCCAGGGTCAGTGTGACAGAAATGAGCAGGGAAGAAGATGGCAGAGGCAAGAAGGAAAAGGAGAGCAGAAAGAGAGACTGACAGATACAAGAAAGGCAGGGGGCGGGAGGGGGGGATGGGGGACAGGTAAACAAAAGCTGTGGTGGCGGGGTGGGGTGGGGTGCAAAGGGAAACGGTGCGAGGGTAGGAGTAGGGGAGGGATGAGGGAAACACAGCACTATGTAACATACATAGAATATTTACATCAGTCAGCATTTCATCTCTATTAAATTTTCAATACAACACAAGCCAGAGTCAGTCTGCATTTCACAGTAGAGACACAAAACGCTTCTTACCACAAAGTTACACTTCATAGATTCCATTAAACTAGCTTTTGATCCTAAGCACAGTATGTACATCTACCTTTACCCATTTGCATGTCATAAACTGTCTGACACAGAACTTCATTAAACGGGCGTTCTGGAGAACAGAGACCTCCACCATGGTTGACTGAACTGTAGACAAGTCCTTCACAATGTGTATGTCCAGTGGAAGGTTTGTCAAGCCTGTGGACCAGTCCTTCACAATGGGCATGTCCTGTGGAAGGTCTGTCAAGCCTGTGGACCAGTCCTTCACAATGGGCATGTCCAGTGGAAGGTCTGTCAAGCCTGTGGACCAGTCCTTCACAATGTGACAAATCCTTCACAATGTGACAAGTCCTTCACAATGTGACAAGTCCTTCGCAATGTGTATGTCCAGTGGAAGGTTTGTCAAGCCTGTGGACCAGTCTTTCACAATGTGACAAGTCCTTCACAAGGTGCATGTCCAGTGGAAGGTTTGTCAAGCCTGTGGACCAGTCCTTCACAATGTGACAAATCCTTCACAATGTGACAAGTCCTTCACAATGTGACAAGTCCTTCGCAATGTGTATGTCCAGTGGAAGGTTTGTCAAGCCTGTGGACCAGTCCTTCACAATGTGACAATCCTTCACAATGTGACAAGTCCTTCACAATGTGACAAGTCCTTCGCAATGTGTATGTCCAGTGGAAGGTTTGTCAAGCCTGTGGACCAGTCTTTCACAATGTGACAAGTCCTTCACAAGGTGCATGTCCAGTGGAAGGTTTGTCAAGCCTGTGGACCAGTCCTTCACAATGTGTGTCCAGTGGAAGGTTTGTCAAGCCTGTGGACCAGTCCTTCACAATGTGCATGTCAAGTGGAAGGTTTGTCAAGCCTGTGGACCAGTCCTTCACAATGTGCATGTCAAGTGGAAGGTTTGTCAAGCCTGTGGACCAGTCCTTCACAATATGCATGTCAAGTGGAAGGTTTGTCAAGCCTGTGGACCAGTCCTTCACAATGTGATAAGTCCTTCACAAGGTGCATGTCCAGTGGAAGGTTTGTCAAGCCTGTGGACCAGTCCTTCACAATGTGTATGTCCAGTGGAAGGTTTGTCAAGCCTGTGGACCAGTCCTTCACAATATGCATGTCAAGTGGAAGGTTTGTCAAGCCTGTGGACCAGTCCTTCACAATATGCATGTCAAGTGGAAGGTTTGTCAAGCCTGTGGACAAGTCCTTCACAATGTGATAAGTCCTTCACAATGTGACAAGTCCTTCACAATGTGCAGGTCCAGTGGAAGGTTTGTCAAGCCTGTGGACCAGTCCTTCACAATATGCATGTCAAGTGGAAGGTTTGTCAAGCCTGTGGACCAGTCCTTCACAATATGCATGTCAAGTGGAAGGTTTGTCAAGCCTGTGGACAAGTCCTTCACAATGTGATAAGTCCTTCACAATGTGCAGGTCCAGTGGAAGGTTTGTCAAGCCTGTGGACAAGTCCTTCACAATGTGACAAGTCCTTCACAATGTGCAGGTCCAGTGGAAGGTTTGTCAAGCCTGTGGACAAGTCCTTCACAATGTGCAGGTCCAGTGGAAGGTTTGTCAAGCCTGTGGACAAGTCCCTCACAATGTGACAAGTCCTTCACAATGTGACAAGTCCTTCACAATGTGACAAGTCCTTCACAATGTAACAAGTCCTTCACAATGTGTATGTCCAGTGGAAGGTCTGTCAAGCCTGTGGACAAGTCCTTCACAATGTAACAAGTCCTTCACAATGTGCAGGTCCAGTGGAAGGTTTGTCAAGCCTGTGGACAAGTCCTTCACAATGTGACAAGTCCTTCACAATGTGACAAGTCCTTCACAATGTGACAAGTCCTTCACAATGTAAACAAGTCCTTCACAATGTGTATGTCCAGTGGAAGGTCTGTCAAGCTCTCATAACAATGTGAGTAGATCCTAGATCTGCCTCCATTACAAAATCTAATGGGTTCGCCTTCAGGCCTCAATCCATCTTACCACCAAAGTTTGTTCACTTCAGTTCAAAAGTTTTTGCGTCATATTTTAAAAAAAAATATTGCTGGACAACCCTGTATGCGCCATTGGGTCAGGATCTACATCGTAGATCTGCACAAAAATGAAATGGTTTGTCCACGGGCCAAATTCCATCTGAACCAATGGTCTGCATCTCTTGAAATCATACACTGTAACTGGTGTGAACAGAACAACCAGGCAGTAAAAGTTGGACTGTTCTCTTCTGGTGTGCATCAGTATACAGAAGGTACTCCTCACCTTGAAAGAACATGATTGGCTTTTGCTGGTATCGACTGTAAATGTTGTGTCCTGACAATCACCGATTATATCCCATATTTCCACAAAGTGTGGATTTCAGATGGGTTCAGTAGTTTTTGCGTATCTTGCTAATACACAGACAAACCAGCAGAAGCAGTTGAAAAAAAAAAAAAAAGCCTTGGTGGAGGTGACAGTACAGTGAAGACTCATCACAGGTGATCTCTATCATGCCTTGGAGATAACAGAGTGGTGAAACCAAAGTATTCAACTCCACTGACGTTCAGTTTCATGGACTAGAACAAATGGTGTTTCAAAATCATTTCAACCAGTTTACATCACTGGCTACATCATAGCTGTGGAAAGTTTGTTAAACTTTTCTTTTCGAAACAGATTGGAACACGTGATAAAGTGTGATCCAGCATTCGCCATTTGATCCAGACCGACATGAATCGGAACCAGAAGTTCATGGATATATTCCTGGACCTCATTTCACAAAACGTCATTAAAATTGTGCACACAGAGAAACAAACTGAAAGTCAAAGAAACAAGCAAACAACAGAGTTGGGAGAAAACATACCCTACCTAGCAGTTGTATAATAAAAAAAACTGCCAGCTTACTCACTGCACATTTCAGACCAGTTCATTTGATGCATCACAATCTCACATGTAAGAACAGTTTCTGATCATTGTGACAGGGAGCAGACGGGTCAGGAACTTGCTTCGACAAAACCTTGAAGTAAATGCAGAAAAGACTGCCTCAGGTTTGTACAGTGTATGTGTGTGTGTAACCTGCCAATGTACGTAAGCATCTAAGAGCACATACATGAATACGGTGTGTGGAGAGGAAATTAAAACTGTGGTCACAGTGACAGCAACACATGAAGGGCCAAAACATTTATGACTCTTTTTTAACATGCTGATCCATGAGGATGAAGACAATGATGCTGCCATGGAATTCCATTCTGGCGTGAGAACACACGACAGGGCTGTACTCTATACTTACTTTCATACTACATTCCGGCATCAACCAGGCCGAGAGATACAGGTACCTGCTGTGCTGATCAGGAAATTTGAGCAACACTCTCATGAGATGCATCCATTAAGAGGAAGTTTGACTGTGTGGTTACAGTCTTCCCAGCTGAGCCCATACAGCAAAGTCAACTCTGGGGAGGAGCAGCAGGTCAGGGGCAGAAAAATCCCACAGGTGACTCCAATGGGAATCGAACCCACAGTCTTCAAGCGTGGAATCTGTCACACTAACCACTGCGCCATGGCAAATGATAGCACACATACATTTTGTCCTCGCGTTGACAGATAACTGGCTTACGATGACAAGACACGAAAAAGTACACATAAAAAGAAAGTCACAGAGAGTACGAAATAAAGGGATAGACAGAGAGATGGATGATAATACGACATGTCACATAGACTATGAAATACAGGGATAGACAGAGAGATGGATGATGATATGACATGTCACATAGACTATGAAATGAAGGGATAGACAGAGAGATGGATGATAATACGACATGTCACATAGACTATGAAATACAGGGATAGACAGCGAGATGGATGATGATACATGTCACATTGACTATGAAATGAAGGGATAGACAGAGAGATGGATGATAATACGACATGTCACATACTATGAAATACAGGGATAGACAGAGAGATGGATGATAATACGACATGTCACATTGACTATGAAATGAAGGGATAGACAGAGAGACGGATGATAATACATGTCACATAGACTATGAAATAAAGGGATAGACAGAGAGATGGATGATAATACGACATGTCACATAGACTATGAAATACAGGGATAGACAGAGAGATGGATGATAATACGACATGTCACATTGACTATGAAATGAAGGGATAGACAGAGAGACGGATGATAATACAACATGTCACATAGACTATGAAATACAGGGATAGACAGAGAGATGGATGATAATACAACATGTCACATAGACTATGAAATACAGGGATAGACAGAGAGATGGATGATAATACGACATGTCACACTGACTATGAAATGAAGGGATAGACAGAGAGACGGATGATAATACATGTCACATAGACTATGAAATAAAGGGATAGACAGAGAGATGGATGATGACAAGACACATGACACAAATAGATGGTAGCATGCAGCGCATGAACACAGTGACATGTATGTACACAAGAGAAGGCTACAATCTATCGTAAGATAAAGTTATCAGCTGTGGTAAACGCAAGGCAATGGAACAACCAAGTCATGGTGTGAGGATCGTCTTTGCTGCTCTCCATGTCAGGCTGTCAGCTCAGGATCTCATGGTATGCAGCACACACAACCCTGATCTGGTGTCACATCAGCAAGGTACATCACTCACACACCAATCGGGCACACTCAATACAAAAAAAAAAAAAATGACACATCCACGCCATCGCTAGAACTGTCATTCCACATCTTTTGTTTATTCCATTACTTATCCTTTTCATCACCATTATGCCCCAAAATGCTGTCCACCATTGCTGGGTAACTAACTACTACTTCGCCCTACACCGCTCAACAAAGGGTAACCCTCCGTTTCATTCCCACGGGTGTTATTAGGGAACTTTTTAAGCGTTAAGATAATGAAGACAACGGCAGTTGTGGAAGTGGTCTCTGTTTGCAAAATGCTCTGAATCTACTCCCTAAAAAAAGTGTTAAAATATAATTTTTCAGTTCCTGTCGAAAGTGACTATAAACTGTGATATTTCAACGATGTTCCAGATGCTGCTGAAATGATGCCGGCTCTGAAAGCTGCTGAGATGGTATGGGTGCGTCTGCACTGGTTTGACGTTTCAGTGGTAATGTGTGAAATGACCCAGAAGTGGATGGTTTTACACTGAGATCATCAATGGATTGCAGATATATAGAAACAGGACAAATATAACACTGACAGACCTGTTGACTCTGAAACTGCTGTTGGTGAACTTTGCACAAAAATCAGTGTATTTTCTAAAAAAGACCATGTACAAATCTTCCCAAATTTTTTTAAAAGCTTAAACTTTAAAAACTTGATTTTGCGGTTGCAGGAACACAATATCAAAAAAATTTGCAAGTTAAAGGTTTTGATTTGTTCAGGTGGATTACTTTGTTCTTGTGTCATCATGAATGATAATTTTGAGCATCACACACAAGAATTACATTAACAGAACAGTTACTGGACAAATTTCTGATTGCATGTGTCTGAAGTTACATAACATCAAGTGTCACAAAAAATGTCAGAACTGAAAACAAGAAGCCTTCGAGCACTTCCTTTCTCTCTCTCTCTCTCTTTTTTTGTTGTTTTTTGATGGCATCTTTGTCAATGAACAGAAAACGGACATAAGTGAAGTTTGCCTTCTTAGTAATGAGGTACAGAGCAAACAAACCCACCAGACCACCCAAGTTACTCTCCTGTGAAGTATAATCATACTTTCCCGTGGTGAAAAGGCACAGCAGTTGTTTCCTGAACGACTATCAAACACTAACTAGCAATGGCCAAAAAATCTAAAATGTACCCCCCCCCCCCCTCCCCTGCCACACATGTCATTCTTGCTGAACACTTGACACATTTGTTCAAAAACGCACACTCTCTTCATTCATGTGGGATGGCCACTATTCCAAGTAAAAAAAAAAGAAAAAAAAGAAAAAAAAAAAAAAAAAGTCTAAATTCTTCGTCCAAAGCCAACTTGGGTGAACACTTGCGGTCAGTGTCTGTCCATCGGTGTCGGTGCTGATATTTTCGACCTTGAGACTGTCACAGTTGTTACAGCTGCCCTCTGAGGTTCACTGGAAACAAGACTACCTGCCTGCCTTGCCCTTCACTTTGATCGCTTCTGTGCAGTGCCTATGTTACACTGGTTCACCTGCAACATCAAGCAGCCCCCAGTTAACCGTACACCTTTCACACATTGCTGATGGGAAGTGCAGTGCCTATGTTACCCTGGTTCACCTGGAACATCAAGCAGCCCCCAGTTAACTGTATACCTTTCACACATTGCTGATGGTAAGCGCAGTGCCTATATTACACTGGTTCACCTGGAACATCAAGCAGCCCCCAGTTAACTGTATACCTTTCACACATTGCTGATGGTAAGCGCAGTGCCTATATTACACTGGTTCACCTGGAACATCAAGCAGCCCCCAGTTAACCGTACACCTTTCACACATTGCTGATGGGAAGTGTAACTCAATAAATGGAAAAAACAAACAAAAAGGACGGGAAAACCTGGCAACTGGGATGGGAGTAAGGTATGGGTGTGTGTGTAAGTATGTGAGAATGCTCAATAATGAATCCTGAACCCCTTAATGGTAGTCTGCATAATAAACACTGCTGAATCCCTCAGGAAGGAAAAAAAAAAAAAAAAAAAAAAAAGAGCTTGATACCAATTCAATGGAGAAAACGATATAAACGAGTACTTTGGAGCAGAGCTCCCTCAAAGCAATGTTATACAAGATGTCACAAGTCATGCATAATGTATACAATGTCAGTATAATGTGTCTTGAGTTTTAGTATCGTCATGCATCCATCGCTAAAAAGACAACTGCACCACAAAGCTGTGACTAGGGAAGGGGGAAAGGGAAGGGGACATCTCTCATAGTCTATCTCTCCCCCAGGAAAAACAAACAAAGAGTGAGTATCATGGTGTGTGTGTGGGCCCCAGGCATCAGTGCACCTTCAGCAGTATGCCCTTTACCTGCATGGAGGTTTTGTTTGCTTACAGTAGTAATTCTGATAATAATAATTAAGAATAATAATCATCGCTTAACTTTTTAAGAAATGTTGCAAGTGTATAACTTGCAACAGTAATACAAACACACATCACGAATATATAGCACAGGCACACATACACACACACACAAATGCCTAAGTGGAGTGCCCTCAAGTTATTTTGGGGTCACGTTTATCCATAACTAAAAATCAGTTGCTAAGCTAACCAATCTCTCTATATGTTTATGGGTCAGTTTCTGAGACATAATGCTGACTAAAAAATGCATTGCTGAAAAATGAAGATACATGTAACAGAAACTGCACACACAAGAACACACACATTTAGACAGGGAAGAGCCACGTACCTTTGTAGCGAAGCGTAGCGAGTTGAGGGTCTCAGAGAAGTTTTCTTCCTTGGGGAGACATTGACAAACATGAGAGTTTTGCTGTTCCCTCCCAGGGAGTTCTGCAGCAGGTAGGTCAGCTTGCTGTCCCGGTACGGGATGTGGCTCTCCTGCAAAACAACCCACGTGTGCTCAGCACTTCTCAGCAACTAAAACGAGTTTTTATACCAGATTAAATTCTTGGGAGTTTCCACATCCTATGTTGAATTTGGGGGCATTTTGTATGTTCAAACGATTAACTTTAGAAGAAAAGTGACAATGTTTTGAATGTGCAAAGTGTGTTAGCATCCCAAGCCAACATTCAGCTCCTGAGAAGTCAGGAAAAGGCCTTTACTCATTAAATGTATGAACTGACCTTTCCTTTTACTTTGAAAATAAGGTTACAGAAGTGTACTATTGAATAAAATTGTTCCAGGAGTGGTGAAAACGCTAGTCTGGCAGCGAAATGCTGCCAGAAAATTAGCTGGGCTTCAAACATTTTCTATGAGTTGGCCCAGCTGGCAATGGGGTCTCCCCTCCTCCTCAGTACTACACAGTTGTGTCCTTCCCCCATACCCTCTCTCCCCCTCCCATAAGACAACTCTGCTCCCAACTCAGGCCCTCGGCCACACCACAAAGAGGACACCGCTGTGTCAACAAAGGCAAAGCATCATCTGCTTCTTTTCAATTATGGACAGTGGACTATAGCAGAGGTTTCCCCACTGATTTCTGATCCTCCCTCAGATATAGCATGTGGTTAGAGCTGGATGGAACAGTACCACTCATGTACTTCCACTAACTCCCGTTATCAAATCTAGAGGTGAACACAGCAGGTTTCTGCTGCTCCTGATGTGTTTCCAAGAGGGTTAAATTCTTTGAAGACAGACTATGGCTACCACATGTTAAGTGATTAAAAACGGCTACACATGCACTGTTCTTAGCCCATCAAAAGGGCTTGGCATTCAGTTATGACACTGAACACATCACATGACACCCAGTTCACAGCGGGAAACATTGCGGAAGATGCTGTTTTCCTTGTTGGAATCTGTTGAGGTACATGTGTCCAGTGCAGAGGTGCAGACCATTACTGGTCATCTTTCAATGTTTTTTGTTCAGCCTTTGGCACAGCAGCACAGCAACTGAAACCACTGGCACTTAACAAACCGGAAAGGAAAACTTATGTCGACTTTGAAAACTAAACAAACATCAACATCTAGTACTTTCAATGACTATACCACACAGTCCATAAGACAAATCCAAAACTAAACAGTTCTGGAACCAACAGATCTGTCGCAAATTTTCACCACCTCCACACTGGAAAAAAAGAAAAAAATGAGTAAAAACACAATAAACAGTGAGTACATCTATAAAAAAAATCTGCTGAAGTGACAGAGTTGAGGAGTGCATGAAGAATCACCAGGACTGGACATGGTGACTTTCTGGAAGCCACGCAGGTGAATGGAGAGAAAGAAAACATTAAATACAACAACAACGAAACAACTGAACACACACACACCTGTGAAAACACAGATATAATACGACTAAGTAAATTCCTGGAAGACAGTGATACCATTTACAGCTAAAAGGCCTCCCTCGACCCCCCCACCCCCACCCCAACTCCCTCCTGCTCATTTTATGGGAGGGGTGCTGACCTTGTTGCCCAGAGCCATGATGACGTTGCCAAGATGACTCAGACTCTTGTTGATGGCCTGAGTCTCCTTCAGCCTCTGGCCCTCAGACCCCGAGTCCTTCAGTCGCTCGCTGCCAGCCAGGTCCACCAGGTTCAACGTACCTGGAGGAAAGAAGGGAGCAGGTGGGAACGCGCACATCAGGCAGGAAGGTGCGAAGCTAGAGGGAAAGCTGCCCATCAGGTGTGATGAAGAAAAGCTAAGGATTACTTAGTGTAGACATGTGTGTTTATGGCTAAGGAATAGTTGTGAGAGCACAAAGCCCATTATCTATTGTATGTGCGCATTACTGAATGTATATCATGATGTGTGTGCGTGTTGAGTATGTGCATGCATTGTGCGTGCATGCGTGCGTGCGTGCATGTGTGTGTGTGAGTGTGTGTGTGCGCACACCCTTGCACATGTTTTTACAGCTTCCAGACAATCTGACTTTCCACTAACCACTTTGCTCTTTCTTCCTTTATGTCTTCAGGCAACTAAACAGATTAATACAAACTTCAAAACAAAAAATTCAAGGACTTTCTCTTCTCTTTTCAAGGAGTTTTACTTTAACATTCAAGAACTGTACTATATGAAATATAAACCTTTATGCATACTTTGGTTGCTTCATACAGTCACTTCAGCTGAATCTGGGTTAGCAACAGACATAAGCATGGGTGAAACTGGAAAAGAAATGAAAAACTGAAAGGTTGGGGTCCAGGGGCCGCCTAGGCCCCTGGCGGGGTCCAGGGGCAGCGCCCCTGGTGGGGGGCCCAGGGGGGCAAAGCCCCCTGTCCGAAACTGATTTTTTGAAAAATTCACAGTTTTCATGGCCTCTGGTGAAAGAAAATTTGGAGCTGAGGCCTTGTTTGAAACACATATTTACTGCTTATATGTGAACAAAAGTCATCATTTTAAATTAAAAAAAAAAAGAAAAAAAATTTACCCCCAAAAACCAGCTTGGTTGGTGCCTTGGACATAGATGGGCAGTAAGGGTATCAACATCAGGACCGCAAGCCTGTTGCAAACCAACATATTTCCTGATGTGACGTCAACGTAAATTATGACGTCAACTTAAAATGACATAGGTAACTACATGACGAAAATAATAATATTGGACGGAAGAAGAGAGCAAGAACTAACGGCCAAGGCTTTGGTGTCCAGCCTAATTTATTTTGTTTTAATCGTCGTTTTCTCTGTAGTGTTACTATGTGGAGAGGCTGACTTTCAAGTCAGTAGTACGTTGATATTCACTGTGTATGTGCAATACTTCTGATGACGGTACCAGCGAAATATGTACCAGGAAATTTAATTGTTATAGAAATGTTGTGAATGCTGTGTCGCCGAGAGTGACTTAAAACTCCTGCAAGAATATTTATGTGCTCTAATTGTACCACCTCATGTGCATCGGTGGGCTGAAGTTATTGATGTGAACATTGTAATATCAATACACGGAGAAGCTAATTAATTTTTGTTTTAGATCAACAATACGTGGAATCGAAGTTTATTGTGTTCTATGGGACTTTGCTGAAATCGTGTTCTCCGGGGATTCAATATTGGTTGCTGTGCCTTGTGAATCTACAGTTCTTCTATGGTTTACTGTGCTTTATGAATCTGCGGCTCTTCTTCTGTGGATTGCTGTGCTTTGTGAATCTGCGGTTCTTCTTCTATGGATTGCTGTGCTTTATGAATCTGTGGTTCTTCTTCTGTGGATTGTTGTGCTTTGTGAATCTGCGGTTCTTCTTCTATGGATTGCTGTGCTTTATGAATCTGCGGTTCTTCTTCTGTGGATTGCTGTGCTTTGTGAATCTGCGGTTCTTCTGCTATGGATTACTGTGCCTTGTGAATTTGCGGTTCTTCTT
The DNA here is from genome assembly GCA_033310375.1 of Conus canariensis. Classification (NCBI taxonomy): domain Eukaryota; kingdom Metazoa; phylum Mollusca; class Gastropoda; order Neogastropoda; family Conidae; genus Conus; species Conus canariensis. Next base: position 53,998,921 of record CM065737.1, read on the forward strand.
CTGATAGTTTGACGTGATTTATTGTGCTTGTTGTGTGGAGACCCTGTTTCTTCTTCTTCATCGCTTGTGTTTGTGAACGGCTGTGCTTATTATGTGGGGACCTTGGTTATCCTTATTTGTCTTCTTTTAGTGTTGTAGACTGTGGCTTGGGTACTGTGGAACCGAGTGTGTTGACTGCATATGTGAGACACTGTGGACAGCGCCGGCGAGATCTGTGAGTGATATCAAGATATGTACTATGATATGCTGATATCTGATGACTGAAGTTCCTATGTATTGATATCTTGATCTATATGCTATGTAGTGACATGTATTGATTTGTACCAGTTCACATGAATGTATGTTTGATGGTTCAGGCAGCATAATTATAAAGAAAAAAAAATCTAACTCGTGTGTTGCCTGGCTATCCATGTGCGTTTGGTGTGGGTGTGCGTAGGGAATAATTATTACACGCATCCAAACTTTTGAGAGCGAGAGTCAGACAGCAAAACACGCACCGCACACCATCTGTAACATCTGGTGACCCCGTAGTTAAATTTCTTTTGCTATTGAATTAAAAATCGCCTTAGTGGTAGGATTTGTTTTTGTACACCTATAATTGCCCAATTAGAAGAAATAGGTCACGTTCACAGACTTTTCTTTTGAACAATTGAGTTGTGTTGTATTGTTTTGTTTTATGACTGTTCTTGTCTACTTTCTTTCCCGTCTCCAGCGTAACGGGGTATCTCCTTCTGTATAGTTTCTGGAGATACGAGGGCCTAGTTCCTAGTTCTTCCTTCCTTTGTGGGCTTTATTTTCATTATCTTCAGTTATCTCTTTGATTATTTCTGTTTTATCTTACTTGGGGATTGTGCTGCTTCTTCAGCATTCTTAGGGTTCTTTTTTCTTGAATGAATGAGTGTGTGAGTGGCTGCCCTGAACCAGTTAAAAATAAATAAATAAAATAACAACAACAATACATTGATTATATTCGTTATTACTCTCATGTCATTGCTTGATTTATACTTGTTGCTGAAAATTTGGTATTGATTATCGATTGTGTTTTTCTTTCTCCCCATATCCCTGAAATCCTGTTTCATTGTTTATCTCTATCTTTTTCTTGGTTGGGTTTGATAATACTTAGTCTTTTTAAGAGTGATTGTCGTTAATGTTTGTTTGAAAAAAAAAAAAAAATCCTCTTTGGAATTCATATATATATTTTAGTGGACAGGGGTTTCAAACCTTTTTTGCTTGTGATAGCAATTGTTTGTATTTGATCCACTAGTGTGTGTCTCGGGTTTGACAGGACATTATTTCATATTTTCATTATGGCACAAAAGGCTAAGGAAGAAAGTCCTGTTGTGTCCTCTATGGACGAGGACAAAGTTTTCGCTAAATATTTACAATGAGGTAAAGTACGTGGTCTGGAGGAAGAAGATCTGTTGGCCTATGTGGATAAATGCATTGCTCAAGATATGGAAAGAGAGGAAAGAATCAAAATGAAAAGAATGCAGGAAGAAGAGATAACTAAAAGAGAGCAGATACAAGAGATAACTAAAAGAGAGCAGATACAAGAGATAACTAAAAGAAGCAGATACAAATACAAGAGCAAGAAGAAACAAAAAGAATGCAAGAGGGAAGAGGAAACAAAAAGAATGCAAGAGGAAACAAAAAGAATGCAAGAGGAAGAGGAAACAAAAAGAAATAGCAAAGATAGAAGAGTAGGGAAACTAAAAGAATACAGTTACAAATAACTTCTCAGCAGAGTGCGATCTCAGGACAGGACAGTGAGAGTCAGGGTTCTAGTTTTCCCAGGTTTAACGCCCCTCGTCCTACTTTTCCTAAGCTGCCCCTTTTCAAGGAAAGAACTGATGATATAGACAGTTACTTGGTTCGTTTTGAAACCCATGCTCGGTCCTTAGGATGGTCTGAGAGTTTGTGGGTTACATACCTGTCTGCACTACTTGAGGGTTCCGCTTTAACTCTCTATCACAGTCTCGCTGAAAATAATGTTGTGTCTTATGAGCTTTTGAAAGAGAGCTTGCTGAAAAAATTTCAATGTACTCCAGATGGTTTTCGTAAGCGTTTTCGTGAGGCTAAACCTAGCTCAGATGAACCTTTCGAGACCTTTGCAGTTGAACTTAGACGTTTATTTGACCGTTGGGTCTCTTTGTCAAAAAATGATAAGTCTTTTGAAGGTCTGGTGGATCTTATCTTGCGTGAGCAGTTTTTGGAGTGTGTCTCTATGGACTTGGCTACTTTTTTGTGTGAAAAAGATGTGAAAACGTTTGATGAAATGATCAAGTCTGCAGAGTCATACAGACATGCTCATCCCACTAAGGTGCTTTCTAGGAAAGCTGATGTAAACATTTTTGCTTCTGTTGGATACAAAACTCCTGGTCAATTTGATAGAAATCCGTATCCCGGTCAGTCTGATAGAACTCCATACTGTGGTCAGTCTGACAGAGGAAACAGATACTCTACTTTTCAAAACAGTGGCCACTACTCTGGTTCCTCGGATGATCGTGGAGGTAACTTTGGTGGTAGCTGTTATTGTGGTCATCAGAGCTTTGGTTACTCAGCTGGTCGTGGAAATAACTTTGGCGGTAGCCGTTATCGTGGTCGTGGCGCCCGTCATACCTCTGGCAGTAAGAGTTCCCCAGAAAGTGCTTCTGATCAGTTTGCAAGTATTGTGTGTTTTTTGTGTAAAAAGACAGGACATGTAGCTGCTAGGTGTCCATGGAAGTCAGGTAGAAACCCTTGTAGAATTTGTACCCTTAGCCACCCAGATGAATGTCCATTTGTAGTTAATAACTCCACTGTTGTCAAGAACTCAGCTGACAGCAAACAATCCATTGCTTGTTGCTCTGTTCTTGATACTCCTTTTGCTTGTCTAGCAGCTGGTGAGTTCACAGGCAAATTACGTTTGGAGTCTGGTTCTGTGAATGGCACTTTGAGTTCTGTTCTGCGTGATACTGGTGCTACCATTTGTGGCGTTCGCAAAGGGCTAGTTTCTGACAGTCAGATGTTAGGAACCATAGTGAAGTGTGTTTCTTTTGGTGGTCGTGTGGATGAGTTTCCACTGGCTACAGTTTCAGTCAGTTGTCCTTATTTTGTGGGCGATTTGACTTGTTGTGTCTTGGATAGCCCTGTCGCAGATCTCATTGTGGGTAATGTGCCTGGAGTTTCTGTGAGCGGTGAGTTTGGTGATGTATCTGGTGAACCTTTCTCTTTAGCAGCCGTTACGAGGGCTAGAGATAAGCATGTTGGGGACAAAAAGCCTTTGTGTCAGATCCCTGATGATCTGAACATTTCCCGTTCTGATCTTGTTCAGAAACAGAAGGATGAGTCATTGAAGTCTTGCTTTCAGTTAACGTCTTCTGATGTGTCTGCTGTATCTACTTCTGATGTTGTTGTACCTACAGTTGTTCTTTCACAAGGTACTTCAGTGCCTGGGTCAGAGATAACACCTTTGGCTTGTGAGCAGGAACAGGTTTCTCTTGAGTGTTCTCCAGGAGTTGGTCTTTCTGTGGATCCCTCTCCCGAGTCTGTTTGTACTGTTCGTGAAGTGGTTCGTACAGTTGGTGTCGTCCAGGACTGTAATGACGCTTTACCCATTCCCACTTCAACTGTTCCGATGGCGTCTTCTATGCCAGATGAAAATGTTCGTTCTGTACAGTTTGATTGTATTTTGTCTGGCAAACGTACCAGGGAGTTGCGTGTAATCTTTGATAATTTTCAGGACATTTTGACTCCCAAGTCAGGTTCTTTCTCAGTTGATGTTCTATTACAGATCCCTCTTACAACAGATGTCCCTGTTAAAAAGAAATGTTATGATACTCCCTTTTCTGCAAAAGAGGTTGTTGAAAGAGAGATTGGTATCATGTTGGATCTTGGTATTATTGAGCCATCGAGTAGTCCGTATGCATCTCCATTTGTGTTCGTCAGGAAGAAAGATTGTACGTATCGTTTCTGTATTGATTTCAGGTCTATTTCTTGGACTCCTGAGTGTGCTGAAGCTTTGATGAAGATTCAGGAAATCTTGTCTTCTGCACCTGTGTGTTGTTACCTAGATTGGGTAATCCTTTATTTCTCAGGACTGATGCTAGTTCTGTTGGTTTTGGTACTGTATTGCACCTGGAGAATGATGATGTTCTTCACCCAGTCGTGTTCGCTAGTCGAAAGTTGCTGAATCGTGAGAAGGCGTACAGTAGTATTGAGCGGGAATGCTTAGCCATTGTCTCTACCCCGTGGGGGTATGGAGAGGCTGACCAAGTGGTCAGTAGACATGTGTGGTCTCTACCCTCTGTGGGTATGGAGAGGCTGACCGAGTGGTCAGTAGACATTGTATGTGCATTGCCATCCGGGTGTGGGGTGCAGCCCATGCCCAGCCATTGTCTCTACCCTGTTGGGGTATGGAGAGGCTGACCGAGTGGTCAGTAGATATGTGTGGTCTCTACCCTGTGTGGGTATGGAGAGGCTGTCCGTGAGGTCAGCAACAAGCTAGCATGTCAAAGGGCTTCAGAGTTCGTTGGGACGACAACTTGTGCTTTTCTGTGAGCCGTGAGCGGCTTCGTTTTCCAACGAGTGAATGTGATTTCTGGGTTTTGTGTATTCTGCTGTTTGTTTACTTCTTCTTCAAAAAACAATTCGGTCATTGTTTTTTGATTGAGGAGGGGGAGTATTGTGACGTCAACGTAAATTATGACGTCAACTTAAAATGACATAGGTAACTACATGACGAAAATAATAATATTGGACGGAAGAAGAGAGCAAGAACTAACGGCCAAGGCTTTGGTGTCCAGCCTAATTTATTTTGTTTAAATCGTCGTTTTCTCCGTAGTGTTACTATGTGGAGAGGCTGACTTTCAAGTCAGTAGTACGTTGATATTCACTGTGTATGTGCGATACTTCTGATGACGGTACCAGCGAAATATGTACCAGGAAATTTAATTGTTATAGAAATGTTGTGAATGCTGTGTCGCCGAGAGTGACTTAAAACTCCTGCAAGAATATTTATGTGCTCTAATTGTACCACCTCATGTGCATCGGTGGGCTGAAGTTATTGATGTGAACACTGTAATATCAATACACGGAGAAGCTAATTAATTTTTGTTTTAGATCAACAATACGTGGAATCAAAGTTTATTGTGTTCTATGGGACTTTGCTGAAATCGTGTTCTCCGGGGATTCAATATTGGTTGCTGTGCCTTGTGAATCTACAGTTCTTCTATGGTTTACTGTGCTTTATGAATCTGCGGCTCTTCTTCTGTGGATTGCTGTGCTTTGTGAATCTGCGGTTCTTCTTCTATGGATTGCTGTGCTTTATGAATCTGTGGTTCTTCTTCTGTGGATTGTTGTGCTTTGTGAATCTGCGGTTCTTCTTCTATGGATTGCTGTGCTTTATGAATCTGCGGTTCTTCTTCTGTGGATTGCTGTGCTTTGTGAATCTGCGGTTCTTCTGCTATGGATTACTGTGCCTTGTGAATTTGCGGTTCTTCTTCTGATAGTTTGACGTGATTTATTGTGCTTGTTGTGTGGAGACCCTGTTTCTTCTTCTTCATCGCTTGTGTTTGTGAACGGCTGTGCTTATTATGTGGGGACCTTGGTTATCCTTATTTGTCTTCTTTTAGTGTTGTAGACTGTGGCTTGGGTACTGTGGAATCGAGTGTGTTGACTGCATATGTGAGACACTGTGGACGGCGCCGGCGAGATCTGTGAGTGATATCAAGATATGTACTATGATATGCTGATATCTGATGACTGAAGTTCCTATGTATTGATATCTTGATCTATATGCTATGTAGTGACATGTATTGATTTGTACCAGTTCACATGAATGTATGTTTGATGGTTCAGGCAGCATAATTATAAAGAAAAAAAAATCTAACTCGTGTGTTGCCTGGCTATCCATGTGCGTTTGGTGTGGGTGTGCGTAGGGAATAATTATTACACGCATCCAAACTTTTGAGAGCGAGAGTCAGACAGCAAAACACGCACCGCACACCATCCGTAACACCTGAACAGGAAATCTATTGGTAAATTGGAAGCCATGAGAAGAATGTTGTAGTCAGTAGAACTCTGTGGTTACTCAAGATTTTTTTCTCTCCTTTCTGGTGGGAGTGGATCATAAACTCCTCTATGTTGTCACAGCTGGAATAATGGAGAACAGGCTGTGGTGTTGTTTGTCTGAGCACAGCAATATTCTCTTGTAGAGCAAATGCAATTGTGTGTGTGTGTGTGTGTGTGTGTGTGTGTGTGTGCGTGCGTGTGTGTCACTAAGGGGTTGGACATGGCGGGCTGCTGAAAAAGATTTTACTGAAATTCTTACCTTCATGCTTTTAATATGGTCCGGACTTCTGGCATGCTTTGCTAGCCGAGATTTTCCATTGGATCCATACTTGAGATCCGAGTTGCACACGTGGCAAAACGCTACACCAGGTTTGTTCGTTTTCAAACACCAAACACGATGTTGTCGTTTTTCATCATCTATTTCGTTCAGCCAAGCCCATCGCCACTTATTAGTGATGCCAGCGTCGATCTCCTCAACTGAATCACCTTCTTTAACATAGGACATTCTCATGGTTTCCAGCGAACTCTAAACTCGAAATCTAGATTTTGGCAAATGGTGCTTTATCTTTGTTCCCTAAAATAAAGAGTACTTCCGATTCGGCACTTACGTTTTATGGTAAGACGCACTCCATACGTAATTTGTGCAATTTTAGAGACTGTTTTGAAAAACTTTTTTTTTTTTTTCTTTTCAGATTTACGAAAAACGGAAAATTCCGTCTCAAATAATTTCATAAAACAGATTCCGTCCTCAGACTGAAGAAGTTTCACCCATGCATAAGGGAAATGGTTACTCTCAACAAACACATATAAAATCAAATTTTCTCTGTATAATTTTGTGACTTTCTCAGCAAAATATAAATACCTCCCTCAAAATCTTTGTTTTCAAGCACTTTCAAGCATCCAGTATTCGCAGGCAACAGAATCAACATTTCAAGAACTGTTTCAGTCCTGTAAAAAGGGTGCTAAAAATTCAAGGACTTTAACAACATGTATGAACCCTGTGTAACTGTTAATCTATTCATTCATATTTTTTTTAATGTTATTCACAGTCTCTCGCATTTAGGAATGCATAAAGAACTTAACAAGCTAAAAGGTGAGAATAACAAAGGTCTAAAGACATCCACAGTATTCACTCCTACAACAGCTGTGAAAACATATTCCTTGATGTGACACCCTCAGTGCTTTTATCATTACAGTTACCAGTGGTCTATGCTTCAAATACTTCTGAAAAAGTAAGTGTGGAAAGGAAAAATGTAAAAATCATGAATTTAGCATTGCAGAAAAATATGAAGCCTTACACAGACCCAAGTGAACAAACATTAAAAAAAAAAGAAAAAAAAGAACAGAACTGAGAGTGACTGACCCTGACAGGCCTCACTGGTGACAGCGTTGTGCCCCGACAGGTGAAGCATGAAGACGGAGTGGCTGCGCGAGGATCGCTCGTTGCACTTGGTGGCGGCCACGGCACGGTTCTCACTGGCCCGCTTCAGCAGCCTGGCAACCTGCAAGACATGATTGACAGCTGTGATGAGCCACTATTCAATGCCTGGCTGCCTGGACGTCAATGCAATCATGTTTCGAAAAAAAAAAGAAGTCAAAACAAGTACCTGAGTTTCAAAAGTTCAACTGAAATTCGTCTAACGCTTAAAGCAACAACACCACCAACAAAACAAAAGTTGGCATATTGCAGAAATGTCATGTAAAGAAAACTTAGTAGGTACAGGATTAAACTGAACATCAGTTTCAGTGAATTCCACAGCCAGAGGCAGGAATGTGGTAGGGAAAGAAAGCATGCAGCAGGACAGAATTCTTTTTTTCTTTTTTTTTTAAAGAAAAAGGAAAAAGAAATCTAGAAGTGTGACCAACCTCATGCTGACTGGTGACGTCCACTGTGGTGAGGTTGGTGACGCTGACATGGTTGTCTCGCCCGGCCAGACGGATCTCATGCTTCACGTTCTTGTCTTTGCTGGTGGCCAGCAAGTCTCCGATGGTCTCGTTGTAGATCTCCACGAAGGACGTCGAGAACTTGTACTGTGTGAACAGTGTCTCATATTCAGGTCTCAACAAACCATCATACAGAGCAACAAAGTGGCAAGAAAAATGAAGTTACGTTGTTAACCATGTATGTTCCTTTTACAGCAGCTGAAGACACATCTTGTCCAATCTGTTAATATCTGGAAAACTGATAGTCCTTTCCTTCATAACAAAAAGAAATGCAGTCTTCAAGTTTACTGAGGACTGCGGATGATTCAAACACAAACTAAAATGTAATACAATGAACCATGGCCAAGCTTTTGCCTGCAAAGACCAGCTGCCCAGGCAAAGTGGTTAGTGTTGCAGATTCCCGTCTGGGAGGTAATGGGTTTGATTCCCATCAGAGTTGAATTTACTATGGGCTCCTTTGGGATGAGTGGAACCACACAGTCAGGTTTCACCCACCTAACCTATGTCTCTAAGAGTGCTGCTAAAATTTCCTGACCAAACTGCATCTCTCCCGTCTGGTTGACTGTAGGACACGTCATGAAAGTAAGCCCAGAGTACAGCCCTGTCCTGCAGTCTGACGGGAAGGAAGTCCACTGCCTCATTTCAATCACCCTCGTCCATCAGCATTTAAAAAAAGCAAGTCTTAAATTGTAGGGCCCTTCACACCCTGCTCTCATGGTGACCCCCATTTTGATTTCTGCTTCATAGGTCGCTGGTACTTGCAAATTCGTGGGGACTGTTATTAAACAGATATGGTGGTGCCCTCTGGTAGGGAACACTCACTCAGTCTGTGACTGAGCCATAACTGTCATCAGTAAGAGGCTCAGCAGATGGTATCCTGCATGTGTTGGATCAGAACAAATACCAACGAACACCAATCAAATGACTTGGCAGCAGTACAGTGTCTCCTCTGAAGGACTGCCTCATGACAACTTGACATCGACTGTTGAGAGCTGCCAACCTCTTCAGAGACTTGACAGGAAGATCTGTGAAAATTCTGAGGAATTTCTGACAGCTGAGAGGAACACATCGCTCAAAACAAGACAATGATATTCCAGACACTTCATTATCTTTCCTGTTGTCAAGTGCTTTCATGGAATCACTGTCTCTGCTAATGCATTGTTGCTCTTTTACATCTTTGAAGCACACTGTCACTAAGCTTCATCTTATGACTGGGCTCATTTTTGCACTTCTGAACCATCAGTACCTATGTAGTTCTGACCCAAGGAGGGACAAAAATCTGTAAGGTTCTTCCTGACAAGGCTGAACATTCCACAGGCCAAATCGCTGACTGGGATCAACAGCACCCCCATCATGACAGCAGAAAGCAACCTGAATCTGCACTTCTGTTTTAATTTCTGTTTCTTCTATTCTGCCTTAGGGTTAATTGGTCCGGCAGGTCATTTCAAAATGACAGTGGTGGAAGAAGCTGAACGGAAAGTATGTTAACAAACAGCTCTTTGGCACATGTGTAAACCCTGTGAATAAATTAACTTTTTTTTTCGCAAGCAGAATTTCTTTAAGTCAAGCGGAACATGCATTTGAGCATAATGAATTCCGCCCAAAGCGGGATGGTTGGCAGCTCCGACTATTCCCCATGAACTGCTGGAGCCAGGAATGCGATGGGACAAGCTAGACTGTGGCTTTGGATGAGAATCCCGAATGACCTGGCACAGAACACTGGCAAAAAGAACTGATGGACATGCTCAGTCCATCCAGCAAAACAGTGGGTTGCAAAAATATGCGCATCTCAGTCACTGCCTCTTGTGCCAGTATGAATACTTCCACCCAGTCCCAGCGAGTCTTTTATCACAAGACTCACCGACATACTCACACTTCTGACTGAGCCGTTGTTCACAGACATGGACCTGTCTTACCAAACACTTCTCCCCTATAACCAACCAAATCTGGGTGTTGTTTTTCATATGGCAAGCACATGAAGTACCAAGATAACACACACACACACACACATACACACAAACCTACCAACTCTGACACCCGAAAGGCAGAGAAGTCAGACTATCTCAATGCTTCTAAAATGTACAATCTTTTCCCAAAGCAATGACTGGAAGAGAGAAATGTGGATTGCTGTTGAACAGCAACACTGAAAAAAGACCCTAGTGAAATGGAAAAATGCTGGGCGACTCTGTGTGTGTGTGTGTAATAGAGAAAGTGTGTGTGTGCGTGCATGTGTGTGTGTGTGTGTTGTGTGTGTGTGTGTGTGTGTGTGTGTGTGTGTGTGTGTGAGAGAGAGAGAGAGAGAGAGAGAGAGAGAGAGAGAGAGAGAGAGAGGAGAGAGAGGAGAGAGTGTGTGTGATGATGTGTGAATGTTTGTATGTGGTATGAGTGAGTGAGTGAGTGTGTGTGTGTGTGTGTGTGTGCGTGCGTGCGTGCGTGCGTGCGTGCGTGCGTGCGTGCGTGTGTGTGTGTGTGCATGCATGTGCATGTGTAGGTTAAGATAGGGTGATTGGGGTGAGGGTGCATGATAATACATTCGACATTCCCCTTTACTTTCTGTAAACGGAAAACTTTGTATGTCCCTCAGCCTCCTATCATTTGATCCAAACGAGAATGCAACCATTCCTTAAAATGCGTTCACAAAGTTTCCAGCCTTTTTGTATTCCTTAAATCTTCTTGGGAAAATGAGGAGTTAAAGAGAAAAAAAAACCCTACAGCTGTACTGTTGAGAATTTTACAGAACAAATCCAATGAACTCTGCTGAAAGGCCGACAGCTGACATGCCAGAGAACTGACCGCCCTACCTGCCACCCCTTGTCCTGCAGCTCCAGAGCTGTGGTGAAGATCTGGCTGACGGCGCGGGAATCATGCCCTTGGTGCCCTCATCGCCAGGCAGACCCCCCTCCATGGTGTACGTTTTGCCAGAGCCTGTTTGCCCGTAGGCAAAGATGCACACGTTGTAACCATCCAGTGCACTCTGCAAGAAAAAGCAGCAGAAATGTTTGGCAGGGCTTGACATACATACATGTTTTCTTGAGAGCAGAAGCAGATAATCACCTTGTTACCATGCAGCAGCAGCAGCTGATTGTCCACGGTGCCAAAAGCGAAAACTCTTGTTTGGACATGATCATCAATAAACACTGCACATCTTTCCTAACCTGTTCTTGGCTGTAAGCTTCTTCAGTCTTTGATACAATTAAACCCTGAGGCCTTTGTTAAACTAATAAGTGATTCAGTGAGAGTGAAGACTGCCTTTAACTACCTACAACAACAATCTCAATTTTCCCGGAACATGATAAAGACTTTGAACATGCCAAAGACTTTGAAAGCCAAGCGTGGTGACCAAAATAGTGAGATTATTAAAACAATAAAATATATGAAAAAAAGATAAAGGCACCATCTCTTCTACGAACTGCACTCAACAACTGGCAATTGCTTCTGAGGCTGTACATATCACGTGACTCCCCACAGCATTCAGCTTGGAACTCTTAACAAACACACTGACCTGTACAAGCTGTGAAATTTCTTCAAACACCTCCTCCTGAGAGTTTTCCGGTTGAAAGACGCGGTCAAAGCTGAACTCGTACTTGTTGTTGCCCCGCCTATTGTTGTACAGCGTACTCTGCACACAGTGCCAAGGCTGATCATGGTAAAGATCATCACTGCAACACTCAAAGTACTCTGCACACAGTGCCAAGGCTGATCATGGTAAAGATAATCACTGCAACACTCAAAGTACTCTGAACACAGTGCCAAGGCTGATCATGGTAAAGATCATCACTGCAACACTCAAAGTACTCTGCACACAGTGCCAAGGCTGATCATGGTAAAGATCATTACTGCAACACTCAAAGTGCTCCGCACACAGTGCCAAGGCTGATCATGGTAAAGATCATCACTGCAACACTCTCTAAGTACTCTGCACACAGTGCCAAGGCTGACCATGGTAAAGATCATCACTGCAACACTCTCTAAGTACTCTGCACACAGTGCCAAGGCTGATCATGGTAAAGATCATCACTGTAACACTCTCTAAGTACTCTGCACACAGTGCCAAGGCTGATCATGGTAAAGACAATCACTGCAACACCCAAAGTGCTCTGCACACAGTGCCAAGGCTGATCAAGGTAAAGATCATCATTGCAACACCCAAAGTGCATGCATTACAAGAATTATGATTTTGGCTAATACTGATCATGGTAAAGATAATCACTGCAACACTCTAAGTGCATGAATGACAAGAATTATGATTTTTGCTAATGCTGATCATAGTAAAGATGATATCTTCAACACTCAAAGTGCATGCATTACAAGAATTATGATTTTTGCTAATGCTGATCATGGTAAAGATAATCACTGCAACATTCGAAGTGCATGAATGACAAGAATTATGATTTTGGCTAATGCTGATCATGGTAAAGATAATCACTGCAACACTCAAAGTGCATGCATTATTGTGATTAACAAAGTGATCATTTCTATTGTCTCAAAACTCTGGCAGTTTGGGAACTGAGCAGCTCCTGTTCTGTTTATAAATGAAGCCAGATTTGGTTTGTGAAACACACTGTCTGCATCAACGCCAAAAACATCTAGAATGTGAATCACAAAAGACAATCTAGGAAACAGAATTCCTTGTATAAACAATTTTTTGTTGCAATAATAACCATTTGCCAATGCAGAACAAGATCAACACTTACAGTACCTATTCCTTTTCTTTCTCCTCAAGATCACTGTGAATCAAGAAACAACACAGAACAGGCGGTTTATCAATCAAACAACATTAAAAACAACGCATCAGACAAGCGCTGTTCAAGTGAATGTTGAATGAAGACAAGATCAAACCTGCATTCAAACTTGGTTTTGCAAACATTGTTCAAAACTTCACCAAATCAAGTCCAAAACTTATCAGAAGTACTGGATCCTTTTTTTTTCGCTTGCTTTTCAACCATTCTTGGTAGTGATTTTGATTTAACTCACACTCATATGATAACAATAGTGATGAAACATCAAGTCAATACAAATACTTTGACTGAAATGAACAAAAGTGAGAAAACTTTAGCCGTCACCTAGAAATCATGCAAGTTTCAAACGACTTTACTTGAGAGCTGTTTGCTAGACAGAACTTACAACTTACTGCTATAACTTGAACTAAAGGCAGCTGGTCCTGCACACTTGTAAACTTCAGACATCCACAACAGCGATCTTGTTCGAGGGGTGACACAGTAGCTACTGTGCTACAAATAAGACAGAAAGCTCAACAATACAGAATGGTTAGATGTCAGTCATCTCCCTGTTTGAGGCCAGAGAGATGTCAAACCAACTGAACACTGAGAGAGGCTGGCTGCCTTGCAATGAAGGCCGCAGTGTGTGTGTGTACCTCGTTCATGGACATTTCTGTCAGGCGGTCCAGCTCCAGCACCTTGTTGTCCAGGTCGGGGAAGTTGATGTGGTGAATGACGCCGTCGCTGCCCAGCAGCTCCTCCCCCAGCAGCGGTCGCACGCGACAGAACACACGGATGTTGCCCTGGCACACAAGGGAGACAATTTCATCAAAATAAAGCAAACAAAAAAAAAAAACAATACAAAACAAAACAACAGCAAAAAACACAGAAAAATACAATACAAATAAGCCATTTGCCTACAACGTTACTTTAGCTAGAGAATATGGTCATCAGCCATGTTAAAGTTCATGAACTACTGCATTAGTATGAAGATAAGTTTACAAAGAAATGGTAAGGTGAGATGTCATGAGAACCAAACAGAGAGACAACGGTATATTCTTTATTTATGAAGATAACAAGCACTGCTCTGTGTTTGTGTTTGTGTGTGTGTGTGTGTGTGTGTGTGTGTGTGTGTGTGTGTGTGTGTGTGTGTGCATGCGTGCGTATGTGTATGTGTGTGTGTGTGTATGTGTGTGTGCGTGTGCGTGTGCGTGTGTGTGTGTGTGTGAGTCTGTGAGTGAGTGAGTGTGTGTGTGTGTGTGTGTGTGTGTGTGTGTGTGTGTGTGTGTGTGTGTGTGTGTGTGTTTACATTGTGAGAGAGATGTACAGAGACAGGGAGAGACTAGAGAGAGAGAGAGCTAGAGAGAGAAAAACAGAGAGAGATCAGAAAGAGAGAGAGAGAAAGAGAGAGAGTGATCAGAGAGAGAGAGAAAAAGAGAGAGAGAGATCAGAAAGAGAGAAAGAGTGAGAGAGAGGAGATCCAATCTATTCAGTGACAAAGAAAGGGGCATTCACTTTGAGATTTCACAGCATTCAAGTCGAATTTCCACAAAAAAAATTGGAAAAATATTTTCACTGCCATGATCATTTCAAAACTGCCCTTAACTTTGTTCAACAAAGTGCTCCTATTGGAAAGAAAAAAAAAAAAGGCAATAATGTCATGAAAAGACTTGAAGATTTCACCCTTGTGACCTTTGTGCAAGACTTCATGCGACATCCAGCACAAAGACAGCCTCAATGTCTCATTTAGTGTTTCATCTCATATTTGAACAACTCATGGAAAATCATTCCAACCTTCAGCTCCTGAATGGTGTTGTGCAGCTGTCGTCTCACTGTCTCGTGTTCTCGGATCTTCTTCTGGTTCTCCTCGATGGTCACCTCACGCTCTGCCAACAGGTCCTTCAACTCCCTGATCTCATCGTCACGCGCACGGATGTCACGGAACGCTTGCTCCAAGCTCAGCTGCCGTGAAAGAGACAAAGCGCTTCTAAAATGTTTGAAGCTAGGTTCCTTTCAGCTTGGCAGTGTGCGATCAACACACACTGCTGTGTTACATCCCAATATCAAACCACCATCAGGCAGATCGCACATCACCACCAAAACGCCAAATGTAGCATTGCAAATAGATCATGCAAATATGAACATTTTCTCCAAAGACACAGAGAAAACTGGACAACTTTGCATGAAGTTGTGATTTACCGAAGATTTATATGCATCATATTATGTTGTTAGCGTGATGTAAAAGTTATTAACCTGTAATTTAAAAAAAAGTAAAAATAAACAACAAAAGCAGTAGAATTCCTGATACAAGAAAACTACTCTCAAACCTAAGGACTACACAAAGGAATGCTGGTTTGTCATTTCTCCATTTCTAGCCAATATCCAGAACAGTGATCAACACAAACTGCCCCTCCCTTCCATCCCATCATCAGTCACAACACTTCAGCTACAAGACACCGCATTCATGCCTTTGGCTATGTGAGATACGAGTACAGACAAGAAAAAATCTGAAATACACACACACAAAATGCTGACCTATCTATAATGTCACCAAAAATCAGAATAGAATGGTACTTCCCTCACGCACACCTACAAAATCAAATTATGATATAAATGTTTTAACAAACCATGCACAATCAGAAAACTAGTTTAGCAAGTACAGTCCCACCTTTGTGCTGTCCAGCTCCGCATTGACCTTGGCCTGGGATGAAGTCAGCTGGGCCACAGAGGACTTCAGACCGCTGATTTCTGTCCTCGCCGCACAGAGTTCCCCGTCCAGTGTCGAGTTCTGCCGCTCCAGTGAAGACTTGGAAAAATTCAGGTCAGCGATTTCTCGCTGGAGTTTGTAACGCACCGAGTCCATCTCACGTTCCAGTTCCCTGGAAAACAAAAGCTGTAAGTGGAGACATTATCTCCAAGAAGTGTGATTCATCAACAGTCAAATAAAAGTTGGTCAGGGACCATTCTGATTGGATCCCTTAATTTGAGGTTACTCAGTATCTGGTATGCTTATTGTCTGAAAATGAAAAGTGAGAAAAAACTGAAAACAAGAGGAGAGGAGAGAGAGAGAGAGAGAGAGAGAGAGAGAGAGAGAGAGAGAGAGAGAGAGAGAGAGAGAGATTGATTGATTGATCTTTAATACACAAGGATGGAGATTTTAGGCCAAAGCCTAGTCTTACAATCTGTCCTTGTCATGCATACATTATTTCAGCACATATCATTCATACTGACAATTCAACATAACATGGTAATCTAATTCTACAATGATAAGCAAACAATTCATAAAAGCACAAATGAGGTGGGGGATGGTAAAACAAAGAAACTTACAAACAAACAAACCAGACTACAGAGAGAGAGGTCAGAGGAGGGTGGGGAAGAGAGAATGGTAGATAGGGGGAGGAGAAAAGGGATGGTAGACAGAATGGGAGTGGGGATGAGCGATTTTAACGGAGTAGGTTTTATGTATAGACGATTTATTCAAAGTATGGTTCACAGAAGACTTTGCGAATGGGCACTAATCATTGTAATTGAATAATTTAATTACTGAGACATAAAATGTTTATGCAAATGTTCCTTGAAAAGTTTTAAAGTATTGATGTTTTGTTAGATTCGGTGGAAGTGAGTTCCAGACATATGGTCCAGAGTAAGCTAGGCTTGTTTTGTATAGATCAATGCATGGGTAGGGAAGAAGGAATTTTGTCGAGCCAGAAAAGCTGTTCGATCTTGTAAAAAGGGCATTGATATAACATGGCATAGTATCTGTCAAGATTGTAAACATAAATGATGCCTTGTTGAATTCCAATTGCCTATTCAGAGGAAGTATGTTCAGCGCTTTTAGTTTTTCGTCTGTTGTTAGAGATACAGCTGGATGGAGTAGCTTTGCTGCACGTCTATGGAGAGAATTCAGCCTTTTTTGGTGGACGTCACTACTGCCGTCCCACACTGTTGAGGCGTAATTGATACGTGACATTATGTGTGCATTGAAGAAAAGTTTAAGCACAATACTGTTGACGTAGCGCTTTAATTGAGATAACAGGAAAAGGTGTTTTGAGACTACCTTGCAAACGTTATTGAGATGAGATTGCCATTTCAATTCTTTATCTATCGTTAACCCTAAAACACGATGCTCGTCTACCTGCTCGATAGAAGTGCCATTCAACTGAAGTTTTAGGCAAAGAGGAGTCAACTGGTGTTTTTGGCGGGTAGCTATAATCATAGATTTGGTTTTGGCTGGGTGTATGACCATTGAGTTTGAATGACACCAGTCTGACACGTCGTTTAGACTTTCCTGGAGAGAAGTTTCTATTGTCTGTAGATCACTACCATTCGTTTGGAGTGACGAGTCATCAGCAAATAAATCTGTCGTGACCTTTTCATCTGATACGGACAATGGTAAATCATTGATGAAGATGCAGAATAGTAGGGGACCTAGTACAGAGCCCTGTGGGACTCCATGTCTGACAAAGTCTGAAGCAGAACTTTTGCCATTAAGCACCACATACTGAGTCCTATCGTTCAAGTATGATTGGAATAATGAGATTGTCGGGGTATGGTTCAAGTAGACAGATAGTTTCTTTAGAAGAATGGAATGATCAACAAGATCAAACGCCTTTTTGAAGTCAAGAAAGACAACCCCTGTCATTTGTGATTGGTTCATATTTGAAAGCCATGAGTCACACATTCGTGATAATGCTGTGTGGCAGGAATGATTAGATCAGAATCCAGATTGGAGTGGGTGAAATAGTTTGTTTTTCTCCATGAACTGAGATACGTGTGTGTGTATGTGTTCTTTCAAGGGGTTTGGATAGAATTGAAAGTAAGGATATAGGTCTGAAATTATTTGGATCCGACAAATCATTTGATTTTGGAAGGGGATCACTTTGGAGTTTTTGAACGCCTGAGGGAAAACATTAGTTTCAATGGATAAATTATATATGTATGTAAGAGACTCAACAATGTAAGGTAGAGCGAGTTTGAGAAGAAATGCGGGTATGTTATCAGGACCCATGGATTTTTTATTCTGTAATTGCGCTATGTGCATACCTACTTCATGTACAGCAAGAAGGGGAATTTTGACTGAGTTACTGGATCCAAGTTTTTGTTTGCAAAATGATATTAGAGAAGTCGGGCATGTATATTCATTTGGTGCTCTTACAGTCTGTGAAGCTTGAGTAAGGGTATCTGATAATGACAGAAAGTGGGTATTAAATTTGTCCGGGGTGATGTTTGTGCCTGAGTTTTGTGAATCTGTACGCTTGTTGCGTACAATAGTGTTTATTGCCCTCCACACTGGCGCTGTGGATTTTGCGTCCGTTATCATTTGACTGAAGTAGTCTCGTTTGGCTTTTTCAACTTCGTTTGAAACAAAGTTTCTCTGCTCTTTATATTCGTCAAACAAATTTGCTGCCTTGAGTTGGTCACGTAGTACCATTTCTTGCAGCAATTCTGGCGTTAACCACGGGTTCATCTGCGGACGCCTAACTCTTTTTTGATGTAACAGCGCGTGTTTATTTATGATGGTGAGGAATGTTTGGTACCAGAAGGACAGTGCATCACTGACGTCTGAGTAATTATAAGTTAAGTGAAATAGGGAAATGTTTAAGTCATAGAGAGAGAGCGTGCGTGCATGTGTGTGTGTGTTTGGGTGAGTGCATGTATGTGTGCCTGTGTGCATGCATTCAGGCGTGCAAGTGTGTGCATGTACATACAGAGTACGGGAGAGAAAGAGGATGGGATCCAGGGAGGGCAAAAAACCATTTTCATTATTGACTTCTGATCTAGGTGCTAGTGCACGACTACAGTTCTTCTCCTTTCGCCATTTTGAAGGGTCACTTCTGCTGTACTGTCTGCCTCCACCAGGACGTCTCACTCTTCCTGCACACTTTGTTCTTCCAGTGAAAAGCTCTTGAGATTTCGGAGATGCAAAACAAAAATTATGGGAGAAAGCAGTTTTGGTTTTTATGCATCGTGTGTCTGGAGCTCACTGTCATCTGGCCTGCGTATTATTACATCTTTGTCCGGATTTAAAATACTCTTAAGACATGTGTTTTCACTAACATTTATGCTGTACGCTGCATGTGTTGCATGGGGGGGGGGGGGGGGGGGGGCTGGGAAGGAGATCAGGGAGGAGTGAGGAGCCAGGAAGTGGTTCTAAAGGTATGGCTAATGTTGGGATAGGTGAATAGATAGCACGTTAAGTTGCTACTCTTCTTCATTATGACAATGATCAGATATCAAAAATCCCTTTTACATGGATGACGACACTCTCACGGAAAAAAAGGGGGAAATCCAATGCTTTGAAGAAACACCCCCACCCCCAATCCTACAGTGAAAAGCTTTGAGAAACATGAAGCTAGCACAATACACCTGGGCAGATGAAATGGGGACAGGGAAGCAGACGGAAGAGGAGCGTGGTTGTTTGGGCATCTCTTTTTCCCTCCTCCAAGACGAAAGAGAGTGCCTTTTTTTTATCCTAGAGAAAATCTGATGAAGCAAACCACCACCAGAGATGCCTAGGCTCAAAAAGCTTGAAGTGTGGCATTTTGACCTTTTAAAATGTTACGTCCAAAACTTAAATATAACATTTGTATGCGAAGCGACACATTAAAACCAATAGTACTTTCAGTCAAACTTTGCATCAGACAAGACATGACGACGGATTAGGAAGATGGAAATCGACCTTTTAAGTGTTACATCCAAAATGTAAATAAAGCATTCGTATGTAAAGCGACACATTAAAATCAATAGTACTTTCAGTCACACGTTGCATCAGACGAGACATGATGACGGATTAGGAAGACGGAAATCTCACTCATTGCCGTGTGGTTTTGACTTGACTTACAAAAAATTAAAATGGCCGGCAATGAAGCCAATCGATCAGGCAGCAAAATCAAGATGGTCTTTAACAATTTCCTTCTGCTTTTTCTTCCCAAGTTTGTCTCAGTTCTGTTTAAGCAGTTATTAAATCCGTGAAGCAAGTTTTTATTTTATTTTATTTTTTTGGCACAGCATTTTCATTTTGTCACAAAGTGTAGCACCATAGTTCTGTTAACAACATTGTAGCTTGTAAGCTTAAAATGTAGCACTTTGCCGCTCTGAACTGCAAATACTCAGCATTCCTGGTATGAGTCCAATATGGATACCACCTCTAATGTTGATGAATGGTGGAATGGAAGAGAATATGAAGTGAAAAAGAAAATGAAAGAATAAAAAAGAAGAAGAAAAAAACAAAGTAAATGAATGAATGAAAATAAAAACAAAAATAACAATAAACCTAAAAAGGAAGAGACTCTGACCTCATCTGCTGCCTCAAGTCTTGGTTCTCCTGGCCGATTCTCTCCGTCTGCTCGGAGCGCTTGGCGATGTCCCCGGACAGCTGCTGCTTCTGGTTCTCCAGCTGCTCGATGCGCTGGTTGTAGGACTGCAGCTGAGACTGCAGGGTGTGTGTGGCCGTCTCTCGCTGACTCAGCACCGCTTCCATGTCCTGCAGCCGGCCCTTGAGGTCCCAGGCCGGACGCTTCTTACCTCCCCCTACAGGGGTGGGACATGATCGAAGGGGATAGGACTTGCATTTTACAACTAATTAGATATCACTAAGAATAACAGAACTTTTTTTTTCCAATCGTCCTGCCAAAGTGAGACCCAACAATTCTTTTCTTTATTCCAGTGAATTAGAGGACAGGGAGTTAATGATTTTTACAAATAAATAACACAAGAGATTTTCTGATTTCTTACCGTGTTTTATCACTCCATGTTCGTGTATGTGTGCACACGTGTATCAAACAGCCTTCTCGTAACATTTTCAAGGTGTTTATAGACAAGTTTTATGGCATCTGACAACAGTGAACATATCTTGTTCATGTCAGTGAAGCAGCATAGATTTGAAAGTGGTCAAATATGGACTCTGATTTCATCATCTATGGCATCACGGTGCACATCAACACAGTGAGCCAGGTAACCAACCTGTTGGTGCAGTCTGTGAAGGTGCTGCCCCCCTTCCTCCTGCTGCTGCTTTCTGTGTGGCTGCCGACGCACCTGTCCAACAAAACAAATTCAGATCGACTGGTGTATTTCTCACTTCTGGTTGACCAGGTCTGGAATGTAACAGGCACAGAAACAAAGCATGGACAGTTTCACATCAGTTTGTAAATGTTTGCATGCAATTTTTTTTTTTTTCTTTTTCTCAAACATTTGTAAATGGAACGAAATGGTAAATTACATGTCAACTTCTCTTTGAGTTCTTATGTGAGAAGATAAGATAATGTTGCTTATAGCCCAGCCGTCTTATGTGAGAAATTGATATTACTATCAATTGGTGTTTTACAGTTTGTGAAAAGAAAATATGTTCTTTGTAAGAGAGAAAAAAAACTGTTTCAACTTCCACTATTCATGCATGCCTGTAACAAACACAGAGCCACACAAAAGCAAGGTATGATACAGATATATACATAATGCTAACTTGCGATTTAGACCATAAGGAACTACAGTGGTGAGGGAAGCAAAATGAAGCTGGTCACAACTACCTGGGCGGGATGCAGCAGGTCTGGCTACTGGAGGTCTGGACACTACAGTCGCTGATGAAGAGGTCCCTGGTTTCTTAGCTCCCACTCCCATTGCAGGGCCTGTATATACAGGTATGTATTATATGTGACAACACTGGTTTACATTCTAAGCTTTAATAAAAGCACTGTACTTATGCACAGCTATACATGACAGCTGAGGATGAACAGATTGGAAGGTACACGAAGGTATGAATGGATGGATGCTGGCATAAGGCAACTGAATCAAATAACGAACAGCAAATTCCATGATTAATTTATGGAGATCAGCAGAATTTGCAAATGTGTCTCTTCATCATCTTCATCATGCAAAGCCAGTACGAGAGACGTATTTGAAAACAATCCCATTTTTCAAGATACAATAACTGTTAAACTTAGTCTATCAGCAAATCAAGAGATAAAATTTAGTAAATTAATATAACCGATGAAAAAAAGAAAAGTAATGAAAACTTCCAGCCCAAACCTTTTCTGCCAGCATTAATGGAAGATGCAGACGCCGAGGACCGCGCAGAGCATGTTGCTGTGGAGGTGGCTCTTTTCAGGCCAGACTGACTGGGTGCTGGTTTGGCAAGCCTGCTACTGCCGGCCTGAGGTCTTGAAGCACTGGATGTGGGGTATGACCTTGACGTATTGGATGTGGAGCTGGATGACATCTTGAAGCAATAGAAGTGTTGGAAACAGAAGAAGCAAAGGTCTCTTCAGGTCTTCCATCGTCCAGGCGGGACTTCTTGAAATCTGTTTCCACTGGCTGCGGATAACAATGATGTCATGTGTAAGTCATGAGAAAAAAATAAAACAATGTTTTTTGTTCTAAACTTATTTTAAAACTGCACAAGAGAAACAAATGATATTATAGGATGTTCAAAAATGGAGGAAGAGTAGGGAAAGACGAAAAAAACAAAACAAAAAAAAACTAGTAACTGAAAAAATTTAATAATGGCCTCTAACTATGCCCAGTCAATGCTTTGTCAACAGCATGTTGCAAACAGACAAAGTTTCCTTCACAGATCAATGGGGTGGAACATGTTCCTCACTTTGAATTTGATTTTGCAAGGTTTCCATTTTAAGTTTTCGCATCATGCCATCAATGGAATGCCTTAAGATCAAAATAATTTGGATTATTGACATATCCAGAACCATCAATTCAATTTCCTTAAAAACTTGAAGATACCGGGTGCATGGGATGAGCTGTATGAAACCACCTCAACTTTTGGATCAATATGACACCAGGTTTCTGCTATGGCTATTCTCTACTTTTAATTTTCACAGTTGATGTTATATTGGTAGTATCATTTTAGCCTTCCCCACCCCATCTGTCTTTCTGTGTTCTGTGTTGTGTATGAGCAGGAACTGCACTGGAGATTTTTCCATCTGGTTTTGCCCACAAGTTTTACCAAGTACAGACATGACAACTGGTACCAGCAAACACATTTTGGGAAACAGAACCCACCTCCTCTCTTCTAAAGTCTACTTGCCCCCGTCCCTCCTGTCTTTCAACAGCCTACCCATTCTTCATTTTCTTCTGGAAAAGGGCCACATTCTGAAAAAAAAAAAAAAAAAAAATCCTGCCCCAGAAATCGCAAAAGTAACTGATGGAGAAAAAAAGTCCAATTGTGCAAGTGATGACTGCCAGATTACGCATACTTTCATGATGTTGAGGGGAGGGAGCAGGAACAGTGACTTCTCTCTTCAAATTGGCACAAAATGGGTCCATTTTGCTCCCAGTTTGAGGAGATTGGTGACTGTTTCCTGAAGAAGACCAAAGAGGTTGAAACATGCCATGTCTGCCTTGTTATTTATCTCTTTCCTTCGTTCTGTGGCATAATAATTTTTCTTTCATGTTTTATTCCAGTAACTGTCATCAAAATATGACATGGCTGAACATAAAAGATTGTTTACAACATGTTACAATTTTGAAGTCTCTGGACATATATCATTATATGGGTCTGCCATTTACATTCAAATACAGACCACTGTAAACCAAAATGATGTTTGAGTTTGTCGAAACATGATATGTCCAAAGGTGCATGGTATAGTTTCAATATGTTGCAAAAAAGTGAAATTTGTCATAGCGGTATGAAGTTTTTTCAAATCTAAATACAATGATCGAATGATTTTTCAGTATGTTGAGTTGAAATGATGTACCCAATTTTCTCAGGTGAAAAATAAAATGAATACTGTTTGAGTTTGTCAAAAAATCAAGTTTGTATTAAAATCATATTTCATGCAATTTTATTACATTGCTACACAATTATTTGACAATTTCCGTGTGAATTTGTTTGCCTCTGTAACACAAATGTCTATGTGAAGTATCCCTTCCGTTCTCGCAGATGAAGCAAAACTAGGCAGACGGGAGAGGCTGCTGAGGTTGTGTACTCAGGAGGGATGAAAAAGTTTAACCGTAAAGAAATGGACCCCTACAGGATTGTTAGCAACTTTTCTTTATTTCTTTTTTAAAGAAATACCACATACCTCATCCTCAGGGCTGCGTGCTCGTTTGTAGGTTTGGGGCGGCTTCAGACGGCTGCCTGGTGTGGGTAATCTGCTCAACCCATTCCGGGTCACCAAAGGCTTTCTCTGGCAAAACAGAAAGAATACCTTTAAGTATAAACAACAAATATAATACCGTGTAACTGAACAATATCAAAACTATTTGCTTCTAAACCACAAAATCTAACATTTCACAAAATTGCAATGAACAAGTCACAGCCATGATTAAAGTGTCAAATAATGAAACATTTCAAATTCAATGCATTTTGTGATAATATTTAATATGCTAGGTAAACTTCCTCAATTCCTGGTTTAACTGAGCCTTATGATATCAATACTATCAATGGTAACATCAGTAACACAACATAAAAAATATACTGCATTCTTCAATTTTTACTGACATTTTGAACAATATTACTAATATTAAAATGTATCTAATGTTAACATAAAATTTCATCTTTCATCAACCTTTTTGACTCTACAATCTGAAGAAAATGGAGTTGAATCCTCCATGATCTCTAACAAAGTACATTCTCAAACAGCAATTGTAAAATTTGCCTCAAGCTGTAAAGACCATTATTGTAAAAACAGGTTATGTTCAATTCCAGGACGGATTAAGCTGGTCGCTCTGCACCCTCTGGTTGTATTCATATATATCAGGGCTTGAAATATCCACCCGCCTGACTGTTCATGACAACTAAATCTTGCAGACAAGTCAACTGCTGTCTCCACTTATTCGTTGGGCAATCATCTTTTTTGACTGTGTCAGTGGAAGGCTGACTGAGCAGTCAGCTTGAGCGCTGACTGACTTTGCTTCCCTCCTCTCACACAAAGCATGTGACATACAGTTGTATTAATATATACTGTGGAAGCAGCATGCATGCATTATTCTTGACCAGCTCAAAAACATTTCTTCTAAGATGTCCAATTGTACATTTTTGCCCCCCCCCCCCCCTTTTTTTTTTTTTTTTAAATTTAGTTTATTTCTTTATTATCTTTTGTTCTTGAGGTTGTTCTGATGGCATTTCTCAAATTTCTTCTAAGATGTCCAATTGTACATTTTGCCCCCCCCCCCCCCCCCTTTTTTTTTTTTTAAATTTAAGTTCTTTATTATCTTTTGTACTTGAGGTTGTTCTGATGGCATTGTTTTTCTTTTTAATTTAATCTCTATCTCTTTTTCTTTTGTTTTGTACATACTTACTGGTTGGCTGGAACATCTGGGGTTCTTTCCCATTAATGTAATATTAATTAACTTTGATGGATCTGGATTAGGATCTCCAGGGATAACATTAAGTACAGTCAAAAGGACATTGTCAAAAGGGCCAACTAGCATAATGATGACATAAAAACAAGGGGTGACCTTGCCAGCGTTTGACGGCGCTGATCTAATGCCAGATCCTTTTGTCAATTTGTATGTGTGTGTGTGTGAGTGGAGTGTTGCTAGGTGGTGAGACAATTGAATTCCTCCACTAAGCAAGCAGATACAATGTTGTCTCTCAAGTTCTTCTACATAGCAACAATGATCAACCCCGTGACAAGTTTCACTGACACAAGAATCTAGCTTAACCTTGTGTTGTAGCAAGGAATGTGGGACGAAGGTGAGAAAAGAACAGGATGCGAGACAATAATTCAAATTAACAATGTGACTGCTTCTTTGAGCTCTTCTTGCTGTTCAAGGGTCAATGTTTTGTTTGTTATATGTGCCAATCAGGGAATATCATCACCTTCTTTGTGCACCAGTTAAACTAAGAACATTACAGAGCTCTGTCAGCCATTTTCTCTTGCATACTATGTGAGAGTGCCCCAGGCCAGTCTAACACACTCACACCTTTCTTCAAGCCCCCAGCTTGCGGCTACGGCATGCTATAAAAGGCTGATACTTGCCATTCAAGCAAGATTTACATGATCTACAAAACATGTTTCTGATCTTTCCTGTTGCGACTGGGGTGAAGAGAGGTCAGAGGTGAGACAGGAACCTATAATTTTCAATCATGATGCCCATTCAACCACTGCTAGCAGCTATGGTAACGAAAGCAACATCAACAAAAAAGACTAAAACAAGAGACAATGTCAGTTTGTGGACTACAGTTCTGCCAGACCAACCACTTCCCTCCCACCTCCTCCTCAGACTAAAGAAGACCCTGGCAGTGGCACGTGGATTGATGGAGCTTGGACAGATTCTTTAGCGAGGATGTTCCTGGCCTATGGTGCTAGAGGAGTTACAGTGTTGATGACGCTCTTTGTCGGCAAACTTGCTTTATGGCTTTTGTTCAAAATTTGGGAGCCTCTTGATTCAGGTCCGCCCTCGAGGCTACCAAACTTTAATTTCATTTATTAATTAATTACTTGCTTATTTTCTTTTTTGCTTTCTCTGTCACGTCTGTGCTGAACAAGATCATTATGAAGATATTGCTACAATTGTTTTGCCTACCAACAATCATATCAAGCTTGCCGCTCTTTTTTTCCAGGAACTTGTTCGCTGACAAATGCATATTAAGAAACATCGCATTTACCTCCGATTCCATGGTGAAATATTCTTGAAAATTAACTCAGGTTTATCCAAGGCTGTTCTTTTGCTGTTGGCAACAGTCGGAAGCCATTCGCGTTTGAATTTCCTGTGGAAAAGAGAGTCCAGTCCATTCGGAAATTTCATTGGCTATTTTCAGTCAGATTTGGCGTTCATTGGTGGAAATGTAGTATACGAATGGTGTTTGCAGTTATGTCCCTTTCAGAGCGTGGTTGTGGGCCTGTCCTACCTTCTGTTTCGCGAGCTGCTTCTCTGGGACGCGGCTCCATGGTGTGACAACTCCAGTCCTCCCTCCCCCCCCCCCCTCCCGCAACCCCTTACCGAGCCCACACCACCACCACCACCATCACCAAAACTAAGACATTTCTATTTCTGCGTTGTTAATCACTTGGTCTGCTGTAATTTTGTTGTAAATGCCACTAGGAATGCCATTCAGAATTTTGTATTTAGTAGTGTTGAAGCCAGCAAATTAAATCCTGCGCTCGTAAATACTTTAATGTAAGGCATATAAGACAGAAAGTGTATTACCTGCATCTGTATGTGATTAACTTAAACATTATGCCTTTGGATTTTTCATAAATCGTCACATTTCATTCATTCATAAATGCATTCATCCAACTATTAATTCATATCCATAGATGCTTTGACACACACACAAAAAATTAATTACCTGTATGTGTTGAATCAATTTATTTAACTACATTATAGATTGAGAAAGGCCCAAGTAAACCAAAAATCGAGATCGTGGTTGATGTGTCGCTGACATAACCGATATCTGCGCCTGTACCGCTTGTTACCTTTTACCCACAGGTGGGCGTTTGCAGAAATGAAACAGGCCGATCAGACACACCTGACGAAAGGAAGAATGACGTCACAGCTTTGTGTGTCCGTGTCTCTAGGAAGTGAGCGAAAGGTCTTAGACCAGAAGGGCACTTCAGCTTCTTAGTCACTTGGTCAGCCTATCGTTCGTGTGAGCAATCTGTACTGGCTTTTAGCAAGATTGAGCTGTCCCAGGTAGCGCTAAGAGTAAGTGTTTGGGTCCACCAAAACAAGTTTAATTTGAACTTGAGATCGGACACGCCAGCTGGGCTGCGACAGTGTTTGTGTCGCCATGATGGAGAAAGCGTGTTGGCTGGTAATTCTGATCGTCTGGATGTCCATGGTCGATGCTGACGACTTTTTTTCTGGCTACAATGCCAAGACTGGCGAAAACAAACTTCACCGTCTTACGTGTCAGCAGCTGTGTTCACGATTAGACATCAAGGACTTTAACCTCAAGGACGCATGCCAGCGTGCACCAACGAAAACCGCGAGGGAAGAGGTATGTTTTCATCAGCCCCCCCCCCCTCCCCCTCTCCCCCTCAGCCGCTGCCCTCATCCACCTAGTCTCATGCCTTCACGGCACATTACTTACATGTAGAAACAGGAGTGCCAATGTCGTCCAACAGTTTCGGTTGTCAGTGTTTGTGTGTATAATTTGTATGTGGTAAAAGTTGACATTAGTTTTGCTCAGCAATTTAAAGAGCTAGCATGACTAATAACAATCAATCATATGATTGTCGTATTATAGACTTTATCAGCCTTTTGCCTGAATAAGCAGGGGCGATATACCATTGACTAGTTTTCCACGAATGCACAGCTACTAATGTAATGGTTGGCTTCCTTTAGAGAAATAAGTTATCAGAAACTATAATCCTGTCAGTGCCAGACACATTTTTGGAAAAAGTTGGGTGTTCCTGCAGTGGCAGTGTGATTAGACAGATCGATCCTTAAATTGATAACCCAATTAGCAAAAAAAAAAAAAAAAAAAGTTGTGCTAAAAGATTAGATTCAGTGAATGTTTTTTGCCAACTTTAGTGGCTGCCCTCGTGTATTTTGTCCTTTGAGGTGAAAAGACTTTGTGTAGTGTGTGTGTGGATTTGTGTGGTGTGTTTGTGAGATGCTGGATCTTCTTTCTTTGAGTGTCCACCTTCATTGAGTTGAAGATTCTGACACTTTTGTGTGTATGACCGTTTTTTTATCTCACCATTAAGGCAGCCATACTCCAACTTCGGGAAGGTGCATGCTATGTGTAACGTGTCATCCATACGAACGGCCAAACTGGCCTTCTCTTCCGAAAGTTGGTGATGGGATTTTACGTGTGTGCAAGATGTTGTGCGTGCGTTCTCACACAGAATCTGGAGTTTATAGTCTCATTCGAAGGACAGTATGGGGAATGGAGTCAGAACCAATGTTAACTCTGAGGGAAAAATCCCCCTGTACTGAAAATCGAACCCGTAACCTCAGGATCACGAGTGGGGCGCTCTACCATCTTTGAGCCATCCAGAAGTCTGTGGCAGGAAGAGTGAACGTGTTTGAGTCCCCT